>JAMBLF010000074.1:0-468416 GCA_030578115.1 Leucoptera coffeella | reverse complement strand
ATGGGGATCCGTGATCTCTGCCTACCCCTCTACAGAGAATCAGGCGTGATGTGTATGTATGTTGGTTGTGGATTAGCAAAAGTGACATATTCCGCCATATCTAAAGCGAAATTTGACACTTTTGCCGACATCAATGGTGAAATTTGACACTTGTTAATCCACTACCAACTTCACACTATTACTCATCTGATATTGACCTGCGTTTGGGCTACAACTTATTAGTAGAATTTGGGTCCCAGATAGTCAGTACTAAATGTGACAGATGGTAAGCCATGTCGCCATTTACAAGCACTGAATACATACAAAAAAGAAAGAAAGAAAAACATTTATTCACTGCTTACATAGGTACATTTTGACATCACACTATTATATACACACTTTGACACAACAACAATACATAACATAACATACGCTTCACGTCTTGTGTATACACACTCCCTTTTTTATTATGGCGGGGTAGTCAGAGGCTTGAATGCCCATCTCCGAAATTTCGACGGCATGTTAGGTATGGGTCATTCGAAGCCCGCGTATCACTAAAAAGACAGCACCCCAACGTGATAGTTAGTGAACCGTATCGGCGTATATAGGCACTGACTATCACTGATCCTCCGACAGTATCAGGATAGACGATCTGATATTGAACTGATATTTTGCAAAAAGCTTTCGTAGACTAAGGCCCCAGCATTCTCGAGAGCATTGTGAAACATTATGAACGTTTGAAACGTGACTGCAATGACAGATAACGGAATAATGGGGCGAAGTGCCATTATAGAACGGCAGATGTCGTTTGCAGTCGTTCGTAGCAGCTATTGGGTCTTTTACAAGTTTGTTTTAGTGGGTCTGTGTTTGTACAGTGGTATAGCATGAGATGTTCTTCAGTAATAGCAAATAGTCATTGCAGACAACTGCTGTTTACATATATACATATCTTCACACCTAAACGTCTCTAATGAGATAGATAGAGATTATCGATTGCCATCTTGAATGGGTGACAAATCTCTCTTGCTTCACTCACACCCATTCACCTTCTCATACATGATCTTCTGTTCTTCACTACGTACGTTTTGAGAAGAATGTCTCCAATTTCATCTGTATAAGTTCTACGCGGCCTACCCCGTCTAACTCTACCTTCCATTTTTCAGTACTTTTTATATAGCCCTTTTTACTATAACGTTAATATATTAAAAGTAAACATTTATTTATATACACATTGCATGTCTATATTCGCAATTACGGAGTTAGTTGCGGTTATGTAAAGGCAAATGCAATAATACATAATTATGACAATCAAAAAGACGCCATATTGAAAAAGCGTAACGTTAGAAGTACTTATAACCGCCGAGTGTGTATGAGAAGATGTATGAGTGTCAATAAAGCGAAAGTGGTGTGTCAGGATCAGGACAAATTGGCATACGTGATCTCTGCCTACCCGACCACAAGTCAGAGTGTCAATGAACTTTTTTGCCTACTTTACATAACGTACGCTTAACAACTTGTGTATACCTTCCATTTTTCATTTTAGAGAGGTAGTAGGAGACTTGAGTGCCCATCGCCGAAATTTTAAAGGCATGTTAGGTATGAGCCACTCAAAGCCCGCATTTCACTAAAGACAGCACCCAACGTGATAGGTAGTGAACCGTATGGCCATACATAGACACCCATTGGGTTACAAACGCTATATATATATATATATATAAATTAATATAATATTAAATTAAATTTACGAAATGCCTCGAATTATGCGGTGAGGGAAAACATCGTGAGGAAACCTACCTATTCGTCGAACAGGTAATAATTAGTGCTTGTAAATGGCGACATGGCTGACCACCTGTCACATTGAGTACTGACTTGGTCAACACGTGGGTTCGAGGTGTCCATAGAATTACTACCTTCGCAATTGCGAAGATGGAAACCTGAACCTCTGACTGCAAGGGTTAATGATCGTGAACGCGTTTGTTTTGGTTATTTGTATCAATCTAAGATTAAATCATTTTTGAGTTATCCTAACCCACCCCTCTACATGGAAACAGGCGTGTTGTGTATATATGTATGTAGGTAGTTTCCTCACGATGTTTTCCCTCACCGTAATATCTATTTTGCTATCATTTCAAATTGTTCTATTTGGTATTTCTGTCACGATTCCTATTGAGACAAGAAACTCCTTGATTTTAGAAGCTATTTCTTGTTTATATCTTGTCCTTATAGAATGCTAACTAGCTGCCGTTCTTACTGACATATACATACACATTCACGGCCTTTACTCCTTTTCGGAGTGGACATAACATCGGAGCATTAATATCTATATAATAATATTTGGACATCATTACACCAATTGAACTAGCCCGTTGGTAAGTACATTTAAGACTTTTGTTAAGGGTACCAGTCAACGTAAATTTAAGAAATATATACTTCTTAAATATAGGTGGTAAATACATATATAGCATATATAATCAACGACCAGACTGGAAAGCAGAAGAAAAGCGTAGTTCTAAACTCTGCCTCCACCGGGAATCGAACCCGGGACCTCACGATTAACGTTCAGGCGTCCAACCGATCGCGCCACGGAGCTCCGAGGTCTATCTTTTTAGCATGAATATCGGAAATATATTTTCTAGGTAACTTTTCGTGATAATTGGGGTTGCGATGTCATAATGGAACATCAGTAAGAGGTTGCTAGCCCATCAGTCTATTCTAATGTATTGGGCAATGTGCTAGCAATCTGTTACTAATGTTCCATATGACATCACAACCCCAATTATCATGAATAATTACTAACGGGACTTATAAGTAAGTTTTTATTAGATAAAGTTAATAATAAAGGTAACTTTATTATATAAAAACTAACGCGATAAGTCCCGGTAGTTATAAATCATGAGTATAAATCGCGAATCTCTTAAAACCCAATATTCATGCTAAAAAATGACGCTAAAAAAGATACTATATTTCATAGGTTCTGTACATCCAGAAAGGTTTTAAGAGACGTATGTATGGAGTATGTGTATGTAACATGTAGTTTTCTAGGAGTGAACTTAAGCGGCGATAAAGCTTTGTACACACGATCGAGAACACGTCAACTCGAGGCAAATATATATAGAGGTTGGAATGTAGATAGGCCCTTATATAGATTGAAAAATTATTGTGTGATGGTATTTTTTTTAACTCTTTATTAAGCCATTCAACACTAAGGTTATGTCGGACCAAATACAAACACTGATGACATGGCGTTTGCATTTGTTATTCAGCCGCCATGGTTACACCAACGCCGCCAGCCGCTACAACCAAAAAAACGAAGTCGAAGCTGCAATTCTGTTCTTCTTTGTTCATGGGTTCGTTCCAGTTGATGATCCAAATTATAATCCCAAAGCAAACATATTTAGCCAGTTTGGCATTACAATTTACTAAATAAGCAGCCGAAAATAAATATTTGTATTTTCATTTTTCACTGAGCTACTGACTTTGTTGACGAGCCATAGACGACTGACAACGTATGGTGGTATTAACATAGCCAAATTCATAGATACTTGAGTGCCCAACTCCAAAATTTCGAAGGCATGTTTGGTATGAGCCACTCGGATACCGCGTTTCACTAACATAGATAGACAGCACCCAATATGTTAAGTACTTTTCCTCACCGTTAACAACTGTCAATTATGTACGTAACAAAAAACACATTTAAATTTCATTCATTGGTACATGCCAGAGCCGGGATTCGAAACTAGGACCTGTAATAAGAAGTCAGAGGTCTTATCCACTTGGCTACAGCGGCTTTTATATTATTATAATATATGTCTAAATATTATCTAACCTATTAGACGCTATATTGAAAAAATGTGACGTTAGGTGTACCTATAACCGCCGAGGGTGTATGAGAAGATGTATGAATGTCAATGAAGCGAAAGTGGTCGGTCAGGATCGGGACAAATGGGGATCCGTGATCTTCACCCCTCTACAGGGAATCAGGCGTGATGTGTATGTATGTATGTATTATCTTGACGACCTCCGTGGCGCGATCGGTTAGACACCTGAACGCTAATGCTGAGGTCCCGGGTTCGATTCCCGGTGGAGGCAGAGTTAGGAACTACGCTTTTCTTCTGGTTTCCAGTCTGTTTGTTGATTATATATGCTATAAATGTATTTATCTATATATAATACGAATATATTTTTTAAATATACGTTGACTAGTACCCTTAACAAGTCTTAAACGTACTTACCAAGGGGCTAGTTCAATTGGTGTAATAACGTCCTACAATATTATTATTATATTATCTGACCTATCTATTTGAGTATATCTTTAGCTGATGTTTTGTTCTGATTGCGTGCATTCTTACAATAAGTGCTATTTTTATACCTTGTCGAACTATTTTTCTGCTAAGTATAACTTTAAGTCGCTTGCTAGTCTGGGACGTGAAAAGAATGCTAACTAGCTGCCATTCTTCTCGGCATGAGACGTAGGAGACGACTAAGGGACTAGGGGTAAATGGAATCTATTGGGCGTTGCCTAGCAACCTGTCAACAATGTTCCATTATGACAAGTTTCTTTTCTATACGATAGTTATTTTGACACTTTTGTAATAGACAAACTCGCGTTCATACAGTGAACGAATAATATGTATTCTACAGATGAATTATACTTGTACTTTAGTACGTTTTCATTGGCAAAAAACGTTATGAAAGTAACCAAAAGGGTTTTTACATTGCTGTAAATATAGACAAAAAACCAAAGATAAACGCGTTCAAACCATTAACCCTTGTGAAGTAGTCAGAGGTTCAGGTGTCCATCCGCAATTGCGAAGGTAGTGATTCTATGGCCACCTCGAACCCACGTGTTGACCACAGTCAATACACAATGTGCCAGGTGGTAAGCCATGTCACCACTTACAAATAACCTATTTGGGGAAGATAAAAGGAAACCTCTCGGTGTTTACCCTTACCGTAGCGTTTCGTAAATGTATTTTTAGTACGAAAATATACATAGAAATTCTGTAAACTTCATTTCCCTCGGTACATACCTAAGCGGGATTTGAAACCTGCACTCTTGATACAGAGTCAAGCCCCAAACAACTGAGCTACGTCGAATTACTGAGCTACGTCGAATATAGATGTATAATTCTTCCTGTCTTCTAAGTACATAGTACAGTCGAATATATGTGGCAGTGAAGCAGATAGGCAAGTAGTTTCCGCCGGCCTACAGTCCCTGTACAGCTGAAGGCCGAAAGAAACCCCTGCCTATCTTCCTCTTTCTTCTATTCATCTTCTATCTTCTTTCTTCTGTGAATTCTTGAGTTACTTCATGATATTATGTTTTCGAGGTGCTGTTTTTATGATTATTAAATAAATCAAAATGTTATGCTATCTATATTTAACGTTCTTTGAGTTTAACTTCTAATACTTTAGTTTTAATAACATGTACATTCAACGCTAAAAGTGCATTCCCAGTAACTTTTTATAAGGTTTAAGTTTATAAGAACAAAAAACAATATTTTACATTTCAAAACTGGCGCCACTGTACATTGTCATGGCCACTATACGTTCGCGTGCTTCGTAATGAAAAATGTGTTTGGTTCTTATAAACGTAAACCTTAAAAAAAGTTACTGGGACTGAACTTTTAGCATTTTTGTAATACTAACACTTAATGAATAATACATTTGTAACACTTACTTCAATCCAGCTATGATCTCCATGGCTCCATTAAAGTTTCCAATATTCCAGCACGTAATAGCCATTCGCAGCACACACACCAACACTCTCTTCCGTTCTTCCAACGAAGATTGCTGGAGGAGAAGATCTGTCACCCACGAAGAGACCTGAAGAGAAGATTTATAAATAAAAACATACGCTTCTCGACTTGTGTATACACACTCCCTTTTTTATCATGGCGGAGTAGTCAGAGGCTTGAATGCCTATCTTTGAAATTTCGAAGGCATATTAGGTAAGGGTCAACGTGATAGGTAGTGAACCGTATCGCCATATATAGGCACTGACTATTACCTATCCTGAGGGATAGGCAGGTTTCCTCACGATGTTTTCCCTCACCCTTAGCGACTGTAAATTATGTACATAAATGAAAAACACATTTAAAAATTTCATTCATTGCTACATGCCAGAGTCGGGATTCGAACCTAGGACCTTTCTCATACGAAGTCCGAGGTCTTACCCACTGGGCTACAGCCGCTATATTTATAATAAGAAAATTTATTATAATAATAATTAGGACATTATTACACCAATTGAATGATTTAACCCCTTGGTAAGTTCATTGAAGAATTGATTTAAGGGTACTAGTCAACGTATATTTAAGAAATATATACATATTATATATAGATAAATACATATATAGCATATATAATCAACAACCAGACTGGACGACAATAACGACAAACACCTGAACGCTAATCGGAAGTTTGATTCCCGGCGGAGGAAAAGTTAAGAACTACGCTTTTCTACTGCTTTCCAGTCTGGTCGTTGATTGTATATGCTAAAAGTGTAATTATCTATGCGTATCTATGCGTGCGTATTTTTTTAATATACAAACATTGACTAGTACCCTTAACTTAACTTAAATTATTAATAGTCTTAAATAAACGCAACGCTAGTTTAATTAGTGTAATAGTGTCCTAAATATTTTAATTATTATTAAGATTAAGTGGATATGGAATATTGGTAAGAGATTACCAGCCCATAGTCTACTAGTATCGAAGTAGCTTATAATATGCAAAAAAGGCAGATATATAGTATTCTATTTAATTTCAGTCTAACACTAGACAAAATAATATATACATACATATATCACACCTTACAGTCTCATTTACATAAAATATCAACACCACAAATGATCAAATGGATACTCGAATATCTCTTAAAAATGACGGTTGTGATTCTATATTTATCATATAAAGGTCCCAGACTAGCAAAGACTTGTATTCTCAAGACCAGGCGCCTCAATCCCCTAATACTTTTTGGAAATAACAGTTCAATATCAGATCAGTAATAGTGTGAAGTTGGTAGTGGATTAACAAAAGTGACAAATTGCGTTATTTTCCAAGCGATATTTGACACTTTTGCCTATTTGAATGATGAAATTTGACACGTTTAGTCATCCATTACTAACTTCACACTATTACTGGTCTGATATTGAACTGCGTTTATCGTCAAGAAATCTACCTGTTCTCCAAACAGCTAAAAGTTATTGCTTGTAAATGGCGACATGGCTTACCGCCTGTCACATTGAATACTAACTATCTGGTCAACACGTGGGTTCGAGGTAGCCATAGAATTACTACCTCCGCGATTGCGAAGATGGAAACTTGCACCTTAGACTACACCGCATGGGTTAATGGTCGTGAAAGCGTTTGGTTTTTTATATTAAAATACGTTTGAGCTAATACGCATTACTAGACTTAAGACCTGAATACACTCCATGACAGCCACGTAAGGAATGCCTATCAATGTCAGGAGCTGTAACGTAGGTTATCAATCACTCGAAAGGAGGTTACGATTTGAGGATTTATGCTATTGGATATAAAACCTACTTTGGGAGAACCTCATTCTTTTATATACATACATACACATCACGCCTGATTCCCTGTAGAGGTGTAGGCAGAGATCGATTCATTGACACTCATACATTTTCTCATACACACGCGGCGGTTGTAGGTACTCCTAACGTCACCCTTTTTCAATATAGCGTCTATCTGATTGTCATAACTCTTATTGGGGCGGCCCCTACGTAACGTACATCTTCATTGGTTTTAGCATTTCTATTGAGTTAGTGATAATATGAATATGGACATATATGTACATTCACGCATTTTAATCCCTTTCGGGGTGGACAGAACCTTGGTGACATGAAATAGTCTTCTTAGTCACTTAGTAGCATGTATATTGGGGTTGTGATGTCATATGGAACATTGTTGACAGGTTGCTAGGCAACGCCCAATGGATTCCATTTACCACTAGTCCCTTAAGCTCCTACGACATGCCGGGAAGAACGGCAGCTAGTTAGCATTCTTCTTACGTTCCAAACTAGCATTAGTAAGGACATATCATATATTTAATTTCAAGTTCAACTATTATATTGTAATAATGAAATTAATGTATATAGTTACTATTTTTCCGTTCCGAAATTTTGCTATACGTAATATTTTATCATTGAATCATTTTAGCGCTGTCAAAATGGCGTCTCTGCTTTTAATATAACATTACAAATGGCCTGGAAACATTCGGTCCAGCCGACGCAAAAAGCGCCTGCCACATGACTATGACATATGCGACTGTCATCGATCTGTCAAACCCAAAGAGGTTTCAATAACCTTTTTTGTGAACCAGTTTCTATAAAGAGGATTGTTATATATGTTATAATATTTGGGACACTATAACACCAATTGAACTAGCCCCTTTGTAAGTTCGATTAAGACTTGTGTTAAGGGTACTAGTCAACGTATATTTAAGAAATATATACTTATTATACATAGATAAATACATATGTAGCATAAACAATCAACTGGAAAGCAGAAGAAATTAAGTTCTTAACTCTGCGTCCACCGAAAATCGAACCCGGGACCTCACGATTAGCGTTCAGATGGTTAACCACGCCACGGAGGTCGTCAAACTATAACCTATTTTGGTAAAGCATATAGTCTATGTATGGATGATTGTTAAGTATATGAATAGGACATTATATGTGTTTATGACAGTCAGATAGACGCCATATTGAAAAAAGGTGACGTTAGAAGTACCTATAACCGCCGAGTGTGTTTGAGGTGTATGAGTGTCAATGAAGCAAAAGTGGTCAGTCAGGATCGGGACAAATGGGGATCCGTGATCTCTGCCTACTTATCTACAGGGAATCAGGCGTGATGTGTATGTATGTATGTTGTTAAAGGTGATTCAGGAATGTAGTGGGACTATAATATTATTGGTCTCTTGTTAGACGAGGATGTAGTTAGAATTCTAATAGCCCAGTTCCATATGACATCACAACCCCAATATTCATGCTAAGTGACCTAGGACATATTACCGTATCTCCGAGGTTCTGTTCACCCCGAAAGGGATTAAAGGACGTGAATATATATGTAAGTATTTAATGGTAGATACGCGTTACATTAGATATTCAATCTTCTGTCCACCCCAAAACATATAGAAGTACGTGAGTATAAGGAAACTTATAATGACGTCATGAGCAATCGATCGTCACGGTAAACTGTTAAGAGGAAGCTTCTAATATTTTATATTCACTCATACTAATATTTAGGACACCATTACACCAATTGAACTAGCCCCTTGGTACGTTCATTTAAGGGTGTTAAGGGTACTAGTCAACGTATATTTCATAAATATATAAAACAAAAAGACATACGCGTTCACGATCATTAACCCTTGCGGGGTAATCAGAGGTTCAGGTTTCCATTTCCGCAATTGCGAAGGTATTTCTATGGCCACCTCGAACCCACGTGTTAACCAGATAGTCAGTACTCAATGTGACAGGTGGCAAGCCATGTCGCCGTTTACAAGCACTGACTATTACCCGTTCGGATAACAGGTAGGTATTTTTCCTTACCATTGTATTCGACGCATTTCGTAAATATATTTAAATTACGAAAATGTACATAAAAATTCGTTAAACTTCATATCCATTGGTACATACTCAAGCAGGATTTGAACCCTGTACCTACTGATACAGAGTCAAGCCCCAAGCAACTGAGCTTCATCGAATTTATAATATTTTAATTTACATTGCTATCCGTATTAAATATTATCTTTAAAGTAAATTTTAATATCGCCACCTTAACAGTAACGCGTACTATTTATTGATTAGAGAAACAAAACAGCCGAATTAGGACAATACCATTATTGTGGACAAGTCCATTAATATTTTATTAGAGAACTGTGCTAGCTGGGACGTAAAAGAATGCTAACTAGCTGCCGTTCTTCCCAAGTCGTAGGAGGCGACTAAGGGACTAGGGGAAAAAGGAATCTATTGGGCGATGGGCTAGCAACCAATGTTCCCTATAATAACATAAAAACAATGTTCATGTTAACAATGGCGTAGTAACTATGGACAATTGACGATATTATATCTTCATAGTTCTGTTTACATTGAAAAGTATGATAGAATAGATGAAAAGTATATATTTTCGTGACATTTTTTATGTCAATATTCGTATAATAATTAATATTTAATTCGACGTAGCTCAGTTGTTTGGGGCTTGGCTCTGTATCAGTGGGTACAGGGTTCAAATCCCGTTTGAGCATGTACCAATGGAAATGAAGTTTAATGAATTTCTATGTACATTTTCGTAATAAAAACACATTTACGAAATGCGTTGAATTATACGGTGAGGGAAAACATCGTGAGGAAACCTACCTGTTCGTCGAACAGGTAATAGTTAGTGCTTGTTAATGGCGACATGGCTGACCACCTGTCACATTGAGTACTGACTATCTGGTTAACACGTGGGTTCGAGATGTCCATAGAATTACTACCTTCGCAATTGCGGAGATGGACACCTGAACCTCTGACTACCCCGCAAGGGTTAATGGTCGTGAATGCGTTTGTTTTTGTTGTTGTTTATTCGTATAATATGACCAAACTGAAGCATGCTCTTTTCAATCCTAGTCGCTTATTTTCTGGACTGCAAAGTTTTCTTTTCTTACTATTTAGTTATATCGTTCACTTTTTCTTTTATTATGCTACTTGACAACCGCATTTCAACGGTATTAATTCTGAAAATTCACTACTTATTTTAACAAACTATTTTCGCTTCAATAAAACTAATTTTCATAGACACACCACGGTTTTTTATATACTTCTAACCTCTCATTTTCATACACACACGGCGGTTATAAATACTTCTAATGTCACCCTTTTTAAATATGGCGTCTATCTGTCAGTCATAAGTCCTATTCGGCCGGCCCCTACGTAACCGCCCTTCCACTTAACTTACATATATACTTTTTGTCACTGTAGAGTTATCACTCATTTTTTATGTGTTCACTGAGTGAGTACGCGCTTCTTTTATTGTTGACGTCATTAAATACGTTATAATTTTAAGAGATTCGCGATTTATACTCATGATTAATAATCATGGCTGCTGCAACGTAGCCGAAACGTCGGGTTAATAAAGGTAGCTTTATTATATAAAAACTTACGCGATACGTCTCGTTAGTTATTAATCGTCTTAAATACGGTTTGCAAAGCACGTGTTCATTATATTATATATTTTAAATTAAAAACAATGTCTCGTGTTTTAAAAGCCGTATCGGGAAATTGTGGTTCAAGTATAATAAGCATTTGGAGGATAAAAAGAAAAAGTGTCAGCCATTGTTGAAAAGATCAGTTGGATAAAGCAAAACTTAACAAAATATGATTAAACAATTAAAATTATAGATATTGTTATTTTATACTTTAATGATAAATGTAGTATTTTTTTAGTGACGTTTCTGATTCTCATTTTTTTGTGAAGGCATGTTATGCGACCTCCATGGCGCGATTGGTTAAACACTTGAACACTAATCGTGAGGTCGCGGGTTCGATTCCCAGTGGAGACAGAGTTAAAAAAATACGCTTTTCTTCTGCTTTCCAGTCTGGTCGTTGATTTTATATGCTATATATGTATTTATCTTTATATAATAAGTATATTTCTTAAATATACGTTGTCTATTACCCTTAACAAAAGTCTTAAATGGACTTACCAAGGAGCTAGTTCAATTTGTATAATAGTTTCTCTATTATTATTTTTCCACGTTTATATTAGACGTATAACACTCTATAACCACTTTAACACACATCCTTATACAACCTACATCCTTTTTACTCGAAGCACTCTCACATACATCCTCTTTGCATCAACCTTCCTGTCAAAGCGATGAAAAGGAAAAAGGTCGAGTTCGTATAGGTGCTGGTAATTTTCAATTGTCTCTCAATCACTGTCTATTAGGGTGTCATAGGGTCGGTGGGTCGTTATTGACCCCCTAGTGGGGTGTTTTTGCTAGTAGGGCTGTAAATAGAATGATAGGTATCTCCCATTTTTCGTAGTATAGGAATTGATAAAGGTACTTGGAAATGGATCTATCGGGCGATGGGCTAGCAACCTATTCCGTGTGACATCACAACCCAAATATTCATGCTAATAAGTGACCTAAAAGATACTATATTTCCAATTTGTCATTTGTTATTTTGGTCCAGATTTTTCACTTTATCATTTTATGTTCTCTGCGAGACATATTTATGGAAATGAGCGCATTGATTTTCCTATGTATCCTTGTTTTTATGTATTTATTTTCTGTGTTCATTTCTGTTTTGTTTCCTTAGTAAATAAATAAATATATATCCGAGGTTCTGTCCACCCCGAAAGGGATTAAATGACGTGAATGTATATATAGTGTATAATTATATGTATGTATGTATATGTTCTTTATAAAGAGTTTCCGTGCTAGGGACGGTATAGAATGCTGAAAGAGGCGAGAAAGGGACAAATGATAAATGTAAATAGCAAATACACATATACATTCACGTCCTTTAATCTCTTTCGGGGTGGACATACTACTGAGATATCTCGTAGGTCACTTTTTAGCATGAATATTGGGGTTGTGATGTCATATGGAACATTGTTGACAGGTTGCTAGGCAACACCCAATAGATTCCATTTACCCCTAGTCCCTTAAGCTCCTACGACATGCCGGGAAGAACGGCAGTTAGTTAGCATTCTTTTTACGTCCATAAAACGATATCTTTTAGTAAAATGGTCTAATAAGGCTTTCTCATACAAATCCCTCAATTGCTTAGGTTCAAAGGAATTAAGGATTTTATGAGGCTGTAAGCTTATTGCATAACAGCTCGTTTATTACGTCGAGAATAAAGATATATAGATGTATAATTACATCACATTATTATTAAGCTGCTTTGGCCAAGTGGGTATCGCCACTAACTTCTTATCGTCGTTGCGCCTGGAAGAACCGATAAAGACCAAATAGTAACTTTTGATACACGACAAAAAACTGTTTGTTACGTATTTTAGTACGCGGATTTTTGCTTGAACGATACATAGCGGAAAAAGATATGTTCGTATTCTTTTGAGATATTTCAAAACGGGTTTCACAGGCATGACGGGCGTAGCAAGGAAGCTTTCATAGTGAAAAAGATCATTTTTCATAAAATAATGTTTATCGGTTTTTCCAGGCGTAAAGTGGTTATTAGAGGTCTTAGGTTCGATTTCCGGCTCTGGCACGTACCAATGAATGAAATTTATTATGCGTTTTTCGTTAACGTACATAATTTACAATAGCTAATGGTAAAATAAAACATGATGAGGATATATGCCTATCCCAAGGACCCAATAGCCAGTGCCTGTATACGGCGATACGGTTCACTACCTATCATGTTATTGCTATGATATTTTATTGTAAGTATATTATTTTGTGTACGTTTATTATTTATAGCTTGTGACAGATTCCGAATCGGGTGCTGCCGGAGGACCAGTGATGCAGCCTAGCTGCATCGTATACTGAAGCAGCACCTTTTCATTTGCATCAAGGTTTCTATTTTATTTGAATGTTTGTATTATGTTGTAATGAATATATGCAGTGAATAAACTATTTTTCTTTCTTTCTATCACATTGTGTGCTGTCTTTAGTGTAACGTGGCTTTTAAGTGGCTCATACCTAACTTGCCTCCGAAATTACGGAGATGGGAACTCAAGCTAGTATAAAAACCCCGTCATAATAAAAAAGGGAGTGTGTATACACAAGTCGTGAAGCGTATGTTATGTTTATGGGCCGGTGCGTATTTCGCCCAGCGCATCAGCATAGCTGTGCAACGGGGAAATGCCACCAGCCTTCTTGGGACACTTCCTACCACTGCCAGTGATTTGGCAGATATATGCTATTTGTAAATATATTTAGCTTTCAGGTTTAATTTTATAATTATAAGGTTGTTTAATTTTTATTTATTTTGATTTATTACTTCATATAAATATTGTAAAACACACAAATAAACATACATATTTAATAAAGAATAAATATGTTTAAGACATAAACAAATCTAGGTTAAATACTGTCGTTGTGACAAATATTTTTAAACAAAATTACAAACATTTTTCCTGAAAACTGACAATTTCGTAAAGAGTTCCACAAAAAGAGTCTGAATTTCAATTTCGACTACGAAACGAGGTTGCGAACCTCTTCGGAACTTTGGCTGAAAAGTTTTGAATTCCTTTGTCCGTAGCGCTTGAGTGTTAAATAACGAGAGTAGAATAACAAAAAAAATTTGGCTCAAATTTCAAAAGAGCGGGAACGTTTTGAGCTTAAGTTTTATACATACATATCTTTACGTGCTTTTATCGATTTTAGAGTGTATAGAAGCTTGAAAACACCTCATTTGTTTGATCATTTTGCGTAATTAACTGCTGTTATAAGAAATTTATGGAAATTTGTGAGTAACTGCAGAGAAATTTTAGGAATACCTCATATATGATGCAAAAAGATTATTACAATGCAGTATTATGGCATTGGAATATTGATGAGTGACTAACTAGCACAAAAGATTTATTTTATTTACATACATACACATCACGCCCGATTCCCTGTGGATATGTAGGCATACCCGATCCCCATCTGTCCCGATCCTGCCAAACCACTTTTGCTTCATTGACAGTCATAAATCTCCTTATACACACTCGGCGGTTATAGGTTCTTTTAACGTCACCTTTTTTCTTTTACTTCTTGTGCCTTAATTCACTATATTCTGAGAAAAAGGTAAATAAGTAGCATTATATTTTATCTCAGAATAAAAGGTAGGTACATGTTTATTACGTAAGTAAACTATTATTATGTACGTTACTTATTTCAAACTAACCGAATATATTAAAGTATTATATTTAGGCTAATATTTAAACAAACATAAAAAAATACGGACTCGAATCAAAGTACTGAATCTTACACCAAAATAATACAGTACCAACACAAACCTACATATACATTCACGTCCTTTAATCCCTTTTGGGGTGGACAGAACCTCGGAGATATAATCTCTCCTAGGTCACTTATTAACATGAATATTAGGCTAACCAATAATAAACCAACCCTAACCCAACCTTTCATATGTGTCCTAAGAAAAAATATTGTATACTTAATACTTCTATTATTTAAAACGTTGAAAATGAGGCCATATATTATGTTTTGTTAGTTTTAATTCCAATTAAAAATTTAATTCCAAAAGGGCAGCCCATGCTGAAACTAATTTTAAGATTGTACATCCATGATATTTGCGCTTGAGACACAAATAAAGTTTCTTTCTTTTCTTACATTTCAGTATTTTTGATGTGCATTTAATCATTTTCCTTATATTTTGTAATAATAATAATATTTGGACATTATTACACCAATTGAACTAGCTCCTTGGTAAGTACATTTAAGACTAGTGTTAAGGGTACTAGTCAACGTATATTTAAGAAATATAAACTTATTATACATAGATGAATACATATATAGCATATATAATCAACGACCAGACTGGAAAACATTAGAAAAGCGTAGTTCTTAACTCTGCCTCCACCTGGAATCGACCCCCACGATTAGCGTTCAGGTGTCTAACCGATCGCGCTAATTTTTCTCACTCTCTCTCTATTCCCTCACTCCCTCCCTCTTCTCTTACCTCATTAAACCTCCGTATAAGGGTCTTCACAGAACTTCGTTTTTGTGCTGGCAACTCTCCCGCTTTCCTCTTTAACGGCCGATCGTGTATAGCGCTCAGAACTGCATCCCCGCCGATATCTAACGTCACTTGACGCAGATAGTCTATAGGTGGGACCTATAGAAAATAAAAAAATAATATTACCTTTATTTTAGTTCATGATTAATTAACGGGACTTATCGCGTAAGTTTTTATATAATAAAAATACCTTTATTAACCCGACGTTTCGGCTACGTTGCAGTAGCCATGGTCACGGGCAGACTGACGACGCGATACGAGTAAGTCCCGTTTGTTATTAATCATGAGTATATATCGCGAATCTATTAAAACTATAGTTAATGGAATCTGTTGGAAAATGGGCTAGCTACCTGTCACGAATTCCATTATGAAATCACAACCCCATTCATTCTAAAAAGTGACCTAGAAGATATTCTATTTCTGAGGTTCTGCCCTCTCGTTAGGGAATAAAGGACGTGAATACACACACGCTTTGAGTAGCTCATACCTAAAATGCCTCCAAAATTTAATATAAGGCACTCAAGCCTCTGACTAGCCCACTAAAATTAAAAAGGGAGTGTGTACACAAGTCGTGAAACGTATGTCGTTTATGTATTTACTAGTGACCCGCTCATAATCATAAAATATATAGCCTACTCCCCTATTTAATGGATGTTATTATACATATAAACCTTCCTCTTGAATCACTCTATCTATTAAAAAACCGCATCAAAATCCGTTGCGTAGTTTCAAAGATTTAAGCAGACAAACGGACATAGGGACAAAGAAAGCGACTTTGTTTTATACTATGTAGTGATTTTATTCTATACTACTGTAGTTATATGATTGTAAGTATACGTAAACAAACTCAAACCACCCGGGGGCAAGCGGCCATTACACCGGAAATGACAGTTTTCCCGCCAAACGCTCTAATGGCGGACACCGGAAGTCCAAATTGGAACCAATCACTGCCTCTTAGGCACCTCTGATACAAAGTAAACAGAGCAGTTAGTCCGTTGCTAATCTGGGATTTCAATACCGTAAGCAGCTGCTTTTAAACAGGTATGTTGTAAGATTCATACATAGAGGGGTAGGCAATGTAACAGATCTCCATCTGTCCCGATCCTGTAAATTTCGCTTCATTGAAACTTATACAACTACTCATAAACACTCGGTGGTTATAGCTACTTCTAACGTCTCTCTTTTTAAATATGTCGTCTTTCTACCTGTAATAATTACCGACCTAAAGACTTGAGGACCTAAAAGTAGCAGTAAAGTTAATTTTAACGCAAATCACCACATGAAAATAATAGTAAGATGTGACCTAAACGTGTTGAATATTGTATTGAAAACAATGGTGGTCACTTAGAGCACCTACTATGATAAATTAAAGTATGCCAAAAAATACATTTTATTCATTTTCGACATCTTGTTTTATAGAGACATTTAAAGCTTAAGACCTACACAATCGATATTTAAAAAGAAAAAGTGAAAATTGCAAGTTTACTTTTTCAAAGCAACCGGGTTCGATTCCCGAACTGGATACAGTTATTTTTCCAAATAAAGTACGAATGCAGTTTTCTTTTTATCAAAATCAGTGACATGGTTCCTAAGAACAAATCTTCGTATGTCTTATAGTTTCAAACTTATCCATGCTGACCGTTTTGATTGCGCCACCTGTATACGGCGATACGGTTCACTACCTATCACGTTGGGTGCTGTCTATCTAGTGATACGCGGGCTTCGAATGACCCATACCTAACATGCCTTCGAAATTTCGGAGATGGGCATTCAAGCCTCTGACTACCACGCCATAATAAAAAAGGGAGTGTGTATACACAAGTCGTGCAGCGTATGTTATGTATGTATGTTTATATACATATATTAGGGGTTGCGATGTCATAACATTAAGATACATATACATATATACTACTTGCAGATTAAGAAAGGTTGCCATCCCACCCTACCTGGTAAAACATCTGGTACTCGGTGTCGGTCATCCTGAGCGCTGCCTCCTCTGGGAAGTGGAGGTATGTGCGCATGCAGCTCAGCTCCTCACGGCTCTGCGTCACGTTGCTCTTGCCCACTGCGGATTGGAGAGGGTTAGTAGCGACATCTATGTAGATATAATAATAATTATATCTTTAAAAGTCAAATGTTTTTATTCAACATAAGTACAAGTACAGTACATTCATTGAAAGTCAAAACATTGTCCAAACAATTTTTATTGAGACATTCACATGAATTACATACAATATTCAACATACAATAGAATTCATTGCAAATAATAGAGTTACACAATACACAACGCATAAAATTACAGTTCATTTAACACTAATACATATACATTTACGAATCTCGGAGACACGATAATATGTCGTAGGTCACTTTTTAAATTTCATAACAAAATTCCTATAAGCGTTGTGAAATAATATAGGACATCGATGATATTTCCAGATTATCGCTCAACATATCGGAAAGAATGGCAGCTGGTTAGCCAAAACAAACAAAATAACGCGATCCACGATCATTGCCCTTATGGGGTAGTCAAAGGTTCAGGTGTCTATCTCCGCGATTGCGGAGGTAGTAATTCTATGGCCACACACCAACCCACGTGTTGACCAGATAGTCAGTACTCAATGTGACAGGTGATAAGCCATCTCGCCATTTACATGCACTAACTATTGCTTGTTCGGGGAACACGTAGGTTATACACATCACTACATAGTATAAAACAAATTTGCTTTCTCTGTCCCTATGTCCCTTTGTATTCTGAAATCTTTGAAACTACGCAACGGAAATTGATGCGGTTTTTTTTTAATAGATAGAGTGATTCAAGAGAAAGGTTTATATGTATAATAACATCCATTAAATAGTGAAGTGGACTATATGTTTAATACCCATGCGAAGCCGGAGAGGGCCGCTAGTATAATATAATAGCAGTTGGTTAGCTTTCTTTTTACATTCCAGACTAACACTGGATTTAAAGTTTCGTTTTTTGACAGGATTATGTTTAGCAACAGAAATGATTCAAATGGGAATAGGAATTGAAGAGCAAAGGAAAAATAAGTTTTTGGGGTTAAAACCTCATCTTATGGATACATGAACTAATTAATGGCTTTTAAAGTTTTTTTATTCGAAAAACTCTACATACGTTTTCAAAAGACAACAGGGTAACAAATATTAGTTCAATGTCACTTCAGTAGTAGTGAGAAGTCATTCGTAGAATGCAATAGTGATACTTTTGCCCTCATCAATGGTGATATTTGACATGTTTGCTAATCCACTAACAACTTCACACTATGATATTGAACTTCGCTTAAACGCATAGTAGACTCCAGTTTAACGCTAACGCTTAAATGAAAACATCGTGATAACACATACATATCCAAATACGAATTCAAATATACGTACATTATTTTATTTACTATGTGAGACTGGGTCGTTTCACGATATACGATATTTATTGAGCTACGACCCGATCTCACATAGTAAATAAAATGAGTATAAATCGCGAGTGTTTAAAAATTACAACGTACATTAAACTTGACTCAATATATAAATAAACATTTGAAGTAACCGTCATATTCTGTGAACGGTCAACTCACCACATCTTGAAAATTATAATTTTAAGAGATTCGCGATTTATACTCATGTGTAATAAGTAACGGGATTTATCGCGTATGTTTTTATATAATAAAGTTATTAATCATCTTGAAAATTATTTTTACACCCCAGACTAGCACAGGACTATGTATGTATGACATATAATTTATTATAGTTTTAAGAGATTCGCGATTTATACTCATGATAAACGTCGGGTTAATAAAGGTAATTTTATTATATATAAACTTACGCGATAAGTCCCGTTAATTATTAATCATATAATGTATGTATGTATAGCTTACCCTCATACTCCAACTGCAAGCCATACTGAACCCCGCTAGGCCCGGCAGTACCTTCCCGCATCGCGTCAGCTCACGATCTGGCATCACTCTTCACCAGGAAACCAGCCACACACAGTCCCGACTTTGGAACCATTCAAAAGGTTTCGAAACTTTTAGAGAGAATTTCGGAACATTGTTTTTTGTATCAATTTTAGAAACGTAGTGTAGGACGCCCCCTGCTAGGACCGATGAAAGTCGCTGGTAGTGGTTGGCTGAGGGCCACGAGTGATCGTTTGACGAGTGAGTATACCCTTGGGGAGGCCGGATTGGTTGCAGAGAGTTGATTTTTTAAAGGTATTTCAATTGATAACTTAAAGTATTGGGAACTTTTTAATTGAATTTCGAGGTAAATTATGAATTAAAAATGGTTAATTTTGATTGATATATTATGTAATTCAATTGGTATTTTAAAGATATTTATTATATGATTGAAAAGTTTATTTTATTTCATTTTGGTCACTTTTTGTTTAGTAGTTTATAATTGAATTATAATTTTCTTTTATATATAATATCACTTTTCCTTTTTTAACTTTAATTTTCTCTCATTTATCTTCACAAGCCTTTTTAAATATTTATGAATTTACGCTTTTCATATCACAATACTTATAAACACACACAGAAAAAATGTCTTCAGTGAATCTGAAACAAAGAAAAATATGTTTTTAGTATTTGCTAATTATTTTGTGTAAAATATACAAAGATACATTCACACCTTTTATCTCCTTAGGGTAGTCAGAAGTACACATATACTCAAACAGTATCTTCATAATTTGTTAGAGAATATTCACATACATACATTGATATAATATCTCCTAGGTTAGGAGAGGGTACTTAGCTTTCGTAAGTGATAGTAACATTTGTAATCGCTCTTGGCTATTTAATAGTTTTTAATTGTTTAATATACATAATTGTGTTTCGTGTGGTGTAAATTACAAACCTCAGTATATCCGTGCAGTGGGAATTCACAAACACTGAGCAAAATAGTTAATTACGTATATTCACGTAGCAACATACGTTACAATTCAAAAAACACTTAACTGGAATTAAGCACTTTGTTATTGAGACAATGGCTTCTGCGGCTCCTTTCAAGTGTTCCGGATGCCCCAAGACCATCGTGGATCGGCAGTACCTCGGGTGTCGTACGTGCCGGGAGCGCTTTGATTTGGAATGCGCGAACATCTCCTCCAAACGATTCCGCGAGATGAGCAAAGAGCAGAAGGCGGGCTGGGAGTGTGTTCGGTGCCGCGGCAAGGCGCCGAGGGGCGACAACACCGAGACCCCCATCCGTGCGGGCCCTGACTTTGTCTCCGACCGCCGCGGTGGTGCGCTGCCAAGTCCTGATTACGCCCCCCGGGTGACGACTGATCGCTTGGGCGAGGGAACCGGCGATATCGCGACTATGGCGGCGGAGATGCAATTGTTTCGCGCCGAAATACGTGCCATGCGCGTGGAGATTGGTGCCTTCACTGCGGCCATATCTGCGGTGATGGATCGCCTGGACTCCTGCGACGACAAGATCAGCCGGCTCACCGACAGAGTTGCTGAGCTGGAGCGGAGCGGTAGTAATGAGGCGAGCCACTCGAAGGTGCAGGCGCTCACTCAGACGGTGGAGGAGCTGAGGGCGGATCTCAACGACCGCGATCAGGAGCTACTGCTCGATGAGATCGAGATCAGCGGTATACCAGAGGCCAAGGTGGAGAGTCTTCAGCACATAGTCACGGCGGTTGGCGCGAAGTTGGGCGTCGAGCTGCAGGAGCGGGACGTGATGAACATTTCGCGTGTGGGCCGTATCTTGCGCGTTGGCGATGTTCCTGGTCGGTCGCGCGTCATCGTCGTGAGGCTGGCGCGCCGAGCTCTTCGAGACCAGTTGCTGCGGCAGGCCAGGGTGCGACGTGGTGCCACTACGGAGGGATTTGACCTGCCTGGGGATCCCCGTAAGTTTTATGTTAACGAACGGTTGACCCGTCACAACAGGCAGATGTTCCATAAGGCGCGGGAGCTTGGCTCCAAGCTGGGCTTCCGGTTTATCTGGACGCGTGACGGGAAAATCTTCGTTCGTAGGCGAGCGGATGATTCACCCCGGCTTCGGATTCGCACGGAGGCTGACCTGGTGAGGGTTTTTGGGTGCCTCACGGTTGGTGCTGAAACAAAGGAAAATAGTGTTTAGTGTTTTCTTCAGTTTTGTGTTTAATTTTATGGTTGATCTCGAGTTTTATTGGTTAAAATTTACTTACTTGTTTGGCATAGTTATCCATTGCGTGGTGGATTGTGTGGCGATCTTAAATTGTACATTAGAGGTGACTAACACAATATATTATCTTTTATTACTAATTATTTATCAATATATATTATTTCACATTATTAGCACTCAACACTATTATACTTCGCATTTATCTAAAGCTAGAATCTATATAAATTTATCTACCTTCAATCACAATTATTACCTTTATGACATCAACTTTGACATTTCTGACAATTCAAAAATTAGACTGACATATAAGTTAACTAAAATTATAAATTGCAATTTGTTTACAATACTGGCATTGGTTTTGTTGTATATATTTAAGTGTGTGTGAGGATTGAGGGCCACTTCGTCAATCTCTTTGAAAATTTACTAGGATTTAGTGAACATTCCAAAACAATTGTGCAACTTGGAATCTGAATTTGTGAAAGTCAATTAAGGGAGTAAAAACCTAAAATGTTGGGCCCTCAATTCTCACATAGAGGATTGAGGGCCCACCCGTACCAGGCGACTAAGGGCATTAAGAAAAAGTCTTTACGACTAAAATGTAAGTCAATTACAATCAAAATTTGTGAAAACTAGATATTACCACAAAACGCTATTGTACCCGAAATATCTTCATTTAAAATTGGCCCTCAATCCTCACACTCCTGAAAATTTACAACGAATTTTTACAAAAACCCTTTTCTTACAGCAACTGTTTACTAACCTATGTGTTGCATAATAATTTGTGAAAATTTGTGAAAGCAAGTTTGGGTCCGTACCTCTCCGGGTTTCGGAGTTATGACCTCGGTAATATTTGGGCCCTCAATCCTCCACTTTTTTTTGTTATTTGTTTTATAACTCTTTAACTACGAAAGGTACGACAAAATTCAACATTGCATAATTTAGTGAAAAAATTGTGCGACAAATTGGTGTTATTATTAATTAGTAAGAATTGTTGTGAAACTGTTAATCTTGGCTGATACCAAAATACGACTATTCTTTAAGCTTGTACGTAAGTAGGGTAACAATAATGTATTCAATTGAATACAAATATTGAAATTAAAATTGATTGAAATTGAAAACCATTTATTTACATATTATTATATTATAGAAGTTAATTATTTTAATATTTATTTTCGGTAGGATATTTAATCCATTGTAGTGCTTAACTGGCTAAATATTTGTGATGCCTAACTGGCTAATTATATTTGCTTTGGGGTAATATTTCAATCTGCGATTGAAATGAACCGAAGAACAAGGAAAACAAGACTTTAGGAACTTCATTATTGTTCGGATGCCGCGGCAGGCGGCGCTAGCGTAACCATGACAACTGAATAACAAGAAGTGTAAACGCATCAGAAAATAGTTCTAATCTTTTGCACTAAACAATATCCGTCTTATATCCATCGAAGCATGCCCTTTTCAATCTTAGTCTATATCTTTTTCTAACCGCAACCTTCCCTTATCAAAGTATTTTTTTGAATGATAGAATTCATTCAATGACACTTGATTAGATTAAATAAAAAATAAAAGTTTGCATTAAGATGAATCATTCATTAATCTATTCAGTTAAACATATCAAATAAAAATAAATAAAATAAAAATTCACTTTACTAAGACCTATAAGATGATAGTAGCAAATCAATTTGTTTCGACGAAAAATGTTAGACTTGCGTTACTTGTGGCTCTGACGTTCTAGTATGCTACAAATTACATTATGTCATTATATTTGATTTGAATGGTACTGACAGTAATTACCTGCAGGATATCCCGCACACTCTCCGAATAAAATCGAAGGTTTGTGAACTAGTAGGAGCAATTGAATTCGTGCCTCCACATTTCCCTGATGGTATCGGCCATTATAAATGTCACATTTTCAATTTCAATATTTGTATTCAATTGAATACATTATTGTTACCCTACTTACGTACAAGCTTAAAGAATAGTCGTATTTTGGTATCAGCCAAGATTAACAGTTTCACAACAATTCTTACTAATTAATAATAACACCAATTTGTCGCACAATTTTTTCACTAAATTATGCAATGTTGAATTTTGTCGTACCTTTCGTAGTTAAAGAGTTATAAAACAAATAACAAAAAAAAGTGGAGGATTGAGGGCCCAAATATTACCGAGGTCATAACTCCAAAACCCGGAGAGGTACGGACCCAAACTTGCTTTCACAAATTTTCACAAATTATTATGCAACACATAGGTTAGTAAACAGTTGCTGTAAGAAAAGGGTTTTTGTAAAAATTCGTTGTAAATTTTCAGGAGTGTGAGGATTGAGGGCCAATTTTAAATGAAGATATTTCGGGTACAATAGCGTTTTGTGGTAATATCTTGTTTTCACAAATTTTGATTGTAATTGACTTACCTTTTAGTCGTAAAGACTTTTTCTTAATGCCCTTAGTCGCCTGGTACGGGTGGGCCCTCAATCCTCTATGTGAGAATTGAGGGCCCAACATTTTAGGCTTTTACTCCCTTAATTGACTTTCACAAATTCAGATTCCAAGTTGCACAATTGTTTTGGAATGTTCACTAAATCCTAGTAAATTTTCAAAGAGATTGACGAAGTGGCCCTCAATCCTCACACACACTATATTTAATGTGGAACTGCTTCAAAATATGATATTGGTATGCGATGGTTATTTGTATGTACGTAGGGGCTTTTGTGTAGTGTTTTTTGCAGTGCTTATAAGATGACAGTACGAAATAGATTTATTAAATTTGGACTTTATAATGCAGGTTCACTAAACACCAATCATGACAACTTTATTACTGCCATGGCCTTGCATCCCACGGATGTGATGGGCATATGCGAGACTTGGCTGTCTGGACGTAATGCGATTGCCCCGGTAGTGCCTGGGTATAGAATGCTGAGCTTGCCCAGGCCGAAATCTATGAAGGGCGGTCGTGGGGGTGGTCTAGCGTATTATGTTCGTGATGTTTTTAAGGTTCGCCGTCTACCCCACGTGGGGGATGACCTGGAACAGATGTGGCTTGCGACCAGGGCAAGTGGGCAACGTATTGTCATTGGATTGGTATATCGTCCCTATTGGATCAGTGTTGACTTATGCATTGACTGTTTGTCCGAATCTATTTCTTCTTTTGGACATTATGATTTTATTATTTTACTCGGGGACTTTAATATTAATTTTCGCACTGCAGATAGTGCAGATACCATCAAAATGACTAACTTTTTAGATAATTTAGGACTTAAGCAAGTAATTTCCGAACCAACTCACTTGACATCAGATAATGAAACTTTGATTGACCTAGTGTGTACTAATACTCGCGTTAAGGACATTAATTTATACAATGTTAATGGCTCTTATGGACATCTCATGATTACTTTGACTGCCTATATACCGAGACCTAAGGCTGTCACCAAATTTTTACAATATAGACCTATTAAATGCATTGATATGGAGTTATTTAATCTTGACCTTAATTTAATAAATTTTGAACATATCCTGACATTGTTTGATGTATATGAAATGGTGAATTATTTTGAAACTTGTTTATTACATATATTTGACATCCACGCGCCCATTAGGGAGGCGAGGGTGAAGTGTGATCGTTCTCCACCTTGGTTGACTGATAACATTAAATTAATGATATCCTTGCGCAATAAGGCGTTCTGTAAGTATAAACGTACTAAAAAAGATAGTCACAAGTCTTATTGGCTAGAATTAAAGAAACTAGTTTCAAAGAGTATCAAGTACGAAAAACGGGCTTATTTTAATGATTTCATAAACCGACATGTCACCCAAGACAATAAAACATTTTGGAAAAACATTAAGTCTAAGCTTCCTCACACGCAAAAGTTAAACTGTATATCCGAATCTTTCAGAAATGCTGAGGAGATCAATAGTCATTTTCTTGACACACCGGGTGCGAACATCGTTCCCCAGAGCGAAATAAATAGATTTAGGGATGCCTCTTTTGGACCAGGTCGGTTGCGTTTGAGTGAGGTATCGCGGGACACAGTCTTGAAGACTATTATGTCTATTAAGTCCAATGCTCGGGGGATTGACGGCATCAGCAGGGATATGGTGCTGTGCACGTTGCCGCGGACGCTCGCTGTGATCACTCACATCATCAACGCATCTATCGCTGGCGGCAGGGTGCCGCAGCGATGGAAGCATGCGGTGGTTACACCTATTCCGAAGCACGATGGCGCGTCTGTGCTGAAGGACCTTAGGCCGATCAGTATTTTACCGTTCCTCTCTAAGGTGTTGGAGAAGATTGTTTATACCCAGCTTTCGTGCTACGTAAATTGCGTGGGCATTCTGCCAGAGTATCAATCTGGGTTTAGGAGGGGCCGGGGGACGATCACAACCCTATTAAACGTGACTGACGACATTTTGACGAACCAGAATAAAGGACTGGGGACTATATTAACTCTGTTGGACTATTCTCGTGCATTTGACTGTCTTAATATTAATTTGCTATTATCTAAATTGACATATTACGGACTTGATCATGGTGCGTTGAGATGGTTCGATTCGTATCTCTGTGATAGGAAGCAGATGGTCAAGTTGACTAGGTCCGATGGCTTCTCACTTCACTCGCGGCTGGGTGATGTGAATAGGGGGGTTCCCCAGGGTTCAATCCTGGGCCCGCTCCTGTTCATTATTTATACGGCCGATCTTTATCGGGAGGTGCGGAACTGTCATTACCATCTGTACGCTGACGATGTACAAATATACACGTGTGCTCCCCCAAAGGAGATTTTGACTTGTGTGCCTCGCTTGAATGACGACTTGCTGAGGATACGGGAATGGTCCGACCGGAACGCTCTCGTTCTGAACTCAGCAAAGTCTAAGTTCCTTATGATAGGCAGCCGGATGAATGTGGAGGTGATGAAAGTGCTAAATCCAGTCGTAAGAATCGGAGATGATGTTCTGGAGCGTGTGTGTGAGGCTAGGAACTTGGGCTTGATTTTTGATGAGCAGCTACAGTTTTCGTCACATATACAGCGTACCATATCAGCCTGTTTTTACCGTTTGAAAATTTTGTATGGTGTGCGTGATGTGTTGTCCGTGAGGTCTCGAGTGGCCTTGTGCGATGCGCTAGTGTTGTCAAAGCTAAATTACTGTGACGTGGTGTATGGGCCTCGAATTAGTGTTGGTCTGTCGAAGGCTGTGCAGCGGGTGCAAAATGCGTGCTGCCGATACTGCTTCGACGTGCCGCGTCGCTCGCACGTTGGCCCTTTTCTTGATGGGGCGAACATATTGAGGATGTGCTCGCGGAGGCAGTTACACCTTGCTTGCTTAGTGTTTGACGTCATTAATTACCAAAATCCACCATATTTGTACAATAGGCTTAAGTTCGCGAAAGGTGCTGGTTCGTTCGGAGTGAGAGCTGTAAGGGCTCCCCTCGAACTAAAGATACATCACACTACGGCTTTCAGGGGTGGCTTTCATTACGCCGCCACCAAATGTTGGAACAACATTCCACCACCTTTGAGGCTGACAAAAAATAAACATAAATTCAGACAAGAATTGAAGAACACATTATTATCAATACAAAAACAACAACCGCAATGAAAGTTACTCACCTATATATGTATGTACATTCCTACTGTTCTATTATTATAGTATATGTATTCGTTAATCACTGCACAGTCACACAGTTTTTTATATTTAATATTTATTATTTGATACAATTTTCTTCGCAATATCTAAGTATTGAATATCTTATCTAATCTATAACCCTCTGTGTGCTGCCAGCTGAAAATCGGTGGTTCTGCGCAGCCTAGGCCTAGCAGACGCCCACCGAGCTGGTCGCCTTTTGGGATCCCACAATACAATCGCTACAGTTTGGTTGCTTCATTAATTTTATTTATTACTTAATTTTGTTAATTTTTTTTTTTTTAAATTTTGTTAGATTATGCAATTTTGTTAATTATGAAATTTAATTGTTATTCAATAATTGTGTGAGTGGATTCCAATAAAGACTTATTATTATTATTATTAGGTTACTTTTAACATAAATATTAAAGTTGTCATGTCATATGAAACAATAGCGACAGTTTGCTAGCCCATAGCCCAATGGATTTCATTTACCCTTGGTACCTAAGTCACCTCTTACGACAGGCCTGGAAAAACGGCCACTAGTTAGCATTCTTTTTACGCCCCAAACTAACATGAGACAATATATTAATTTAATACAGTTACATGAAACTAAAGAAATACTTGGTCATCATAACTACCGTAACCTTGTTAAGAACAGAGCCTTTCATTAGATCATAGAAGTTAAGCAACGTCGGAGATGGACAATATTGGGATGGGTGATCAATGATGATGTGAGAGAAAATAATATGAGGAAACCTACCTATCTTTGTAGATACTGTCCAAAAAGTGGTATTTGAATTGACCAAACCTTGACTACCCAAAACTATAATACTTTACTATATAATATTTTATTTACTTACTACTTCACTATATATAATACTTTATAATATGTATACACGTATTGTTCAAAGCCACTTCAATCACCATTATAACCCATTTTTCGCCAAGTATATGGAACACAACGGGTGGCAAGCCGTTTCTACAATATTACGGTGGCACATTTTCCTCACGATGTTTTTCTTTACTATAACTCAATACATACATACAACAACAACATATAATACTACGGTGAGGGAATACATCGTGAGGAAACCTGCCTGTTCCCCGAACAGGTAATGGTTAGTGCTTGTAAATAGCGACATGGCTTACCACCCGTCACGTTGAGTACTGACTATCAGGTCAACACGTGGGTTTGAGAAGGCCATAGAATTATTACCTTTGCAATTGCGGAGATGGACACCTGAACCTCTGACTACCCCGCAAGGGTTAATGATCGTGAACTCGTTTGTGTTTGACATACTACAGTAACAAACCAAAAACTATAACATAACATACGCTTCACGACTTGTGTATACACGCTCCCTTTTTTATTGTGTAAGTATAGTCAGAGGCTTGAGTGCTCATCTCCAAAATTTCGAAGGCAAGTTATGTATGAGCCACTCAAAGCCCGCGTTTCACTAGATAGACAGCTGCTGTCTATCACGTTGGTGATAGTTAGTTGAACCGTGTCGCCGTATATAGACACTGACTATTACCTATCCGGAGGGATAGGTAGGTTTCCTAACGATGTTTTCTCTGACCGTTAGCGACCGTAAATAATGTACGTTCACATTTAAATTGGTACATTCATATTCATTGGCACATATCAGAGCCGGGATTTAAACCTAGGACCTCTAATAAGAAGCCAGAGGTCTTACCCACTGGGCTACAGCCATAATAACCAAAAATGTTTTAACAACCATTAACCCTTATAGTTTTAAGAGATTGACGATGTATACTCATGATTAATAACTAACGGGACTTATCGCGTAAGTTTTTATACAATAAAGTTACCTTTATTAACCCGATGTTTCGGATATGTTGCAGCAGCCATGGTCACGGGCAGAATCTGGTAATTTTATTATATAAAAACTTACGCGATAAGTCCCGTTAGTTATTAATAACCATTAACCCTTTCACAACATTATTCTATTAATCAATATCAAACAATTCTCATTGAATGTATTTTATCCCTTCCATTCAATATTGCGAACCCCAATCTTATTTTTCCTTTGATTGATGATACCAGTTTTCCTACATACATATAGATTCACG
Source organism: Leucoptera coffeella (assembly GCA_030578115.1). Lineage (NCBI taxonomy): Eukaryota > Metazoa > Arthropoda > Insecta > Lepidoptera > Lyonetiidae > Leucoptera > Leucoptera coffeella. Next base: position 438,880 of record JAMBLF010000074.1, on the reverse strand, counting down.
TTTTTACTTCCAAATGGTTACGTAGGGGTCGACCTAATAAGACATATAACAGTCAGATAGACGCTATATTGAAAAAAGGTAACGTTAAATTAACCACCGAGTGTGTATGACAAGATGTATTAGTGTCAATAAAGCAAAAATTGCCTTTCAGGATCGAGACAAATGGGGATTCGTGATCTCTGCCTACCCCTCTACAGGGAATCATGTGTGATGTGTATGTATGTGAACGGGTGACAAATCTCCCTTGCTTCACTCACACCCATTAACCTTCTCATACATGCTCTTCTGTTCTTCACGTTACACCCGCCTTGAGAATAATGTCTCCAATTTGATCTGTATAAGTTCTACGCGGCCTACCCTGTCGAATTCTATCATAGATAGATAGGTTTCTTATTACTGTTTTCTCTCATATTTTATGTAAATATTTAATATTGTAGGACACTATTACACCAATTGAACTAGCCCCTTGGTAAGTACATTTAAGACTTGTGTTAAGGGTACTAGTTAACGTATATATAATATAATTATTTTCTTCCTTAATACAAAATTCATACATTCACGTCCTTTAATCTATTATGGTTACTTAGTAGCATGTATATTGGGGTTTATATGTCATATGTAACATTGGTGGCAGGTTGCTAGCCTATCGTCCAATAGATTCCATTTACCCCTAGTTCCCTTAGTCACCTCCTACGACATGCCGAGAAGAACGGCAGCTAGTTAGCATTCTTTTTACGTCCCAGCTAGCACGAGACAATGTAAAAAATGACTTGATTTTACTCAAGAATGACACCTGCTCGAGATTTATAAATAAATAAAGACAAATTCCGTAGCATGAGGCGTCGTTTTCTCTACTACGGTTTCTGACCTACATATTTTCCTGTGCTACGGTTTTTGACCTATTTTCGTCGTTCGTAGTGAGGATGGAAATTGAAAACGTCTTATTTAGAAAATCCAATACTTTAATTATGAGCTTCTTATGATTTAATCTCGTGCTAACTTGGAACTTAGAATCTTAACTAGCTGCTCTTTAGCATGTCATAAGAGTCGATTAATAAATAGACTTAGGTCTTAATTAAATATAAAGGACGATGGGCTTACTGAGTGGTTATCTATCATCAAATATATTACGTAAGCAATATCAAACAATTTACCACATTTTTATTTTTCAAAAGTTTTCATTACATGAAACATAGATGGCACTGTAATTATATTTTTTATTTTATATTTTTCGCTCCTTTTAGTAGCAGGGTGATGTTATATATCCTAAAACCTTCCTTAATTAATGGTCTATCTAACGCAAAAAGAATCATTGAATTCGAAACAATAGTTCCTGAGATTAGCGCGTTCAAACAAAGAAACTCTTCAGCTTTATAATATTAGTATAGATTAATGCCATAGCAACTACGATCAATAGCGATTGAGTAATATGCTAATATTGATTCAAAACTGACGAAAATGAATAAAAAGATTTACATATGTAGAGTCAACGCTAAAAGTGCAGTCCCAGTTACTTTTTATAAGGTTTATGTTTATAAGAACAAAAGACAATATGTTAAATTTTAATACTGGCGCCACTATACATTGTCTTGGCCACTGTATATTCGCGTGCTTCGAAATGAATAATATTGGAGTGTTTAAGAACATAACATACGCTTCACGACTTGTGTATACACACTTCCTTTTTAATTGTGGCGGGGTAGTTAGAGGCTTGAGTGCCCATCTCCGGAATTTCGAAGGCATGTTAGGTATGGGTCAGTCGAAGCCCGCGTTTCACTAAAGACAGCACCCAACGTGATAGGTAGTGAATCGTATCGCCGTGTACAGACACTAGCTATTATAACAATATAATAATATTTTAGGACACTATTACACCAATTGAACTAGCCACACGGTAAGCTTATTTAAGACTTGTGTTAAAGGTACTAGTCAACGTATATTTAACAAATATATACTTATTTTCATACATAAAGACAATGTGGCTGGATGAGGACCACGAAAGATCGTCTTTTGTGGCGTACCCTTGGGGAGGCCTACGTCCAGCAGTGGACTAATACAGGCTGATTGATTGATACTTATTATTTAAAGATAAATACATATATAGCATATATTATAATCAACGACCAAAATGGAAAGCAGAAGAAAAGCGTAGTTGTTAACTCTGCCTCCACCGGGAATTGAACCCTCACGATTAGCGTTCAGGTGGTTAACCAATCGTACCACGGTAGTACTATTACCCGAGGGATAGGCAGGTTTCCTCCCAATGTTTTCCGTCACTGTGAATAGTGATTAAGGGCGTGAAATGTATGTATAGAGTTACTAGTCCTTCGCTTAACTATTTAGTTGAAAAGGGTTTACAAAGGGTGACCCATGTCATTCGAAGTTAAATTAATTTGTATGAATGTACACTTTATGGATTAAGGGTTTGTGTAGATGTGAGGTACCGGGTTCGAGTAATTGCATATTTATATTTGTGAATAACATAAATACAAATCACGCACGTTTCTCTGTAGAGGGGTAGAAGATAACGGATATTCTACTGTCCCGATCCTGACACACCATTTTCGCTTCATAGACACTCATACACCTCTAACACACTCGGCGGTTATAGGTACTCCTAACGTCACTCTTTTTCTATATAGCGTCTATCTGACTGTTACAAGTCTTATTGGGTCGGTCCCTACGTAACTGCCCTTCCACTTGACCTAAATATTATACTATAGTCAATGTACTATCATTCATCCGCATAACAAATCCAAACCATCAAAGCATGCCCTTTTCAATCTTAGTCAAAAAAGACAAAAGACAAACACGTTAACGACCATTAACCCTTGCGGGGTAGTCAGACGTTTAGGTGTCCATCTCGTGTAGTAATTCTATGGTCACTTCGAACCCACGTGTTGACCAGATAGTCAGTTTCGGTAATGATTTGGTCAAGTCTACTGTATTGCTGCACTTTTTGAATAAAGCGGCAATCCTTGTTCTATCCACCTTTTCGTCAACTATAAAGATAGACAGAATCATCGTCCCAGAGGATAAAAATCTTGTATTTAGCATACCCAGAAGAATAGCGACCATGACGAAATCAAAGCATGAACCTACAAAATATTAGCTAACCAAGTTCTTTTTTCATTAAATTATTAATATAAAACCAAAATCTGTTTCATTTATCACTTTAAACTACCATTAGCGTTTTTGTTAGGGTGCCTACTAGTTTTGGCCAAGGCTGTATATACTTAAACGTATACTATATAACTTCTGTTCTTCATGAATACTTCTCCTTACGGCCTTTATGCTGTCTCTACCACTCAGTTACTCTATTGTTGTCGTAAAAATAAACAGAGTTATGCGGAGAAGGTATAGCTGTGATGTTCGGATCATTTAAGTTCAATTAAAATTATTAATAAGACATATAACGGTCAGATAGACGCTATATTGAAAAAAGGTGACGTTAGCAGTACGATGTATGAATATCAATGAAGCGAAAGTGGTCTGTCAGGATCGGGACCAATGGGAATCCGTGATCTCTGCCTACCCCTCTACAGGGAATCAGGTGTGATGTGTATGTATGTATGTATGTAAAGTTATTAATCAATAATTAAGCCTGTACTTATTGATACAGAGTCAAGCCCCAAATAACTGAGCTACGACGAATATACAATACACATAGAAATATGAAAATAATCAAGAAATTGTAAAAGAGTGAAGGACCTTGCTTACCGGTAAGAAAATTTGGCACAGCGGCTGTAGCTCAGTGGATAAGACCTCTGACTTTATGAGAAAGGTCCTAGGTTCGAATCCCGGCTCTGGCATGTACCGATAAATGAAATTCAACAATGTGTTTTTCATTTACGTACATAATTTACAGTCGTTAACGGTGAGGGAAAACAACGTGAGGAAACCTGCTTATATCTCGGGATAGGTAAAATAGCCTTTGCTTATTTAAGGCGATACGGTTCACTACCTATCACGTTGGGTGCTGTCTATCTATAAAACGCGGGCTTCGAGTGACCCATACCTAACATGTATGCTTAATTAATTTTATTATTGTACATAAAAATACATATATATTTTAATACGCTTTTTCTTTTAACAGTGATAGGTTAAAAATCTCTACTTCTTTTTTGCTTAAAGTTAAACAAAAACTAAGCAAACTAGATAAAAGATAATTAAACTGAAAGATGTGTATGTTATGGTAATCATTGTTGTATGTAACTCAAATCGATTAATTTGCAGATTTAGAATTTCTAACAAAGTTATGTTTATTAAAGTATTAATTGTATAAGGATTAGATGCTTTCACGTCTATATGTTTCTGTATGATTTGGTTTTTGTAACTGGCACTGGGCAAAAAATCCTAAAAGTCGGAGTTTCTTGTTGGTTCTTCTCCGAGCTAGGGCTTCCGAACCAACGGTAGAATTTCAATGCTAAGAGACGACCAGTGTCAGGCAAATATTGACATTCAATGAATGTACTGTACTTGTAGTGTATGGTATGTTGAACAAAAACATTTGACTATATATTCAACGGGGTATATAGAAGTAAACACATTACGGTTAATATTGTTTGGAAGGTGTTTAGAAATCTTCATGTCCTTTCGTTTTACGTCCCACCTATCATAAATCAACTGAATAACACACAGAAAGTAATAAGTAAACACATTTTAAACCCAGTCTTTTCTAAGTGAAGGAACCATTTTGTAATTCCATTTCCCAACGGAATCTACCTTCGCATTACGAATACTGCACCTCTGGGATGCTCTTGTCGACATTCGTTATCATATTTTAGTACCCCGCTCCGTGCGAGTTGGGGATTCGATAGAAAGGTGGTAGGTACAAAACAAACAAACGCATTCACAAACATTAACCCTTGCGGCTTAGTCTGAGGTTCAGGGTTCCATGTCCGCAATTGCGAAGGTAGTAATTCTATGGACACCTTGAACCCACGTGTTGACTAAGTCAGTACTCAATGTGACAGGTGGTCAGCCATGTCGCCATTTACAAGCACTAACTATTAACTGTTCGATGAACAGATAGGTTTCGTCACGATGTTTTCCCTCACCGTATAATTCGATGGACTTCGTAAATGTGTTTTTATTACGGAAATGTAAATAGAAATTCTTTAAACTTCATTTCATTTGGTACACGCTCAAGCGGAATTTGAACCCTGTACCCCCTGATACAAAGCCAAGCCCCAAACAATTGAGCTACGTCGAAGGAGGTAGGTGTCTTTCCTTATGTTGCTTCATGTAGTGTGAAGAACAGAAGAGCATGTATAAGAAGGTTAATGGGTGTGAGTGATGGTCTCTGCCTATCACTTTGAGGACGTAGAGGTGTAAATATATGTATGTATATGTTCATTCTATCCTTTAGGAATGGACACAACCTTGGGGATATAATATCTTCTAAGTCACTTTTCAGCAGGAATATTGGGGTTGTGATGTATTATAAAGTTTTTGTGACAGATTATTTATTATTATTTAGATTATCTTCGAAATTTCGGAGATGGGCACTCAAGCCTCTGACTACCCCGCCATAATAAAAAAGGGAGTGTGTATACACAAGTATATTATTTTATATATATGACAGATTATAAGCCCAACACACAATATTAACTTCTTCCTATAGCAAATCACTATATAGTATAAAACAAAGTTGCTTTCTTTGTCCCTATGTCGCTTTGTATGCTTAAATCTTTGAAACTACGCAACGGATTTTGATGCGGTTTTTTTTAATAGGTAGAGTGACTCAAGAGAAAGGGTTATATGTATAATAACATCCATGAAATAGTGGAGTAGGCTATATATTTTATACCCGTGCGAAGCCGGAGCGGGTCACTAGTATTATTATAAATAGAAATCTCAGATCCCCATTTTTCCCGATCCTGACAAACCACTTTCACTTCACTAATATCTAAAGTCCTGTGCTAGTCTGGAACGTAAAAAGAATGCTAACTAGCTGTCGTTCTTTCCGACATGTCGTAAAATGGGACTAAGAAATACCAAACTGTTACAAATGTTCCATATGACATCGCAACTCCAATATTCATGCTACAAAGTGACCTAGGAGATATTAAGTCTCCGAGGTTCTGTCCTTCCCAAAAGGGATTAAAGGACATGAATATATATATATATATATATATATATATTAAACTCTAAGCACCGCACACACTCGGTGGTTATATGTACTTCTAATGTCACCTTTTAGGTACCAAAAGTTTCCTTTAAGCACATATACTTAGGTTATAAGGACCAAAGGCTTAGGTTTTGATAAAGCCTACTTTTGATCTAAAATGTTGCGGTGAGGGTAGAAGGCAAAAGTTTGTACCTACCCGCAGGGGGAAGCGAGCAATGACCTTGCTTTAGGTTATTTAGACAAGACAAAAAGACAAACGCATTCACGATCATAAACCCTTGCGGGGTAGTATGAGGTTCAGGTGTTCATCCGCAGTTGCGAAGGTAGTAATTCTATGACCACCTCGAACCCACGTATTGATCAGATAGGCAGTACTCAATGTGACAAGTGGTAAGTCGTGTCTCCGTTTACAAGCACTATTACCTGTCCCGAACAGGTAGGTTTCCTCACGATGTTTTCCATTACCGTAATATTTGACGAATTTTATTAATGTATTTTTATTACGAAAATGTACATAGAAATTCATTAAACTTCATTTCCATTGGTACCTGCTCAAGCGGAATTCGAACCCTGTACCAACTGATACAGAGTCAAGCCCCAAACAACTGAGCTACGTCGAATTAAGGTGGGTTAAAGTAGGTTTATTCTCGATGTTTTCCGTCAACGATATATTATTATATTAATATCGGTGATAGGCCCTCAAGTGAATACCTAAATATATATATATATATATATATATATGTCAGTCGTCTATGGTGCGTCAACAAAGTCAGCAGCTCTAATCATCTGTTCCGAGATACAGGTAGGTTTCCTCACGATGTGTTCTTTCATTGTAAAAGTATGATAAAGATTTATCTATGTACTAGAAAGAGAGATTTATCACCACTTCCAGATGGCGTTCGATATTCACTCACAGCCAGTGAGTAAAGCAAGGGAAATTTGTCAGGAAGGTTTCAGGTGGCGATTGATATACCGACTTAACTAACATGTGATTTCCCTAAACATACATACATACATATATTTATAAAAGTGTGTATGAGAAGATATGAGTGTCTATGAAGCGAAAGTGGTTCGTCAGGATCGGGACAAATGAGGATCCGTGTTCGCCTACCTCTCTACAGGGAATCAGGCATGAGTGTATGTATGTATACACAAGTCGTGAAGCGTATGTTTTATGTTGTAAAAGCTTGCATGAAGCAAAAAGGTAATCCCTAAAGTAGGTCGGTTAACTTTTGGACCTCACATAAATAATGTAGGATGAGTTAGGGAGTTTTGTTTTGTTGTTAAATATCGTAAAGTTTGCGTCCATAGAATGTTAATTGTTGTAAAAGGTGATTAAGGGACTAGGGATACAGGTATGTATTCACGTCCCTGAATGATTTTTGGGGTTGACAGAACTGATACGATTATTTTCCTAGGTTACTTTTAGCTTAAATATTAGGGTTGTGATATGGGACATTGGTGATAGATTGATAGCCCATTGCCTAATATATTTCTATTACTTTGAGGCAAGATCACATTGAACCCTAGTCCTGTGATCACCTCCTATGACCAGCCGGGAAGAACGGCAGCTAGTTAGGAATAGTTAACTACATAGAAAACGTATATTATTTATCATAAATTATGAATCGTTAATGTGAGTATTGTTCAATTTGTAAATAGTATTATAACCATAATATAAAAAAGTCGAAATGTGAATCACAATTATCTTTAACTAGTTAACTACTGCTGAGGTAGTCAGAAACTTAAGTGACCACCGAATACTTTTTTCCATTCACTTCAAATATTTCAATCACTAATCAGGCAACACAGCCAAACCTCTAAACATCCTGTAAAATATATCGCACGTGATATTTTATTTACTTCTGCATAATGTATAATATAATAATAATATAATATTTAGGACATTATTACACCAATTAAACTAGCCCCTTGGTAAGTTCATTTAAAACTTGTGTTAGGGGTACTAGTCAACGTATGTTTAAGAAATACATATATAGCATATATTATAAACGACCAGCCTGGAAAACAGAAAAAAAGCGTAATTATTAACCCTGCCTCCACCGGGAATCGAACCCGGGACCTCACGATTAGCGTTCAGATGCTCAACCAATCACACCACGGAGGTCGTCAAAACACATACCCTCTTTGAATATATAAACGTGAACGCATCTAAACCTTATACGATGAATACTTTAATAAACATTTTTCCCATAACAACGTTGTTAGAAATTCAATTCAAAGTAATGCGCTACGGAACATTCCATGCTACGGATTTTTCCGTACTACGAGAAATAGGAATCCGTAGCTTAACAGTTAGATATAAAAATGTAACATTTTGTTAATTTGTGACGTATAAAAGATTAATCATCTGCTTAAAGTTTTTATTTAAAGTGATGGGTTAACAATCTGTATCTTAACTGTATTGAATTTTGAATCTTGAACTGTACTGAAACTTAACTTAATTGTATTGAAATATGTCTGCAGAGTTTCTTGGCATCTTCTCTGCAGGATTTAGCTTTACGGAATGCCATAAGTTTATTTAGATTTAATTTTTTTTTTTTAATTAACTAATTGTAATGACAATTTTTCCGGTGGAAATGTTTTTTTTTTTGACTTTCAATAAGTGATTTTATAATCCTCATATTGAATAAAAAGCATTTCATTTCATTTCAATCCAACATATTCAGCCATAAAAAAGTATAACAAATTATAAGACATATAACAGTCAGATAGACGCTATATTGAAAAAGGTTGACGTTAGGAGTACATATAACTGCCGAGAGTGTATGAGAAGATGTATGAGTGTCAATGAAGCGAAAGTGGTCTGTCAGGATCGAGACAAATGAAGATCCGTAATCTTTGCCTCCCCTCTACTGGAAAACAGATGTGATGTGTATGTATGTATAATTATTTAACTAAAACGCCACCTATGGTGAAGATATTGAAATATTCAGTCTCTTTACAATCTCTATTCCGTTAATTATGTATGTTCCTACAGGAATGTAGCAGCTGAAAACTGTCATAGACGTTAAAAGGAATAGATATGGCAGTCTATCGTTTAACTTACATACATACGTAGGCGGTTACGTAGGGGCCGGCCTAATAAGACATATAACTGTCAAATAAATGCTTTATTGAAAAAACGTGACGTTAGGAGTATCTATAACCGCTGGATGTGTATGAGAAGATGTATGAATGTCAATGAAGCGAAAGTGGTCTGTCAGAATCTTGACAAATGGGGATCTGTGATCTCTGCCTACCCCTCTACAGGGAATCAGGCGTTATGTGTATGTATGTATGTACATACATACGCTTTACAACTCCTGTATACACACTGCCTGTTTTATTGTGGCGGGGTCAAAGGCTTAAGTGCCCTTCTCCGAAATTACGAAGGCATGTTGGGTATGCCACTCAAAGACTGTGTTTCACTAGATAGACAGCACCCAATAAGATAAGGTAGTGAATCGTATAGCCGCATATAGGCAGTGGTTATTACCTATCCATATATGTATATTATTGTAGGTTGTAAGAGTAGTCTATATATGTTGTAAAAAGTCGTGAGAAGCTATAATTAAATTTTACAAAAAGTATTTAGTAATATATAAAATTTTTAGTAAGTAATATTTTTACGTTCCGTATTAAATTAATTACCGTATTTCCAGGCCAGATAAGATATATTGAGCGATGGCCTAGCAACCTGTCATCAATATTCCACGTGACATCACAAACCCAATATTCATGCTAAAAAGTAACAGAGAGAGATGGATGCTTTCATATCTCCGAGGTTATGTCCACCCCGAAAGGGATTAAAGTACATGAATATATACATGTACTATTAAGAAAAAAGGACGTAAATATATAAATGTGTTCTATCTGAAATTCCACCTTTTATTTAACTTAGAAACCCTATCTATTTTACTCTTATCTATGGTAGCAACTAAGTGGAAAATCTACTCTATGGTAAAGTTTTAATTGAGTGGAAATTCGCTCTAACATTCATACATGCCGTGCTAGTCTGGGACGTAAAAGAATGCTAACTAGCTGCCGTTCTTCCCAGCTTATCATTGAAGGTTACTAAGGGACTAACTAACTAAGGGTTACTAGACTAAATTTAATGAATTGGTTTTTGTATAAAAAATTGCTATGTACATTTTCGTAATAAAAATACATTTACGAAATGCGTCGAAAACTACGGTGAGGGACAAACATCGTGAGGAAACCTACCTGTTCCCCGAACAGGTAATAGTTAGTGCTTGTAAATGGCGATATGGCTGACGATAAGTCCCGTTAATTATTAATCATGAGTATAAATCGCGAATCTCTTAAAACTATCATATATATTCCTTTTGTCAATCTGCTATCATTCATCCGCATAACATGTCCAAACCATAATATATACGCGAATATATCCGTCAAAATGAACAATGAACAGTGATAGTGGATTGAACAAAAGTTTTCCAATTCTAAAGTTGAGTTCACAATGAAGATTAGAATCTGTCGTCATTGTGTGCTATGATTGGTTACCAAACAAAATGAAAGGCTTCAGGGTAAGCTATACGGCTCTACATACTCACACGGTGTTATACTTCATCGTGATTCTATTGAGACGAGAAGCGTAATAAGAAAATATTAGCTATAAGCGCCGAATGTGTATGAAGTGGTGTGGATATCAATTAAGCAAAAGTGGTTTGTCAAGATTACGGCAAATGGTTATCCGTGATCTCTGCGTACCTTTCTGTGAGATAAAAGCGTGATTTATTATGATACAAAAGACAAACGCGTTTACGACCGTTAACCCTTGCGGGGTAATTAGAGGTTCAGGTGTCCATATCCGCAATTGCGAAGGTAGTAATTCTATGGCCACCTCGAACCCACGTGTTGACCAGACTCCAATATCTTTGAAGTAGCAAAAGAATTACTGCCTCCGCAATTGTGGAGATGTACAAGCTAACTTCTGTCCACCATACATACATACACATCACGCCTGATTCCCTGTAGGGGGGTAGGCAGAGATCGCGGAACTCGATCTATGCCGATCCTGACAGGTCACTCTTTCGCTTCATTGACACTCAAACATCTTCTCATGCACACTTTTGTAAGCATATATATGTACGTATGTTTAAGGAAATTTCATTTTAGTTACGTATGTATATCCTGTTATGATAGTCTCAATTTTGTGTAATAAATAAATAAATTTATTGTAACATTACAAATACTTAACATATACCATTAACCCTACATCCCTTAGTCGCCTCCTACATAAAGAAAAACAGCTATTTAGCATTCTTTTTAAGTTTTTCTTTTCCTAAATGATGACGTCACTGCCACCGTTAAGGAAAAAGGTCGGGAACCTTTTTGGCGACAATTTCCTTATCAGTAGATTAAGGAGGTTTGTTGCGTAAATATTTATTCAAGAGTCTTTTTCTCAGGGGGATAGCCAGATTGGTATAGGATTTTGATATGTATATTCATTAAGGGAGTTGTTGTTGTATGGGGTCGATAGAACCTTAACGATTTTTTATAATCTTTTAGCATAAATACAGTGTGGTTGTGAATATCAAACATAATTAAATTTTTGTTCATTTTGTATACATATATAGTACATATAATGAATATTATCTAACTTGTACGCTCTAAGCACATTGTATGGAAATGTAACAAACAGGGCCCTAAAGGAATCTATCGTGCGTTGAGCTATCAACCTGTCACTGATTTTCCATACTAATAGAATGAAAACATACATATATACATACGCTTCACGAATTGTGTATACATACTCCCTTTTTTATTATGGCGGGGTAGCCAAGAGGCTTGAATGCCCATCTCTGAAATTTCGAAGGCATGTTAGGTATGGGTCATTCGAAGCCCGCGTATCACTAGATAGATAGCACCCAACGTGATAGGTAGTGAACCGTATCGCCGTATATAGGCACTGACTATTTACCTATCCTGAGGGATAGGCAGGTTTCCTCACGATGTTTTCCCTCACCGTTAGCAACTGTAAATTATGTACGTAAATGAAAAACACATATTTAAATTTAACACATATAATTTTTTTTTTAATTTCATTAATAGAATGACAACCTTGATATACAGATTAAAAGTGACTGAGGTTTTTTTATATAAATAAATTGAGTAAACAACAACAAAATCTTTAATTAAAGAAATTGAGTAACAAGACCTCTAAATACCCTTCAAAGGTTAACAGTCGTGATCCCTGGGTAGCCATTTTGTTAAAGTGCCGTGTCGACCAAAAAGGTTCATATCCTCTTAGGTTGCAACCTTTTTGCTTTCACCTCCTTATTTTGTCACGAAAAAGGTTTTATCTTACGCAAACTCCTTTCGGATACACCTGGTTTCTTTCTATTAAGTTATTTACATACATACATAATGTGCATGTACTCATGTAAAAATACACATATATTATACTTTAACGTTAAAATATGCATATATTCACGCCTCTACGTCCCTAACAGTATTGGTAGAGACTATCAATCGCCACCTGGAACGATCCTGACAAATTTCCCTTGCTTCACTCACATCTTAAACGCCCATCTCCAACATTTTGGAGGAATGTTAGGCATGAGCCACTCAAAGCCCGCGTTCTACTAGATAGGCAGGACCCACAAACCAAATATAAAGAGGACCCGGCGTAAGGAGCGGTTCCCGTTACGCGGTGTGGAGTCCAAATGGCGTGTTTTAATTGGTGCGGTGTCTAAAAATGTGCAGTAGAAAGAAGATACCTGATTTGATTGGCCGATGCCGTGTTTTGATTGGTTGTAATTTCCCCCCTCCATCCCGCGTACCTCGTTCCACCCCGCGTAATGCCACGCTAGTTTCCATACAAATATTGCGTAAGGCCCACTCCTCTTATTAATTACTCCATGGGCAGGACCCAACAATAGATATTGAACCGTATCGCCGTTACAGTCATTTGCTATTACATATCCTGAGAGATTTCCTCTCGATGTTTTCCCTCATCGTTAGCGACTGTAAAATATTTATATGAAAATCGCATTTTTACATACATATGAGTACATACACATCACGCCTGTTTCCTTGTAGAGGTGTAGGTAGAGATCACGGATCCCCATTTGTCCCGATCCTGACAGACCACTTTCGCTTCATTCATACATCTTCTCATACACTCTCGGCGGTTATAGGTACTCCTAACGTCATCTTTCTTCAATATAGCGTCTATCTGACTGTTATATGTCTTATTACCGCGAACAGTGAACAAATCGTGAAGCAAATGTTATTTGTATGGTTACAAAATTAACATTACCTGGCGGAAACGTTGGTTAGTAAAGATAATACATCACTACATAATATAAAACAAAGTCCCTTTGTATGCTTAAATCTTTGAAACTACGCAACGGATTTTGATGCGGCTTTTTTTTAATAGATGGGTGATTCAAGAGGAAAGTTTATATGTATAATAACATCCATTAAATAGTGGAGTAGGCTATATATTTTATACCCGTGTGAAGCCGGAGCGGGTCGCTAGTTGTTTATGAAATAAGCTAAATAATTCCCGTTTTCTTGTAAAAACAAAACCAGCAAATTAGCAATCTTTTAATACCTTCCTCTAATGTCTTTAAGCTTATGCGATGTGAAAACAAATGAAATTGAAAGCCCCATCAGCACTTCCGCCGAAGCGAGGCAACTTCCGGTAACATGGCGGCTACAAACGATGACTTCCGGTAGATTAGGTAACATACTTGTTGATAAGGTAGATAAACATTGTAAAATTGTAAGTAATATTGATATATAGGACTCTATTACACCAAATGAACTAGAATCTTGGTAAGTTCACTTAAGACTTGTGTTAAGGGTACTATTCCACGTATATTTAATAAATAAATACTTATTATAGATGATTACAAACATAGGCTTATACATTCACGTCCTTTAATCCCTTTCGGGGTAGATAGAACCTTGGAGATATAATATCTCCTAGGCCACTTTATAGCATGAATATTGGGGTTGCGATGTCATATAGAACATTGGTGACAGGTTGCTAGCCTATCGCCCAATAGATACCATTTACTTGTAATGAAATTTAAAATTTTCGTTTTTCATTTACGTACCTAATTTACAATCGCAAACGGTAAGGGACAATATGAAAAAACCTGGCTATCCCTTGGGATACATAATAACCAGTGCCTGTAAACGGCGATACGGTTCCCTACCTATCACGTTGGGTACTGTCTATCTAGTGAAACGCGGGCTTTGAGTGGCTAATACCTTACATACCTTCGACATTTCGGAGATGGGCACTCAAGCCTCTGACTACTCCGCCACAATAATAAAGGGAGTGTGTATACACAAGTCGAGAAGCGTATATTATGTTAATTATTATCAAGTCAACTTATATTAATAGTTTTTTTTTGTATAATGAAATGAAATGCTTTTATTCAACATAAGGATCGTAAAATCACTTATTCAAAGTAAGTGAAGTAAGGGAAAGTCGTGTGTTTATATAAAATACTAGTGACCCGCTCCAGCTTCGCACGGGTATAAAATATATAGCCTATTTCACTATTCAATGGATGTTATTTTACATATAAACCTTCCTCTTACATCAACCTATCTATTAAAAAAAAGCGCATCAAAATACGTTGCGTAGTTTCAAAGATTTAAGCATACAAAAGGACATAGGGACAGAAAAAGCGACTTTGTTCTATACTATGTAGTGATAATGATCCAATACTATCTACCCTTAAGATTAAACTGGAGTATGTGTGTCAGTAGATTTTCTAAGCAACTGAAATCTTAGGTGCTTTAAAATAATGAGCTTCTCACACGACCATTAAGAAAATAATAGCCTGTCTCAAACAGCAGTGCTGGCTAATTATTTCAAAAATATATACATACATGTTATAATAGTTTTAAGAGATTCGCGATTTATACTCATGATTAATAACTAACGGGACATATCGCGTAAGTTTTTATATAATAAAATTAAACGTCGGGTTAATACAGGTAATTTTATTATAAAAACTTACACGATAAGTCCCGTTAGTTATAAATACATGTTATAGTAAATACAATGCTAAATAGCTACTTTTGTTCCCGTAGGAGGCGACTAAAGGACTAGGGGTCAATGGAATCTATTGGGCGATAGGCTAGCAACCTGTCACCAATGTTTCATATGACATTACAACCCTAATATTCATGCTAAAGTGACCTAAGAGATATGTTACTGAGGTTCTGTCCATCTAGAAAGGGATTAAAGGTCGTAAAAGTAAATGCATATGTATGTATTTGTCTATTAACATATTTTTGTAAAATATATGTCAACTAGTACCCTTAATACAAGTCTTAAATGTACTTACCAATGAGCTAGTTCGATTGGTGTAATAGTGTCTTAAATGTCAAAGTTTCATATGACATCACAACCCCGATATTCTTGGTAAAAATTACCTTAGAGATATTTTTCTAAAGCTCTATCTGTCTCGAAAGGAATTGAGGGAGGTTAATGTATATGTATGTATTAGCTTAACTATGTATAGCGAAATAAGGTGTAGCTCAGTCGTTGAGGGCTTGACTCTGTATCAGTGGATACAGGGTTCAAACCTCGTAGCATGTACCAAAATATATTTAGTTTTCGTATTTTCTATATACATGTTCGTAAAACAAATACATTTGCGAAATGCACCGCATACTACGGTGAGGGAAAATTATGTTAGTAAACCTACCTATCCCCTGAACAGGTAATAGTGCTTGTAAATGGCGACACGGCTTAACACCTGTCACATTGAGTATTGAATATCTCGTTAACACGTTGGTTCGAGGTGGCCATAGAATCACAAACTCTATAATAGTGAATATAGAAATCAGAACCTCTGACTATTTCATAACTATTTATGTTTGTTTTCTAATTGTTTGATTCACTATTACATTGTTAAACAGATACATACATTGACGACCTCCGTGGCGCGATCGGTTAGCCGCCGGAACGGTAATCGTGTAGTCCCGAGTTCGATTCCCGGTGGAGGCAAAGTAAAGAATTACGCTTTTCTACTGCTTTCCAGTGTAGTCGTTGATTATATATGCTATATACGAGTATGTGTTTATCTATGTATATATTTCTTAAATATACGTTGACTAGTACCCTTAACACAAGTCTTAAATGTACTTACCAAGGGGCTAGTTCAATTGGTGTAATAATGTCCAAATATTATTATTATTGCATACACATCACGCCCGTTTCCTTTTAGAGAGGTAGGCAAAGAATACGGAACCCCATCTGTCCCGATCCTGACAAACCACTTACGCTTCATTGACACACATATACACTCAGCGCCTATAGGTACTTCTAACGTCACCCTTTTTCAATAAAGCATCTACCTGACTGTCATATGGGTTAATGGGCCTTTACGTAACCACCCTTCCACTTTACCTACATATATTCCTTTTATCAATCTACAATCATTCATCCGCATAACATGTCCAAACTGAAGCATGCCCTTTTCAATCTTAGTCACTACATCTTATTTCATACCGCTTAATGTAAAGCTAGATATATTTATATGTTAGATATAGTTTATAGTATATTTTAATATATTTGTGTGTATATTACGTTTGTACAACTGTCTTAGCGAATGCACATAACCCTCATGGTTCTAGCATAAGATCAGCGCAGTGATTGTACTTCAATCATTGTATATATGCTGAGCTGGGACCATTTCACTGGGCAATGACATGCACATGTAGGATTTAATAACTTACTTGTATAAACTTCTTTTCTCTTTTTAATTTCCTGTCTGTGTATGTCAATGTGTTTCTATGAATAAAGCTTATTATTATCATTATATTCTACTTTAGTCCCCAATTAGCAAAGACAAGGTATGTCACGTTATTCTACCGAAATTACTGCGGTCGATCAATAATGATCTAATATTAACCGCATCAAATACTATGTGACCACAGCGTAATTACATATAATAGGCAGGTTTATGTAGTGTGTGATTACAGTAAGCGGCTGTGGCCCAGTGGGTAAGACCTCGGACTTCGTATGAGAAAGGTCCTAGGTTCGAATCCCGACTCTGGCATGTACCATTGAATGAAATTTAATTATGTGTTTTTCATTTACGTGCATAATTTACAGTCGCTAACGGTAAGGGAAAACATCGTAAGGAAACCTGCTTATCCCTCAGGATAAGTGGATATCCACTATTGTCAGTGCCTATATACGGCAATACGGTTCACTACCTATCACGATGGGTGCTGTCTATCTAGTGATACGCGGGCTTCGAATGACCCATACCTAACATGCCTTCGAAATTTCGGAGATGGGCATTCAAGCCTCTGACTATCCCGCCATAATAAAATGCGTATTTTGGATTTTATGTTTGATTACATACATATATGTATATTAAAGACCCAAGTCAACTACTGCGTTTTAGTACAAACGCAGTTCAATATCAGAGCAGTAATAGAAAGTTGGTAGTGGATTAGTAGTGACATCCATTGATTGGCAGTGTCAAATTACGGCTTAAAAATAGCGTATTCAACGAAAAACTACACACGTTTTTTGAGGTGCCTAGGACTCCTATTATTTACTTCATTTGAAATGAAAGGCTTTTTTTTTCAACATAAAGATCATAAAATCACTTTTTGAACGTAAAAAAAATACATTTCTACGTGAAAAGTTGTCATTAAAATTAATGTTAATCTTAAAGAATTAAAATAAATGAAAATAAATATGTTACCATTATAAAATAATAAGTTACATTAAAACGTGATATATTCACGCCTCTTTTCCAATAAGATAGAAGGAGACTATCGATGTCTTCTTAAGTCTTTTTGACTCTTATGTTCTTCAAGCTATATTAAGTGCATTGCGCACATGGGACAGGATTGATAAAAGTACTAAATACTAGTAAATAGCGACATGGCTTACCACCTGTCACATTACTGACTATCTGGTCAATACGTGGGTTCGAGGTGGCCATAGAATTACTACCTTCGCAATTGCGGAGATGGACACCTGAACCTCTGACTACCCCGCAAGGGTAGAACGCGTTTGTCTTTTTTTGTATGTATGTATTAATTTATATCCATTATTTAAACAAGAGTACGAATATCGCTAAATCAGTCTGTCGCCATTTTTATCTGCGGTTTATCGCGCTGAGTGCTTTCTGATTTGTTTCGCGGAAAGCAATATTGCATATCTATTATCGATTTACATACATACATATAATATGGTTCACTACCTATCACGTTGGGTGCTGTCTATCAAGTGAAACGCGGGTTTCGAGTGACCCATACCTAACATGCCTTCGAAATTTCGGAGATGGACTCAAGCCTCTGACTACCCCGCCATAATAAAAAAGGGAGTGTGTATACACAAGTCGTGAAGCGTATGTTATGTTTGATATATATATACATATGTGTGTGTCTGTTAAGTCTTTCGGGGTCGACAAGTCGTTGGAATATGCAATCACATTACAACCAACGGAATTGCAAAGGTCTTTTTTTTAATTCTTTAACATGCCATTCACCACTAAGGTTATGTCGGCGAAAGTACAAACATTGATGCCAAGGCGTTTGCTCTTCTTGTTATTCCGTCGCCATGGTTATGCCAACGCCGCCACCCGCTACAACCGAAACAAAACGAGGTTTAAGCTTCAACTCTTCTCTTCCATGTTCTTCGGTTTGTTCCAGTTGAGAATCCAAATCTTATCCCAAAGTGAACATATTAAGCCAGTTTGGCATCACAATGGACTAAATATTCTGCCGAAACTAAATATTTGTATTTTCAACTTTCACTGAGTTGCTGACTTTGTTGACAATCCATAGACGACTGTTGCTAAGACATTGATATAGAAAATATTGTATGAGAAGTTTGTATGTACTTATAGTATGAAAAGGTGTATAAATGTCAATGATGTGAATGTAGTGGAAGCTTTAGCCTAATGAGTAAGACCTCCGCCTTCTAATATGAGGTCAAAAGACAAACAAAGACAAACGCGTTCTGGACCATTAACCCTTGCGGGGTAGTCAGAGGTTCAGGTGTCCGTCTCCGCATTTGCGAAGGTAGTAATTCTATGGCCACCTCAAACCTACGTGTTGATCAGATAGTCAGTACTCAATGTGACAGGTGGTCAGCCATGTTGCCATTTACGAGCACTATCTGTTCGGGGAACAGGTAAGTTTCCTCAAAATGTTTTCCTTCACCGTAGTATTTAGAGGTCCTAGGTTCAAATACCAATTCTTGCATGTACCAATGAATGTAATTTAAAATTGCGCTTGTCATTTACGTATATTATTTACAGGTGGCAAGCATGAGGGAAAACGTGAGGTAACCTGCCTATCTTTCGGGATAGTTAATAGCCAATGTCTGTATACTGCGATACGGTTCAATACCTATCACGTTGGATGCTGTCTATCTAGTGAAACACGAGCTTTGAGTGGCTCATACCTAACATGCCTTCGAAATTACGGAGATGGTCACTCAAGCCTGTGACTATCCAGTCAAACTAAAAAGGGAGTGTGTACACACAAGTCGTGAAGCGTATGTTATGTTATTATCACTCAAAGACCTTTAATCCCTTAGTCAGATCGGGACAAATGGGGATCCGTGATCTCTGCCTACCCCTCTACAGGGAATCAGGCATGATGTGTTTGTATGTATGTCAGAACATACCTTATGTAGTCGCTTACATTACTAAAGTCTCAAGCAGCTCGAGCAGAGAACATAATTAATTTAATTATAAGTACCTAGTGTGTATGAGAAGATGTATGAGTGTCAATGAAGTGAAAGTAGTTTATCAGGATCGGGATAAATGGGGATCTGTGATCTTTACTTACCTTTACAGGGAAACAGGCGCTTTTCTACTGCTTTCCAGTCTGGTCGTTGATTATATATGCTATATATGTATTTATCTATATATAATAAGTATATATTTCTTAAATATACGTTGACTAGTACCCTGAACACAAGTCCTAAATGTACTTACCAAGGGGCTAGTTCAATTGGTGTAATAACGTTCTAAAATATTATTATTATTTTTATGTGTATGTATGTATGTGAGTGTGTATATATGTATGTAATTAATTTGATTTGTAGCTTGACTCGAGAGAATGGGAAGAAAATTCGATACTCGAGCAATTACAGACGCTTCTAAGAAATTCCTAATTAACTATTTCTGTGAACGATATCTAATCTTGCCAATACCTATCGTGAGTTAATCGACGTAAAAGAATGGTAGTTAGCTGACGTTTATGTCGTAGGAGGCGACTAAGGGACTAGGGGTATATGGAATCTATTGGGCGTTGCCTAGCAACCTGTCAACAATGTTCCATATGACATCACAACCCCAATATTCGTTCTAGAAAGTGATCAGGGAAATATAATCCGAGGTACTTTCCACTCCAAAAGAGATTAAAGGACGTGAATGTATATGTAAGTACAACCGCATACATATTACTGCTATAAGTACTTCTAACGTCACCCTTTCACAGTATGTATGTTAGGAAGTCAAACTTGATTATAAAATGAAATGGAAGGGTGGTTACGTAGGGTCCTTTCAAAATACATACATATATTCACACCTCTACATATATATATAAGCGTAGTTCTCAACTCTACCTCCACCGGGAATCGGGACCTCACGATTAGCATTCAGGTGCTTAACCAATCGCGCCACGGAGGTCGTCGTATATTTATATTTTAATTTGGAATTATCTTTAATATTCTTGGCTAATTCAACAATAACTATCAGGGTCCTAATGGCTTTAATATATGTAATTTTTATACATACATACACATCACGCCTGATTCCCTGTAGAGGAGTAGGCAGAGATCACGGATCCCTATTTGTCCCGATCCTGACAGACCACTTCCGCTTCATTGACATTCATACATCTTCTCATACACTCTCGGCGGTTATAGGTACACCTAACGTCACCTTTTTTCAATATAGCGTCTATCTGACTGTTATATGTTTTATTAGGCATATAAATGTTATATGTCTTATTATTAATATATGTAACTTTTATTTTAAAGACATATTAGATAAATATACATTCTTTTACCAATGCCACATACAAATTCAATCCGTTAGTTGCAAAAAAAAACAATAATACAACAAACGCATTCACGACCATTAACCCTTGCGGGGTAGTCAGAGGTTCAGGTGTCCATCTCCGCAATTGCGAAGGTAGTAATTCTATGGCCACCTCAAACCCACGTGTTGACCATATAGTCAGTACTCAATGTGACAGGTGGTAAGCCATGTCGCCATTTACAAGCACTAACTATTACCTGTTCGGGGAACAGGTAGGTTTCCTCACGATGTTTTCCCTCACCGTAGTATCTTAGTCGCCTCCTACCATATAGCTAGTAACTTAAGTTATCTAAGCAATACACGAGTTTTGCTGCCGACGATACCTCTTAAGTAAACTCCAACCATGACAAGACACTTGTCCTTCGCTTAATTCTGTTATCGAAGGGATGGGAACGTGGTATTTACTGGTAAGAGGTACCGGGTTTTACCGGTAAATGAAACAATATGTAAATGTAGCTACATACGGCCTACGCAATTGGGTAGAAACGTCGGATAATATAAAAACGTGAAACGACCTGGTCTCACATAGTAAATAAAATGAGTATAAATCGCGAGTGTTTAAAATTAATATGTATATAATAAACAATATAGATAGAAATATTAAAATAATCACGAAAATGTAAAAGGGTGATAGAGCTTTCTTATTGGTAAGAAAGTTTGGTAAATTGATGTGAATAATAAATTTGAAATATGTCAATATAGTTACAAACGGAGGTTTTAATTGTTCGACGTGATTTTTGTCAAATAAGAATATATATATTCATGGTTAAAATTAATATTATGGGAATAATAAGAATATTAAAAATTTATGTACCAAATGTACGGCACTACAATATAAATTCTTCTCAGCGTATTATATATCTTGATAAATTTCATCTACATTTGTAACTGTACCCCAAAAATAATTCTACATTTGTAACTGTAAGAAAAATAATTTAATCTTAGATTCACTTAAACAATCACACAATTGCTTCATCAACCATCATGAAACCAAAGCACACAATCGGTATAAAAACGTTACCGGTATCGGTACCTAGGACCGGTAAATCACACCCATCTCTCTTCTCATGCGGGGTCAGCAGAAACAGTAATAGCGATGCTTAATTAACCGAGTGAAGACAAAGCATGTGTGTTTACACTTCATTAGTTGAGAGCCTACTGTGTGGTAAAGGATCATACATATCATACATACACACATAATGAATACTACGGTGAGGGAAAAACATCGTGAGGAAACCTACCTGTTCCTAGAACAGGTAATAGTTAGTGCTTGTCAATTGCGACATGGCTAACCACCTGTCTCATTGAGTACTAACTATCTGGTTAGCACGTGGGTTCGAAGTGGCCATAGAATTACTACTTTCGCAATTGCAGAGATGGACACCTGAATCTCTGACCACCCCGTAAGGGTTAATGGTCGTGGACGCGTACGTACATACACTACGCGTCTGTTAGCCCTTGAAGGGTAGTCAGTGATTTGCGTGTCCTTGTTTCGTGGCATTTCATATATGCAGGATTTTCCTTTTCAAAGTACCAATAGCTTAATTAGATTTATTAAATTTTTTTTAGTTTAACTAGTTTGAATGCTAATTTTTTATGTAAAAATCTTTTTTTTTTACTTTCAATAAGTGATTTTACGATCCTCATGTTGAATAAAAGCATTTGATTTCATTATACAAAAAAAACTATCAACATAAATTGACCTATAAAAGTTAATAATTAACATAACATACGCTTCACGACTTGTGTATACACACTCCCTTTTTATTATGGCACGGTAGTCAGAGGCTGGAGTGCTCATCTCCGAAATTTCGATTGCATGTTAGGTTTAGGTCACTTGAAGCCCGCATTTCATTAGATAGACAGCACCCGACGTGATAGGTAGTGAACCGTATCACCGTATATACAGGTACTGGCTACCTATTCTGAGGGATAGGCAAGTTTCCTCACGAAGTGTTCCCTCACCGTTAGCGACTGTTAGTTATGTATTTAAATAAAAAACAATAATAGTAAGTGCTTGTGAATGGTGACACGGCTTACCACATTGAGTACGAGGTAAAGTTAAAAGTGTTTTGTTTCTACAAATCAATAAAATATACATACGTACGCTTCATATTGTAAAGTAAATTTAACATGACTAATGTTTTGTTGTCCTCAAATGTGTCATCATGTTTTGATGTGAGGTCCCGGGTTCCCGGTGGAGGCAGAGTTAAGAACTATGTTTTTTTTTCTGCTTTCCAGTCTGGTCGTTGATTATATATGCTATATATGTATTTAACTATATATAATAACTATATATATCTGAAATATACGTTGACTAGTACCCTTCACTCAAGTAGTAGTAATGTACTTAGTAAGGGGCTAGTTCAATTGGTGTAATCAATAATGTCCAAATATTATTATAATTAATGTGATTTAGAATTCAGGCTACCTCACAATGAAGCTGTCGTGAATTTCACATATATTATATATAGGTGTACGTATGTATGTTGTAAATGGAAAGGGTGTTTACAAAGGCATCAGTCCAATAAGACATATTACAGTCAGATTGACGCCATATTGAAACAGGGTGACGTTAGAAGTACCTATAACCGGCGAGTGTGTATGTGTCAATGAAGCAAAGTGCTTTTTAGGATCGAGACCAATAAGAAAAAGACAAACGCGTTCACGACCATTAACCCTTGCGGGGTAGTAAGGGGTTCAGGTTTCCATCTCCGCTATTGTGAAGGTAGTATTCTATAATCATTTCGAACCATGTCACCATTTACAAACACTGACTATTACCTGTTCGGGGAACGAGTAGGTTTCCTAACGATGTATTCGTTCGATGCATTTCGCAAATATATTTTGATGACATATAAATTCATTAAGCTTCATTTCCATTGGTACATACTTAAGTGGGATTTGAACCCTGTACCCACTGATACAGAGTCAAGCCCCAAACAACTGAGCTACGTAGAATAAGGATTAAATTATACTGATAAGGACTCGTGAACTCTACCTGTCTAAGAAGAGAAACGGGCGTGATGTGTATGTATGTATTATAAGTTATGTAAAGTTATAAGTGACAAGTACTAGAGTAAGTTAGAACTAAGTTAGGATTAAGTTAGGGTCTGGAAATGATAAGCAAATTGTTTTGACAAGAAATGACTTAGTTACAATATACTTACATAAATACATATATTCACGCCTCTACGTCCCCAACGGGATAGGCAGAGACTATTAGGCCACCTGGAACGGGTGACAAATCTCTTGCTTCACTCACACCCATTAACCTTCTTACATGCTCTTCTGTTCTTCACTACGTACACCCTTGAGAAGAATGTCTCCGATTTGATCTGTATAAGTTCTACGCCTACCCTGTCCAACTCTACCTGATAGATTCATTTTGTAACCCTCCATTCATCCATCCATGTGCCCAAACCACCTGAATATACCTTTTTCTTAGTTATACTATAGCATATAGCATAATTATTAACAGTAATTGATAAGCTTTAATGAAATTAAATTCTTTTCATTCAACATTGGACTACTACAGCCGACATAACCTTAATAAAGAATTAAAGAAAAACATTGGAATCACAAAATCACTTATTAAAAGTAAAATGTACATAACATATATAATCAACGACCAGACTGGAATGCAGAAGAAAAGCGTGCTTCCACTGGGAATCGAACCCGGGAACTCACGATTAGCGTACAGGTGGTTAACCAATCGCGCCACGGAGGTCGTCAAATAGTTGTCGAATAATACAGATACACAAAACGAAGACATAAATCAAATACATACATATGTTGCTTAGCATAAAAAACCATTATGGGAAAAACAACAATACTCGTAGTACAGCCAAAAAGCTTCCTGATACTACGAATTTGGCAGTCCGTAGCACGAGTTTCGTGTAACATCTGCTTGTACTACGAACAGGAAAATTTCGTAGAAACGAGTTTCAATAAAACATGAAATTTGAAGCTTAAAATTTAGTGGTTATTTTTATGTAGGGTTTTATAATCTCTGCTTACCGTTAAAAGAAAAATAGTTGGATGTAAAAAACATAACATAAACGCTTTCACGACTATTAACCCTTGCAGGGTAGTCAGATGTTCAGGTGTCCATATCTGCAATTGCGAAGGTAGTAATTCTAAGGCCGCCTTGAATCCAAGTGTTGACCAAATAGTCAGTACTCAATGTGACAGGTGGTAAGCCATGTCGCCATTTACTAGCACTAACTATTCCTTGTTCAGGGAATAGATAGGTTTCCTTACGATGTTTTCCCTCGCTGTACTTAGTGTATTTCGAAAATGTAATTTTCGTTACCAAGAAATACATAGAAAAAATTATTAAAACTGAATTTCCATTCGTACATGCTCAAGCAGGATTTGAACCCTGTACCCTTTGATACAGAGTCAAGTCCCAAACAACTGACCTACGTCGAATTACTTAATTTAGCCACCTCATATGTATATGCGTTGACTAGAACCCTTGACACTAGTCTTAAATGAACTTACCAAGGGGCTACTTCAATTGGTGTTATAATGTTCTAAATATTATTATCTATACTAATATTATAAAGCTGAAGAGTTTGTTTGTTTGTTTGACCGCGTTAATCTCAGGAACTACAGGTTGGAATTAAAAAATTCTTTCATTGTTAGATAGAACATTTATTGAGGAAGGCTTTAGGCATCTGTAACATCACCCTGCTACTAATAGGAGCGAAGAATATCATATAAAAATCAAATTATAATTACAGTGCCATCTATGTTTCATGTAATGAAAACTTCTGAAGTAATAAAAATGTGGCAAATTATTTGATATTGCTTGTTATTATATAAGAAAAACCTATGCAGTGAATAATGGCAGCTAGTTAGCATTCTTTTTGCATCCTAGTTGATAAAGAATGAATAAAATCTTTTTTTATTATAATGCAATCATATTATGCGACTACAAATAGCTTCGTAGCATAGAAAGGCACACGTCCGTAGCATTCAATATCCGTAGCTCATTCAACTAGAAAGGGTTCGTAGTATGAGGGAATGTATGTATGTATGTATTTGTATATGTGTCAAGGAGGTTTTCTTTTAAGGCTGTATATGTATGTATGTACATAGATTCGTATTCATTCACGTCCTTTAATACCTCTCGGGATGGACAGAACCTCGGATATATAATATCTCCTAATATTTAAACGTAAAAATTAGGGTTGTTATGTCATATAGAACGTTGTTGACACGTTGCTAAGCAACGCCCAATAGATTCCATTTACCCCTAGTCCCGTAAGCTCCTACGCATGCCGGAAAGAACGGCAGCTAGTTAGGATTTTTTTAATTTCTATAACTAATTACGATGATTGTTATATATAACGCATAACAAAAATTGATTTGATAATTGTATTAATATTATGCAAAATTGTAAAGAAATGAAAAGATTTAAAAAGTTATTTTGATTAATTAAAATATTTCAGTATACTAGAATATACTATTTACAATTTTTCCATTTTACATACCCGTACAATTCATATTTCATTATTTTTACGTACTGGAAAAACTGTATGAAAAAATCTACCTATTCTTCGAAATAGACAATAATCAGTGCCTATACCTCTTCTACCTACATAAAACACCATCACAAAAATAGCTAACTATCTGTTTCAACATAATAATAATAATAATATTTGGACATTATTACACCAATTGAACTAGCCCCTTGGTAAATACGTTGAAGACTTGTGTTAAGGGTACTAGTCAACGTATATTTAAGTAATGTATACATAATATATATATATAGATAAATACATATATAGCATATATAATCAACGACCAGACTGGAAAGCAGTAGAAAAGCGTATTTCTTAACTCTGCCGGTCTCTGCTCACCGGGAATCGAACCCGGGATCACACGATTAGCGTTCAGGTGTCTAACAGATCGCGCCACGGAGGTCGTTATAACCTCTTCTAGACCTACAAAAAACATCATCACAAAAAGAGCTATATGTTTTACTAGTCATAAACCTACTCCATGATTACAATGATAGACTTTGTACCTCTATCTACCCCGCAAGCTACAATAGTCGTGACTGACAGCCTATTACTGCGAACATTATTCAATGCCATTAGCTTAATGTAACCATTAACCTCCGTTTATATTAATGTTAATTAATTTAATCTAATTACATTCGTAGTATGGAATTCACGTAGTATAAACGTTGTTAATAAATTCAACACTGCTTTCACGACTTCTAACCCTTGTGGGGTAGTCAGAGGTTGTTTCTATCTCCGCAATTGCGTATAGTAATTCTATGGCCACCTCGAACCCAGGTGTTGACCAGATAGCCAGTACTCAATGTGACAGATGGTAAGCCATGTCGCCATTTACAAGTCCCGACTATTACTTGTTCGGGGAACAGGTAGGTTTCCTCACGATGTTTTTCTTGACCCAAGTATTCGCATTATTAATCTATATCAAAAGTATATATGTATATTTACAGCCAACCCAATCCTCTGACTATCCTGCAAGGGTTAATGACTGTGTTTTTTTTATTAATTACATATTTATTTATAATCCAGTGCCTGTATACGTCGATACGGTTCACTACCTATCACGTTGGGTGCTGTCTCTCTAGTGATACGCGGGCTTCGAATGAGCCATACCTAACATGCCTTCCAAATTTCGTAGATGGGCACTCAAGCCTCTGACCACCCCGCCACAATAGAAAAGAGAGTGTGTATACACAAGTCGTGAAGCGTATGTTATGTAATCAAAATGTAAAGATAGAGTCCTCAAGTATTGAAAAGTAATTGAAAGCTATAATGAACGTGTCACTACATAGTATAAAACAAAGTCGCTTTCTTTGTCCCTATGTCCTTTTGTATGCTTAAATCTTTGAAACTACGCTATGGATTTTGCATCGTGATAGGTAGTGAACCGTACCTCGTACTAGTCTGGGACGTAAAGAGTATGTAAGAGAAAAGTATGTATATGTAAGATCTCGTAGGAAGTGCCTAAGACACTAGATGTAATAGAATCTATTGGACGATGGGCTAGCAACTTGTTACCATTGTTCCATATGACACCACATCCCATGTATCGATGCTGAAATCGATCAAGGAGAAGTTTTCACTTCTCCGAGGTTCTGTCCACCCCGAAAGAGATTAAAGGATGTGAATATACTTAGGTAATTGTCCCTTAAAAGAATCTAAAGGGAGATGAATTAAGCTTTTACACAATGAGAAACTTACCTATACTTTTCGACATATGCCGCGGAGAAAAACACTGAAAACTACGAAAAACAACCCAAAATGTAACAAAAAAACACTTTAAGACACTACAAGAACAATTTAGTGTTATATTTATCGAAATTAACACTATTATTTACAAATTTCTTGTGTTTTCATCACCAAAGAGTTTCTGCACCCGTCCGACCTGCACGGAGGTTGGGAATCGACTGAACCTCTTTGCTGTCAGATGTAACATGAAGGTTCTATACCAACGTTACAGTTTGATACAATTTCAACCTTATTCCGTTTAGATAAAAGTCTTTTTTCTATGTACGTACAAGATTTCATATATGTAAAATTATAGTAAAGTGATTAATATAATATTGTAAGAGTATAAGGTTTGAAATATGTACATTAATACACATCACGCCACGATTCCCTGTAGAGGGGTAGGCAGAGATCACGGATCCCCATTTATCCCGATTCTGACAGACCACTTTCGCTTCATTGACACTCATACATCTCCTCATACACACTCGGCGGTTATAGGTAATCCTAACGTCACCTTTTTTCAATATAGCGTCTATCTGACTGTCATGTCTTATTGGGCCGGCCCCTACGTAACCGCCAAACAAATTACTTATTTTAATAATAATATAGACGTATATTAACTTATATAGTCAAGTGAAAATAGTTTGAGATAAATGGGGATCCGTGATCTCTGCCTCCCCCTGTGTAAGGAAACTGACGTCATATTTATGTATATATACAGTAAACCTTAAATATATGTATGTATTTAACAAGTTAACATAAATTTTATACCAAAAATCCATACAAAAAATAACAGGTGTTAACATTTACAAATCCCTAACTTAGAGTATTTAAAAATAGCCTTAAATCCTATAAAACTTAATTCTTACATACAGAGTAACAGTTTACTTTAATGTCAACCTTAACTCTATAGAGATAAAGTCGATAATATTTACATTCTGTTTCTCTTGATACTACGTTTTAATACTGAGCTTCAAAACTGTAGCTCAGTTGTTTGGGGCTTGACTCTGTATCAGTGGGTACAGGGTTCAAAACCCGAAGCATGTAGGAAATGAACATTACATACATACGTTCAAGTCCCTTAATCCTTTTTGGGTGGACAGAATATCGGAGGTATAATATCGCCTAGGTCACTTTTTTTAACATTTTAACATGAATATTATTGGGGTTGTGAGTGCCATAGAATCAATACCTCCGCAATTGCTGAGATGTATACTTAGACCTGTGGCTGTTAACGTCGTCATTTCATGTTATGTTTGCATTCATAGTTTTAAGAGATTCGCGATTTACACTCATGATTAATAACTAACGGGACTTATCGCGTAAGTTTTTATACAATTAAGTTAAGTTCTGCCCGTGGCCATGGCTGCTGCAACGTAGCCTAAACATCGGGTTAATAAAGGTAACTTTATTATATAAAAACATACGCGATAAGTCCCGTTAGTTATTAATCATGTATGTTTGCATTCATATATATTCACGTCGTTCAATCCTTTTCGGGGTGGACAGAATCTTAGAGACATGATTATATCTCTTAGGTCACTTTTTAGCATGAATATAGGGGTTGTGATGTCATATGGAACATTGTTGACAGGTTGCTAGGCAACGCCCAATAGATTCCATTTACCCCTAGTCCCTTAACCTCCTACGACATGCTGGGAAGAACGGCAGCTAGTTAGCATTCTTTTTACGTCCCATACCAGTCAGAGACTTATATTTAAAGCTTATAAATGTATGCAAGGAATATTTAGTACTATTATCTAGGGAATAAAGGTGATTTTCGTTTGTAATCTAACTTTGGAGTTTTCATTACATATTTGAGAACTAAACTTTAGTGAGGAGGCGGGTTTCAGATGTTTTGGTGTTTTTGGTCG
Organism: Leucoptera coffeella; assembly: GCA_030578115.1. NCBI lineage: Eukaryota > Metazoa > Arthropoda > Insecta > Lepidoptera > Lyonetiidae > Leucoptera > Leucoptera coffeella. Next base: position 408,531 of record JAMBLF010000074.1, on the reverse strand, counting down.
GAGCTATTTCATTCTATATACTCATAACATTCATACGCTTCACGACTTGTGTACACACTCCCTTTTTATTATGGCGGGGTAGTCAAAGGCTTGAGTGGCCATCTCCGAAATTTCGAAGGCATGTTATGTATGGGTCATTCGAAGCCCGCGTATCACTAGATAGACAGCACCCAACGTGATAGGTAGTGAACCGTATCGCTGTATAATAGGCACTGACTATTACCTATCCTCACCCTCCACCCTCACGATGTTCTCCCTAACCGTTATACACACTCGTCTTCTATAATTCCTTTTGAGGTGGTCTGAACCTCGGCGTCATAATTATAACAATATTTGGGACACTATTACACCAATTGAACTAGCCCCTTGATAAGTACATTTAAGACTTGTGTTAAGGGTACTAGTCGGCGTATGTTTAATAAATATATAGTTTTTATACATTGACAAATAAAGGTCCTAGGTTTAAATCCCGGCTCTGGCATGTACCAAAAAATCAAATGTGTTTTTCATTTACGAACATAATTTACAGTCACTAACGGCGAGGGAAAACATCGTGAGGAACCTGCCTATCCCTCGGGATAGGTAATAGCTAGTGCCTGTATACGGCGATACGGTTCACTACCAATCACATTATATGCTATCTTTAGTGAAAGGCAGGCTTCCAGTGGCTCATACCTAACATGCCTTCGAAATTTAGGAGATGGGCGTTCAAGCCTCTGACTACCCCGCCATAATAAAAAAGGAAGTGTGTATACACAAGTCGTGAAGCGTATGAATGTATGTTATGTATATATAAGAAGTATATATTTCTTAAACATACATCGACTAACACACCCTTACCTTAACACAAGTTTTAAATGAACTTACCAAGGGGCTAGTTCAATTGGTGTAATAGTGTCAAAATATTATATTATATTATAACTGTATCACCGAAGTTCTGTCCTCCCCAACAGGATTAAAGGACGTTATGTAAACTTGTTTAAGGGAACGCATCGCATTACCTGTTTGAATTAGTGAGCATTCAGTGAGCATAATACCATCAAAGGGTACGTGATCAAAGAATGGAGACAGTACCCTAGAAACATATACATACGTCAGTTCTGTGCTAGTCTGGGACGTTATAATAATAATAATATATGGACAATATTACACCAATTGAACTAACCCCTTGGTAAGTTCATTTAAGACTTGTGTTAAAGGTACTAGTCGATGTATATTTAAGAAAAATATTCTTATTTTATATGGATAAATACACATATAGCATACCTTATCAACGACCAGACAGGAAAGCAGAACAAAATTGTAGTATTAACTCTGCCTCCACCGGGAATCGAACCCAGGACCTCACGATTGGCACGACCGGCAGCTAACCGATCGCGCCACGGAGGTAGTCAGAATGCTAACTAGCTGCCGTTCTTCCCGGCATGTCGTAGGAGGCGACTTAAGGAATAGGGTAAACAGGATCTTTTGGACGATGGGCTAGCAAATTTTCACAAATGTATTATTATGACATCGTAACGCCCAGATTTATGCTATTAAACCTATTACCTAGGAGATGTCATTGGATATCTGTCCGAAATGGATTGAAGGTCGTGAATATGTTGTATGTATGTATGTAATTTGACGTAGCTCAGTTGTTCGGGGCTTGGCTCTGTATCAGTGGGTACAGGGTTCAAATCCCACATGAGCATTTACCAATGGAAATGAAGTTTAACTAATTTCTATGTACATTTTCGTAATAAAATCACATTTACGAAATACATCGAATAATACGGTGAGGGAAGACATTGTGAGGAATCCTACCTGTCCCCTGAACAGGTAATAGTCAGTGCTTGTAAATGGCGAAATGGCTTACCACCTGTGACATTGAGTACTGACTATCTGGTTAACACGTGGGTTCGAGGTGTCCATAGAATTACTACCTTCGCAATTACGGAGATGACCACCTGAACCCCGCAAGGGTTAATGGTTGTGAACGTGTTTGTTCTTGTATACATATACCAAATATGGCCGATTTATAGAAATATGCAGTTTTCTATTCCATATTTTTTTATTATTATTAAATACATTTGATCTACCCCTACTCCGCTAGTCATTTCCTACAACATGCCGGGAAGAACGGCAGCTAGTTAGCATTTTGACGACCTCCTTGGCGCGATCGCTAATCGTAAGTATATATTTCTTAAATTTACGTTGACTAGTACCCTTAACACAAGTCTGAAGTGTACTTACCAAGGGGCTAGTTCAATTGGTGTAATAATGTCCAAATATTACTATTATTCTTTATACGTCCCACATTATTTTCTAATGACATAAAAAAGAGCGGCAATCTCCACTGGTCAACCATAGACAATATGTTATAACACTCTTGACAAGGGAGGCGTTATTTTCAGCCGCTTTGATCGTTCACCGTTAAGGTTTCCACACGAATGAGTTTTTAATCTTATTGAACATATAAAGGCTTACACGCCTGTTAAGGGGTGAAGCCGTTTGCAACAGCGGGCTCAGAAAGGAGTCCACGCCCGGTTAATCAACCTTCATGATTCATTAGCTTCGTTCACACTTAATTAGCTTGGGTATATCCTTTTTTAAATATGTTATACGTAATCTGGGACGCTAAAGAATGCTAACTAGCTGCCGTTCTTCCCAACATGATGAAGGAGGCGACTAAGGGACAAGAGGTAAATAGGATGTATATGGCGTTAGGCTAGCAACCTGTCACCAACGGTAGAGTGTGATAGATTTATAGTCGTTTAAAGTAAGGCACTCTATTGAGCAACCCAGACTTCAGAATTACGTTTTCCCCTGCTTTCCAGTTTGGTTATTGATTATATGAAATGTATTTAAAAAACCTAGGCATTTTGCGTAATCACGGATAATAAGTATATATTTGTTAAATATACGTTGACTAGTACCCTTAACACAAGTCTTAAATGTACTTAGCAAGGGACCAGTAATATTGTCCCAAATATTATTATTACATATACTAGAGGTGATACAGGAGATATTATGTCACCCAAAAAGGATAAAAAGCAATATTTAAAACAGTTGTAATAAAGATGAGTACTAAGGCAGTCCAAGGTTCTGTCCAACCCAAAAGGTAACTTCAGTTCGTGAATTTATACGTATGTTGTTGAAAATTATATGTAAGTATTTTGTGGAAAAACCTTCGAGAACTAATAATTATTTTGGCCTTGCTCACTTTTATTACTAATATCGCGGTCCTAATAGCATTATTATAGAGCATAATATGTTTGATAGCTAGCCCATCGCTTCAAAAGATTATCGACCCCTTGTCTCTTAGTTCATCTACAACATACATACACACACATCACGCCCGTTTCCCTGTAGAGAGGTAGGCAGTGATCACGGATCATACACACTTAATGGACATACTACGCTGAGGGAAAACATCATGAGGAAACCTACCTGAGCCCTGAACAGGTAAAAGTGCTTGTAAATGGTGACATGGCTTACCACCTGTCACATTGAGTACTTGGTCAACACGTGGGTTCGAGGTGGCCATAGAGTTACTACCTTCGCAATTGCCCCTGACACCTGAATCTCTGACTACCCCGCAAGGGTTAATGGTCGTGAAAGCGTTTGTCTTTTTCGTTTCTTTTGATACTCGATGGTTATAAAAACATAAGATTATAAATTCAACCTACAGATTCATATGTTTTATTATATACATTAATATGTATATATAATATTGTAGGACATTATCACACCAATTGAACTAACAAATAAATACTTATTATACATAGATAAATACATATTAGCATATATATAATCAACGACCAGACTGGTAAGCAGAAGAAAAGCGTAGTTCCTAACTCTGTCTTCACCGGGAATCGGTTTACCAATCGCGCCACGGAGGTGCATGAGCGAAGTAAGGATTTTTTCGTATAGTAGTAGGTAAATAACATACCTCATTCATACACTTTCTTACATACATACAAATTCACGACCTGTCCTCACTTTCGGGTTGTAGTATAAAGAACTTTGGTCGTATTTAGTCTCGTATTTGGTCCCCTTGATTACTCTTATTTTGGGGTTATGATGGCATTAAAATAAGGTATTCAAACCTCAATATTCTAATAATAAGCTTTATTCATTGAAACACATTGACAGACAGGAAATTTAAAAAAGAAAAAAAAGAGAAAAGAAGTTTATACCCCCTCTTGATATGGTCCCAGCTCAGCGTAATATACAATGATTGAAGTACAATCAGTGCGCTGATCTTATGCTAGAACCATGAGGGTTATTTGCATTCGCCAAGACAGTTATACAAACGTAATATACACACACAAATATATTAAAAAAAATCTTATACAAACATATTCTTCATTACATACATTCATAATTATGTATATGTCTATATGTCTTACGACAACACTGTCAAAATCGACAAACGTGGTCGGCCCACTGCCACTTCAGCTTACAACAGCGATAGACTATGTCACTTTCGTTCTTTGCCGGATAATCTCGTTCCGGACTCTGTTCTTTAATAAGATACCCAGCATCGAACGCTCCCAGCATTGAATTTAGTGTGGTTGTGAATAAATAAAACACCTCATACATACATACATTTATTATAAATAAGTAAATACATCATCCTTTACACAGCTTATAGTAGTGTTGGGACACGCATGAACCGCAACTCGTCGACATATAAGAATGAGGTATGAGAAGCACAGTTTCCGACCTCTTGAAGTACAGTTGGACCCCACTGATTCTTGAGTGCACCTTGGCAGCCGAACCGTAGTTTGTGATCCTGGGGACGTATAGTAAATAATATATTATTTAAACTATCGAGCCGCTCCGGCTTCGCACGGGTATAAAATATATAGCCTACTCCACTATTTAATGGATGTTATTACACATATAAACCTTCCTCTTGGTTCACTCTATCTATCAAAAAACCGCATCAAAATCCGTTATGTAGTTTCAAGGATATTAAAACATACAAAGGGACATAGAGACCGAGAAAGCGACTTGGTTTTATACTATGTAGTGATGATATGAGACCGGGTCGTATCACGATAAATTAATAAAGATTTTTTTATATATATAATACGTAAGTTTTATTTCACCCGACGTTTTTAAAGGTATTTATATCTTTATTAATTTATCGTGATACAACCCGGTCTCACATAGTAAATATTATGTATGTATATATTATTCTTACCTAAAGTCATGTACCACATTACTAGGATAGGAGCAGCTCTCGTCGCATCTCACAGCATCCCCGTTGATGTTATAACTGATCTTGTTCTGCTCGTTCCATCCGAGATGCACATAGTTGCCTCCCGTGTACAGCTTTATACCTCCGTTTGTAGTGCGGAGGACTGCGAACCTGTGGGAAGGATGAAAGATTTCATTTACTATGAACTTGCTTACTTTGGCTTAAGTAAGATATATAAATTTATACTAATATCATAAAGCTGAAGAGTTTGTTTGTTTGTATGAACGCGCTAATCTCAGGAACTACTGGTTCGAATTCAAAAATTGTTTTTTTGTTAGATAGACCATTTATTGAGGAAGGCTTAAGGCTATATAACATCACGCTGCTACTAATAGGAGCAAAGAATATAATATAAAATCAAATTATAATAACAGTGCCATCTATGTTTCATGTAATTAAAACTTCTGAATAAATAAAAATGTGGTAAATTATTTGATATTGCTTGTGTGTGTATATATATATTCACGTGAAAGACACTTTTGACTTAATAGTTAATGATGTGAATACAATGCTAACTAGCTGCCTTTCTTCCCGGCATGTCGTAAAAGACAACTAACTTGAAAAAAAGACAATATAATACGTCATAAAAATACATTTACGAAATGCGTCGAATACTACGGTGAGGGAGAACATCGTGAGGAAACCTACCTGTTCCCCGAACAGGTAATAGTCAGTGCTTGTAAATGGCCAAACCACCTGTCACGTTGAGTACTGACTATCTGGCCAACACGTGGGTTCGAGGTGACCATAAAATTACTACCTGCGCTATTGCGGAGAAAGACACCTGAACCTCTGACTACCCCGCAGGGGTTAATGGTCGTGAACGCGTTTCTCTTTTTCTTCTTTTTTTATTCACTATAGTAAAAAGAAAGACACTATTAAATAGTGGCTGTATGCCAGTGGGTAAGACCTCTGACTTCTTATGCGAAAGATCCTAGGTTCCAATCCCGGCTCTGGCATGTACCAAAGAATGAAATGTGTTTTTCATTTACGTACATAATTTACAGTCGCTAACGGTGAGGGAAAACTCACGCAGTTTACCCAGAAAGGGATTTAAGGACGTGAATATATGTATGTATATAATATACTAGCGACCCGCTCCGGCTTGGCACGGGTATATAATATATAGCCTACTCCACTATTTAATGGATGTTATTATACATTTAAACCTTCCTCTTGAATTCTTGAATTCACTCTAACTTTTAAAGAAAACCGCATCAAAATCCGTTGCGTAGTTTCAAAGATTTAAGCATACAAAGGGACATAGGGACAGAGAAAGCTACTTTGTTTTATACTATGTAGTGATATAATATATTTATAGCATACCTAGGCATATCAGTGCAATCAGCTAAAGCTAGACTTTCGGCGCATTGCACTGCCGGCAACCTGTCGATTGACCCAGTCAGGGTCTGAACCGTGGACTCTTTGAGGCGGCATTCACCTGTAACAAAGATTATAGAAGACAATGTTATAATTTTTTTTTATATATTCTTTAATAAGTCATTCACAACTAAGGTTATGTCGGCGAAAGTACAAACACTGATACGATGGCGTTTACACTTGTTATTCAGTCGCCATGGTTACACCAACGCCGCCAGCCGCTATAACCGAAGTTCCTTGTTCTTCGGATTGTGATGATGATGAGGATCCAAATATAGTCCCAAAGCACACATATTTAGCCAGTTTGGCATCACAATTGACTTAATATTCAGCCGAAAATAATTATTTGTATTTTCAACTATCACTGATCTGCTGACTTTGTTGACGAACCATAGACGACTGACAATGTTTTTAGTTTATTTATATTATATATTTATTAAATACACTAGCATCTTTTAAAGCTGACGCGTGCATATCATTGCACTTGAGCGCACCCACGGTGCAATAACGTCACTTATGCAACAGATGTAATTTTTCAGGAGAAGCGTTTGAAAATTCAACACTCTATTACAAAGTATATCTCTTCTAGACTAAAGAAATAAATTAATATAATTAAAACTATAACTTTAAACTTTATTTCAAACTAAAATAAAACATCACATTGATTACTGTTTAAAATATATAGACGTTTACAAATTACTACCCTCGTAGTAGTGATGTTAAGGCACTAGACAAAAATTAACCGTTCAGTTATGTCGAAACTAAAAAAAACACGAGAGCATAAATTTCTAAAAAAATATTTATTAAAGAAGCAAATAAGTATAAAAAAATTTCTTAATTCTACATAGTAACATTTATATTATTCAGACTTTTAATAACAGTCATATTCTTACTACCTAAATTTGAACAAACAAACAAAGGTTAACCAGTGTTCAACGTAGTTTAACGCATTACAAATATCTTTAGAACTTTTACTTATTAGAGTTTTTAATCACAGTCATTGTACCCGTATTTAAACTAATTAATTAATAATCAACAGTAGGAATCAAATACTAAATATTTTACTTATTCTTATACAAAAAATGACTGTTTTTAACATAAAATCAGAATCAGTAAGTAAAAAAAATTAAATGAGATCATTATAAAAACTTTCGTAGTATCTAGGCACGAGATTAGCCTCCAATAATTGTAATAAATCACGCTTTTTGCGTTCTGTAATTGGAATTTTGGAGGTGTAAGCTTGCTTCAAGGTAATTTCATCTATTCTTCGATTACCTCTATTACCGCGTAATGTTTTGGTTTGAACAATAGCTTTGGCTTCCTCCCAATTTTCAGTTTTGTAAGTAGTTCGATATTTATAATTATCAGAATTCTTAGCAAATCTAATACTTTTGATCTCACTTATCTTGATAACACCACCATTCACATTTTTCGCTATATTAAAGTTTATGTTCTCCTCAAGTGATTTCAAATCGAAAAAATCGTTATAGTTCATTTCATTTACCACGAACGGTTTACCAGTCTTTTTGGCCCCACGAATTAAGGAAATGTATTGGTCGAGAACATAAACACATCCAGCATTTTTGGCCCTCGTCACAGATTTTTCTATAACTGAGTGAGCAGCGTCACCTTCATTTTGCGTGTGGCCTCTAATCAAAAAGTTATGTTGGATTGAGTTAATATTTAGGCGACTTACTGAATAGTAGTACATCGCAAAAACAAATCTATTTTTTTGCTGACCACAGCAATTATCCGAATAAATAATTACGTCGGCGCCTGGTCTTTCGATAGCTATCTGTTCTAAGTATTTATAAACACATGACCCTATTTCTATGGCACCTCTATTACCCAATCCTTCATGCCAGAAGTAACATGTGGTTTGTTGTATGTTGGCATTAGATATTGTTAAATTATAACAATTAAGCCTTGATTTATAATAAAAAGAGCTTGATTTGCCAATAGGGCATGGTAACACTGCTTGTAAGTCATAGGTGAAAACAATTGTGTTGTTATCGGGTTCATGACATCTTCTCATATCTCTATCTTTCGCATGTCTACTTAAGCTTTTTTCTTCCTGATGTAATTTGAAACTGTCACGTAATTTATTCTTTTCTTCTTCAGAGGCATTTTCGTATGCCTCATACTCATCGCACCGATCTTTTTTGGGTTTGAAAAATCCAATATTAAAATCTTGATTGAAAATCCTTGAGTAAGCATCGTAGTTCACAATAGGCTTGTTCTGTTGTTTCTGGATTTCGGTATAATTTCTATGTAACTCTGCTACGGTCAAACCCCCATCAATGAACAGTCTGCTAGTGTTAGCCCTAAGATAGTGACTCTCAACCTTTGGAATTGATTCGATATGATCCTTTACTGCTTGTATAACTTCGGGTGCCAATGAACATTGTTTTCCGTGTTTTCCTCGTTGGTCAAGTGGAATAAAGCCATCATTCTGTGCTTTGCCGTCAATAACAGTCCGTATAATCCTTTGTGTGATACCCAGAGTATTGATGAGAAAAGTTTTACAGACGCGGATCTCCTTATTTTCATTAAGCAAGTAATATGCAGTGTTTTCTTTTCTTTCGTACCTTTTGTTAGTCTTGATGCGGCGGTAAGGACATTGTAGTGTTCTTGTACAAACGTTTAAAAAATCCCTTTGCCTCTCTATACTCTCCAACTTCCAGTAAGACTCAAAGATTTCCAACCTCCTTTGTTCTGTAAATTTTGCAGCACAGGACAACCGACATTTCGAAGTACATGTAGGTCCTATTGTTTTGCCTTTATTTAATTTTTTGGTCTTTACAGAGATGTACGATTGCCCAGAATTTTTCAATCGCTTAGCAACGTTCTTTTTCCAGGTTGCGGGATTACGCGTACGCTTTCTGCCTCTCGGTTTAGGTATAGCTGGCTCATGAAGACTCTGATTGATTGAACTATTATTTTCTGCAGGAGTATCACTGGAACTGCTACTCGAACTACTACTAGAACTACTGGAGGTACTGCTGGACTTATTAGATGAAGACGATCTTGAACGAGGACCAGGCCTGTATTCATCTCCTGAATCAGTGCCGGAAAAATCGCCCGTTTGGAAGTCATCTCGTTCATACGCATCATTGTCATTAGCGGCAAATAAAATAGATGGAGAGTTACCGAGATTATCTAAAGTTGTATCTTGCTCTGGAGTAAATGTTGTTGGGGTATCTAGGTTGGATGGTGATACTTGGTTCTCAGAATTTGTATCATCTGAGTTCTGATTGCCATTTGAAAGCGCAAGTAGCACAAGGTTTTTGCTGCGATGGTTCATTCTGAAAAATAAATTAAAATTTATAATAATTATGCACATGCTCTCTCATAAACGCACGCATATACGAAAGCAAGCATGCATAATTGCATACAGATACACATGTACACACCCAGCCACGCACACGTACACACACACACAGAGACGCGTACGTACATACACACAGGCAGACACACGTACATACACAATACACAGAGACACAGAAACACCCTCCTCATCCATACATAACCTCATCCATATACACAAAACTATTACAATTATTCATTAAGGCGTAATAATTCTCATAAAAAATAAAAACCAAAACCATGAAGTATCCTGGAGTAATATCGTCACAAGTGTCAATCTAACGTTTAACTATATAACATAAAATACAAGGATTAGGGAAACAACGGCACTATTAACACAAGTGACATTATTGCTCCAAAAATATTTAAAAAAGGATTAGGGAAACAACGTCACTACTAACACAAGTGACATAATAGCTCCAAAAACATTAAAATAAATCGTCACAATTACCTTAGTGGCGTTATAGCTCCAAGTGACTGCTTCTCCTGCGGGGGGCCGCGCGCATCTGACCAATGAAACGTTGTTTCTCCCAGTGCGGACTAGAATCGCGCCAAAACCATAACGACACTAGTGACCTCACGAGGAAAGTATGCGTACTACACAAGTGACAATTACGCATCAAGTAAATAGGTAGTTAAGATGTAGTTTCTCATACTCAGTTCAGTTTTGACAAAAAATGCATAAGTGACGTTATTGCACCGTAGGTGCGGACTGTTTAAATATTTAAAATGTATATCAAGTCTGTTTCTAAAACTGTTCCCAGAGGGCGCACTAATTTATACTTATATTGAATAAAATATATATCATCAACATCATCATTGTCCTGTACTTGTGACGTAAAAGAATGCTAACTAGCTGCCGTTCTTCCCATCATGTCGTAGGAGGCGACTAAGGGACTAGGGGTAAATAGAATCTATAAGGTGATAAGCTAGCAAAGTGTCACAAATGTTCCATTATGACATCGCAACCCCAATATTCATGCTGACAAGTGACTTGGGAGATATAATAAAAGGTTCTGTCCACCCCAAAAGGGATTAAAGGATGTGAATCCTATCGTATCGTATTATCGTGTGGATGAAGTAATTTAACAATTAAAAAGAGAGCTACTACCGTATTGGTTTCGCTAAGGCGTCAAATTCAAAATTCATAGGATTGACATAATTATTTTTAAATTGACTACCACTCTGACAGAACAAATGTCATTATGTAATGACTGACATTTTACTGAATTTCTATTGCATTAGAGATAATCCACTTGTTTGTCTCAAGTCCACTAATGCTTTTCGCAAAATATCAGTGCAATATCTTATTTCTTCTCTACAAGTTTTTCTTTTATGAAATGCAATAGCTTAGTTAGATTTATTTTATATTTAGGTAAAAATGTTTTTTTTTTTAACTTTCAATAAGTGATTTTATGATGCTTATGTTGATAAAAAGCATTTCATTTCTCTTTAGAAATCGCCTTCAAATTAGCAATATTTGACACTTTTGCTATTATTAATGGCGAAATTAGAATGCTTATCCACTACCAATTTCACGCTATCATTGAAGTGATATTAAAAGTGAATTCGTGAAGCAAGAAAGATATGTCAGGATCGTTCCATGTGGCGAACGACGATCTCAATTTATCCCGTTGGGGACGTAGAGGCGTCTATATATGTATGTACAGTCAACGCTAAAAGTGCAGTTCCAGTAACTTTTTATAAGGTTTACGTTTAAAAGAACAAAAATTAAATAAAATATTTAAAATTTTAAAGCTAGTCACTATGCATTGTCACGGCCACTATACATTCGCGTGCTTCGAAATGAAAAATATTGTCTTTTGTTCTTATAAACCTTATAAAAAGTTGCTGGGACTGCAATTTTAGCGTTGACTGTACATCTGTACATAGAACTACGATTGTACTAAATTCCATTAGTAAATGATTAATAACTAACGGGACTTATCGCGTAAGTTTTTATATAATAAAATTACCTTTATTAACCCGACTTTTCGGCTACGTTGCAGTAGCCATGGTCACGGGCAGACTGACGATTCATATTTCTTCGCCTCCACCGTCGAATTAATAAAAGTAATTTTATTATATGAAAACTTACGCGATAAGTCCCGTTAGTTATTAATCATGAGTATAAATCGCGAATCTCTTAAAACTATAATCCATTAGTAAACTTGAGCCCCTGGTATCTTACGATATATTCCAAACTTCTTCATGATCTGCATGTTGCTCCAGCTGTCAAGAAGCCACGAGAAACCATCAGACTTGAAACTCTGCTCCGTTTCACCACTCATCGTGATGGAAGCTTTGCCGTTCTTCTCCTGGAAAGAAGATAGAGGAAGATGGAAGATCCTTACGCTTCACGACTTGTGTAGGCAGTGCCTTTTTTATTGTGGCGGGGTAGTCAGAGGCTTGGCTTTTTTATAAGGTGCCTATGTGACTATTAACAATCTTTTGAGGGGTTTATCTGACTATCTGAAGCCACGATCTTATCGTCGCTAATTTTGAGTCTTTTCTATTCAGCTTTATCTATTCAGTTCGAATAAATTAAGATTAAGAAATTCAAAGATTTTTTCATGAATTACATATAGTAATAGTAGAAAGGAAATAGGAATAGTTAGGAAAAAAGACTATTAGTAAATACACTAAAAAGACCATTGCCCTGTAGCATATACATACATATTGTACATTCACGACCTTTAATCCTTTTGGAAGTGGTTAGGATATGAGAGACACGATATCTTTTAAGTCAATTCGTAGTAAAAATATTCGTATGCGTTCAAATTTCTGAGCAAGTACCAATAGAAATGAAGTTTTCTGATTTTAGATGTACATTTACGTATAAAAATACATTTGTCAAATGAATCGAATACTACAGTGAAACAAAACATCGTGATGAAACCTACCTGTTCCCCGAACATGTAATAATCAGTGCTTGTAAATAGCGACATGACTGACCACCTGTCACATTGAGTACTGACTGGTCAACACGTGGGTTCGAGGTGGCCATAGAATTACTACCTTCGCAATTGCGGAGATGGACAACTGAACCTCTGACTACCCCGCAAGTGTTAATGGTCGACAACGCGTTTGTCTTTTGTCTATAGTTTTACATATTTCCCAGTGGTAAACTTACTTTAATAACAATATTGGTCACTCAAGCCCCTATCTAACCCAAACAAACGTTCACCTTGAAGCTATATCTAAAACTAACCTTAATAAGCGCAGTGGCATTCAGTGGATTCTTCTGGAAAATCTTCAGTACCGCCGTGATAGCTGGATCCGTGATAAAACCACCATCACTCAATTCACTTAGGTTAGGCAACTGAAATGAAATACATACATATATTAATAATAATAATATTTGAAACACTGTTACACCAATTGAACTAACCCCTTGGTAAGTTCATTTAAGACTTGTATTAAGGGTACTAGTCAACGTATATTTAAGAAATGTATACATATTATATATAGATAAATGAATATATAGCATATATAATCAACAACTAGACGAAAAGCGTAGTTCTTAACTCTGCCTCCACCGGGAATCGAACCCGGGACCTCACCATTAGCGTTCAGGCGTCTAACTGATCGCGCCACGGAGGTTGACAAAAAAAGCCTCTACGTCCCCAACGGGATAGGCAGAGACTATTAGGCCACCTGGAACGGGTGACAAATGTCTTGTTTCACTCACACCTATTAACCTTCTTACATGCTCTTCTGTTCTTCACTACGTACACCCTTGAGAAGAATGTCTCCAATTTGATCTGTTCTACTCAACCTACCCTATTTAACTCTACCTTCCAGTTTAACTTAAAAGTAATACATACAAATCACGCCTGATTTCCTGTAGAGGGGTAGGCAGAGATCACGGATCTCCATTTTTTCCCAGTTTCGCTTCAATAACATTAATAGTAATAATTAATCAAATCAATCAATCAGCCTATGTCAGTCTACTGCTGGACGTTGGCCTCCCAAGGTTACGCCACAAAACACGATCACTCGTGGCCCTCAGCCAACCACTACCAGCGACCTTTTCAGGTCATCGGTCTATCTAGCAGGGGAGCGTCCTACGTTTACCGAGACGCGGCCGCCATTCGAGAACCACTTTGCTCCAACGGTCGTCGGTAGTAATAATACGTAGGTATAATGTTTTCGGCTCATGGGAAGGATTGGCGTTGTGGGCTTTGGCCTGCAACATATGCTTAACCTGGGCCCTTTCACAGTTACAGTGCAGTATCTGGTCAATTGTAATAATTATAAATGTAAATGTTTTTGTACCTGTGCTGTTTTTGTGATATTTTTTCTATTCTAAGGTAACCCACCTCTCTGCCACTCATTTTGACCTCAAACTGCCGTTCCAGGTCAGAGCTGAACGTGTCAGCTGGTATACCCTTGTATTGCAGCAGGAACTGGCTACCCTCACTGGGACATCGGTCCGTGAAGTTCCCGATCGCGTAGTTCAGGAGGATTTCACCTGTAAAAGGTGAGTGGAGGTTAGGAGTCTGTTGTTAGTTATCCCTTTTGGGGTGAATATAACCTTAGAGATATTATGAAACGTAAAACAACAGAAAAAAACGGCTGTAGCCCAGTGGGTAAGACCTCGGACTTCGTATGAGAAAGGTCCTAGGTTCGAATCCCAACTCTGGCATGAACCAATGAATGAAATTTAAATGTGTTTTTCATATACGTACATAATTTACAGTCGCTATCCCGGATATAGTCAGTGCCTCTATACGGCGATACGGTTCACTACCTATCACGTTGGGTGCTGTCTATCTAGTGATACGCGGGCTTCGAATGACCCATACCTAACATGCCTACGAAATTTCGGAGATGGGCATTCAAGCCTCTAACTACCCCGCCAAAATAAAAAAGGGTGTGTATACACAAGTCGTGAAGCGTATGTATATTATAAAATCTCGGTGATTAGTAAGAAGTGATGAGCATAAATATTGAGGTTGTGATGTCACATGGAACATTGATGACCGGTAAATAATCCATCGCGCTAAAACTTTCATTAACCTTTTAATGAAAGGCAATTAGTTTCAATTAACTGGCACTAGGCAAAAAATCCCGAAAGCCGGAGTTTCTTGCTGGTTTCTTCACCGTGCCAGCGCTTCCGAACCAACAACGGTAGAATTTCAATGCTAAGAGACAACCAGTGTCAGGCAAATGTTTTGACTTTCAATCAATGTACTGTACTTGTACTTATGTTGAATAAAAACATTTGACTTTAATGATATTTACATTTCAGGCTAGTCAAGTCAGACAGTATACAAACATTTGTTATCTATTGTAATATTACAGTAAAAGAATCCTTAATAACTGCCGTACGTAGCATTAAGTAGGAGGCGACTAAGGGACTAGGGGTCAATGGAATCTATTGGGCGATGGACTATCAAACTGTCACCGATGCTACATGTGATATCACAGCCCCAATATTGACCTAGGAGATTATAATGATCGTATATCGAAAAATATGAGTGAAGTGGAAGGGCGGTTACGTAGGGGCCGGCCTAATAGACAGTCAGATAGACGCTATATTGAAAAAAGGTGACGTTAAGTGTACCTATAACCGCCGAGAGTGTATGAGAAGATGTATGAATGTCAAAAAGCAAAAGTGGTTTGTCAGGATCGGGACTAATGGAGATCCGTGATCTCTGCCTACCCCATTACAGGGAATCAGGCGTGATGTGTATGTATGTATGTATAACGAAGATTCTGTTTAATAACGTGAATGTACAATATGTATGTATTAAATCTTTCAGGAGCCTTAGTCCCCTAATCAACTATGACGGCGATACAACTGCGTTGCTACTGCGTCACTACTGCATCTCTGCTGTGAATTTTGATCTATTACAGTTGTACATCGATAGTGACTTAATAGCGCGTCAGTAGTGCTTCAGTGGCAACTCAATAGCACACTCGCTTACGATTGAAAATACAAAGCTGTCAAAACAATAGTGGAGTACCAAAAATAACGCGATTGTACTGATATTGCGGCTTGATTGATTAGGAGATTAGCTGTGTACTTCAGACGCAGTTCGATAGCGCTTCAGTGGCGTAAAGTTGTTAGTGGAGTAACAAAAGTGTCAAAGTCCTGCTATTTTATCACTTAGAAACTAATACTGTGCCTAAAAATGCTACGTGCTTCTGGAACGCTTGATGTATATGATATCTCCATCAATATACTGTTATCAATATGGCCAATAATAAGACAGAAGCTGGTGATAATGGTAAAATATGTTCACTGTTGGTGTCTATCCTGACGTATTAAAGTGCACTAGGGTATGTCCTGTGTATAAATGTAAGGGTGATAGAACACATGTAGATAACTATAGGCCAATCACCATAGTACCAACAATTTCAAAACTAATTGAATCCATTCTGTCCCGCAACCTAATGTCACACCTTGAAACAAATAAATTGGTCAGTGACGCGCAATATGCTTATAGAAAAAACCGAACTACTTCTCGTGCAGCCCATCGGGTCATTGACTGCATTGTTACAAGTTTAGACGACAAATATAAGACTGCTGGCATATTTTGCGACCTGACAAAAGCGTTCGATGTTGTCAGGAGTGATATAATGCTTAGGAAGTTGCAGTGCTACGGTGTAAATAACTGTGCACTTAAATTGTTGGCATCGTTTCTATCTGAACGCAAACAATTAGTACAAATAAATGCAAATGGGCAGAAGATTAGGTCAACTGAGGGAGTCGTGACTATGGGTGTTCCACAGGGGTCGGCATTGGGGAACGTCCTTTTCCTTACTTTTATAAACGACCTTGAGCGTTCCACAAGTGACGGGTTAATAACAATATTTGCTGACGACACGACCGTTGTGGTCTGCGCGAGGACTGATCGAGAGTTAAACGCGAAAATTGGGAAAATATATAACCAATTATGTGATTGGTTTTCTAGTAACGGACTACTGTTAAATGCCACAAAGTCCCTTTTGGTGCCGTTTACTATTAAATCCATGTCTGGCTCTGTGGATGTGTGCTCACCTATACTCGTTAGCCAGACATGTAAATTCCTCGGTTTCTTGCTGGATTCGAACTTGAGTTGGAAGGACCATGTTCAATCTGTGTGTAACGGACTCGCCGGGGCGGTTTATGCCCTTCGGAAGCTGAAACATTTGGTTTCAGCAGAGTGTTAAAGCAGGTATATTTCGCCCACTTCCACTCTATTATTACGTATGGAGTAATGTTGTGGGGAAATTCGCCTGATGCGCGCCGGGCGTTCCTACTACAAAAGCGTGCGTTAAGAACAATGTTAGGGAAAGGTCCCCGGGAAACCTGTAGAACCCACTTTGCAAAAGAACGTATCATGACGTTGGCTTGTGTTCACATATTTGAAACAATCAAATATGTGAGAGAAAATCTAAAGACATTTAAGCGTCGAACGGGTGGCGATAAAGTATTGCGAAACGCGGGACGCCTTGCTAGCGTGTCACGTCGAACTGGATACGGTTCCGGAATACCTCGGGTGATCGGTCCCACGTACTACGAGCATCTTCCTCGCGATTTACGGGAAAAAACTGACGACGAAGCGTTCTATCGCCGACTAAAGGGCTTTTTACTGGATTCTGAATACTACAGTGTAGACAAGTTTTTGAAATAATAACTATTTGATAATTATATTATAATTGTAATAACTTGACAATTTAAATTTATTTATTCAAATTTAAATTGCTATTTTATATAATTTTATTCTTTATTTTTGTTAATTTATTATTATTTAATCATTAATTTTTATTCTGCTGTAAACCATGACATTAAGCATACAAAATGGTATGTTAATAACTAAGTATACCTATTTTTTTATACGATAATTATTATAAAGTTATAAGTTTATTTTTGACGATCATATAACACTCTCTGTATGCACATTGGAGCCTTTGTCAATTGTCATATAAATTGGTTATGTGTAATAAAAAATCTAATCTAATCTAATCTAAAATGTATTATAGTCTGGCTAACGAAAGTAGATACTGAAAAAGCGCGGCAAATTTAAAATATATTAGCATTGCAACCCTAAAATAAAAAGGAAAGTCGGAACAACTCACTTTGATACTTTGACATTTATTTTTATTTTACTAGTGGATACTTGCAATTTTGTCCGCGTTATGACGTGATTAAAAGTAGCTTATATAACTTGTTATCTCTTTATTAACTCCATACAAAACATTACACGGATACGACACTCCATTGTAGCGTATTAAAGAAACAAAATATACCTTAAACGAATAATATGTACTTACTTAATTAAAATAAAAAAATATCAAGATATTTTTTGCAAGTCAACCTAACCTAACTTTACGCAAGTCAACCATAAAGAACCATAAAGAAACATCAGCAATACGCCAACTTCGGCGTCAGAAATAGGAATACCATACACTAATTCTGATTTTACCAAATTTTTCGGAAAATAGACACAAATTAATTTTTTTTTAAATAAAATTGTTAAGTTTTTCCCTACCTAATTAGTTAATACATAGTGTACCTAATTACTTAAGCTATTTATTAGACCAACGTAAGCCTTACTGTAGCTCTTGAAATGATCCAACACGTAGATACGAAACTTATTTTCGATTAACACAATTTTAGCAGACGTACGAATTTTTAAAACTCATTTTATAAAATGTTCAAAACGAGTTTGTTTTAAAAATGCCTTTTTGGAATTATTTATTCCTAAGTACTTTCTACTTGAAATACCCCAAATTGTAGGGTAAATATCCGATGGTAGGAACACTTTAGTGTTGTCATATAAAAAGTTTGCAAAATTATCCAGTATCTACTTTCGTTAGCCAGACTATAGTACACTAAGGCCCCAGGTTGTAAGGAAATCATCCAAAGTTCAATTCCCCAATGGAACCAAAGTACTTGAGTAAGATCATAAGATCACTCACCTTCGTAAGGTGCTGGGTTCGATGATATGTCTTGGTCGAGAGGAGCTAAGCTTGTGTCTTCTTGGTGAACGCATACCTGAAATAGTCATTCATTAGTCATCACATAGTCTTAAAATACACGTTGTACAATTTCCCTATAGAGAGGTAACTTAAAATTACGGATCTCAATGTGGAGGTAGTAATTCTATGGCCACCTCGAACCCACGTGTTGACCAGTCAGTACTCAATGTGACAGGTGGTAAGCCATGTCGCCATTTACAAGCACTAACTATTACCTGTTCTCACGATGTTTTCCTTCACTATTATTCGGTGCATTTCACAAATGTATTTATATTGCTAAAATGTTCATATATATTATATACATGTACGTCCTTTAATCCCTTTCACCGCGGACAAAATCTCGGAGATATATCTCCTAGGTCACTTTTTCACATGAAAAGGCTTGACAAGTTGCTAGCCCATTGCCCAATAGATTGTATTTACCCTGAGAAAATGTACAAACAAACAAAACAAAACAAACGCGTTCACGACCATTAACCCTTGCGGGTTAGTCAGAGGTTCAGGTTTCCATCTCCACAACTGCGAAGGTACTTGTAGAAATTCATTAAGCTTCATCTCCATTGGTACATGCTCAAGGGATTTAAACCCTGTACCCTCGATACAGAGTCAAGCCCCAAACAACTGAGCTACTCTTTAAGCTCAGTATTAAAACGTAGTATCAAGAGTAACAGAATGTAAATATTATCGACTTTATCGCTATAGGGTTAAAGTTGATATTAAACTGAAATGTTACTCTGTATGTAAAAATTAAGTTCTATAGGATTTCAGGCTATTTTTAAATAGTCCAATTCTGATTCCTGGAATATCTCCAAGGTCTACCTTCCAGCTAGCTTTTTTTGTCTATCGATGTTGCAAGCTGAAGTGGCAGTGGGCCGGTCACGTCTGTCGCAGAACCGACGACCGTTGGAGCAAAGCAGTTCTCGAATGGCGACCGCGTCTCGGTAAACGTAGTATAGGACGCCCCCCTGCTAGATGGACTGATGACCTGAAAAAGGTCGCTGGTAGTGGTTGGCTGAGGGCCACGAGTGATCGTGTTTTCTGGCGTTACCTTGGGGAGCCCTACGTCCAGCAGTGGACTGTCATAGGCTGATTGATTGATTGATGATTGACTACCTTCCAGCTCTGTCCACCGAATTGCTGCATATTTTCCTGGTGACCATTGATCTCCAGATTCAGGGTGATATTGTCCCCGATGTTCTCCATCTGGATCACGCTGGTTACATTCAGGTAGGAGTCTTCGGATGCGGGGTGGGATTCCCTGGAGATAGATAGGTGACTATTAGGCTGTGGATAGGCAGACTAAATCTACTAAATCTGTTTCTTAATTATATAAAGTATTCTTCACTTCGAGGTGAATATAGGTTTGTTCCTTTCGCCGTTGAAACTCTCGGCTCTTGGGTGGCGCAGCCCACGAGGTCATAAGGGATCTTGCCCATCGCCTGCAAGAGTCCAGTGGGGATCGCAGGGCTGGTAGCTTCCTTCGTCAGAGGATTATTCTGGTTATTCAGAGGGGGAACGCTGCCAGCATATTGGGCACTCTGAACTCCAACGACAGTGACAAATTTTTATATATATTTAATTTATAGGTAAATTATTTTAATTAGTTTTAAATTTGTAAATATTTTGTTAATATATATATATATATATATATTGTATGCTATAATTTGAAAAGAATGATAAAAGACAACAAGACAAGCGCATTCACGACCATTAACCCTTGCAGGGTAGTCAGAGGTTCAGGTGTCCATCTCCGCAATTGCGAAGGTAGCATGATAACTATATGTTTTTGTAAGTTTTGTTGTAAGTAGCTACTAAGGAACTAAAGTCTTTAGAATCAATTAGGCTATGAGCTAGCATCCTGTCACTAAGATTCTGTATATAATAATACGTATGTATACATATTCTATTTCTTTTCAGACTATAGTGTATATAAACCATTTTAAACCTCAAACGACTAAGCTACGTCAAACTTTTTACTAGTATCTCTTCCCGTCATGTCGTAAGAGGAGCCTAAGGGACTTATCGTATATGCAAGTTAAATATGAAGACCTCCGTGGCGCGATTGGTTAGACACCTGAACGCTAATCTTGAGGTCCCAAAGATTCCCAGTGGAGGCAGAGTTAAGAACTACGCTTTTCTTACCGGTGTGAAGTTATCTGCCAAAAGTTATCTGCCAATATAACCCGACCAAATTAATTTTTTTTTGTTCGAATTTGGTTAATCGATGTTTTGTATTAAAAATCCATGCTAAATAGGCTAATTATAATAAAAAACACTTCCTCAATGATTAAAGATGCATTATAATTGATATGTATGAAGAAATATACTATATTATCGTCATAATGACTTGTTCTTCATGCACTATGTATTTATGACCGTAACATAGTGAAACTACATATATGACTTAAAAATCTATATGCAATAGCACGTGCTGAAAAAATGCTATCACGCCATAGCATATTCACCCCCTGCTATTAAGCAAAGGGTAGACAATAAGCTGAAGAAACAGAATAACAAATATTTGAAATATCTTTTCCAATATAACATGACATCTGGCCATTTAGCCACCTCGAATATAAGTCTAATTCAGGGCTATCCATTGGTATAAATATCATCCCCCTGTGAAGGGACTGAGGGGTCGAAATTCACGTTGGAATGTATCTATAAAATGATTTTCGTACTTTCCTCACAAATATTCAAATAAATCATGTGAAAATCACATCTAGTCAAAAACAACTAACATCATAGGACTAAAATAAAGCCACTTATCTTAATGACATAATATTCATCCCCCATAGTGGGGTATGGGGGTGGCAATACGCAAATGATATAAAATGGCCAATTTTCGAAATCACTTTTTCAGCTATATCTCAAAAACTGTGTTTTTAGCCAACATAAGCGGCTCACGACAGGCTAAACAGACAGTTGGTTAACTCATGTCAATACATGATAATGGCTAAAAAAACAGGGAGATACAGGCTATTCATCGCTGCAACGTAATTGGCAGATAACTTTCCAAGTCTGATGGCGACCCCTCAGCCCCTAGTTATGCTGATAATTTATACGTCAATCGATAGCAAATGACAAGATCTATCTGTCGTGAGCCGCTTATGTTGGCTAAAAACACAGTTTTTGAGATATAGCTGAAAAAGTGATTTCGAAAATTGGCCATTTTATATCATTTGCGTATTGCCACCCCCATACCCCACTATGGGGGATGAATATTATGTCATTAAGATAAGTGGCTTTATTTTAGTCCTATGATGTTAGTTGTTTTTGACTAGATGTGATTTTCACAAGGTTTATTTGAATATTTGTGAGGAAAGTACGAAAATCATTTTATAGATACATTCCAACGTGAATTTCGACCCCTCAGTCCCTTCACAGGGGGATGATATTTATACCAATGGATAGCCCTGAATTAGACTTATATTCGATATAGTGTACGAGGTGGCTAAATGGCCAGATGTTATGTTATATTGGAAAACTTATTTCAAATATTTGTTATTCCGTTTCTTCAGCTTATTGTCTACCCTTTGCTTAATAGCAGGGGGTGAATATGCTATGGCGTGATAGCATTTTTTCAGCACGTGCTATTGCATATAGATTTTTAAGTCATATGTGTAGTTTCACTATATTACGGTCATAAATACACAGTGCATGAAGAAAAAGTCATTATGACGATAATATAGTATATTTCTTCATACATATCAATTATAATGCATCTTTAATCATTGAGGAAGTGTTTTTTATTATAATTAGCCTATTTAGCATGGATTTTTAATACAAAACATCGATTAACCAAATTCGAACAAAAAAAATTTAATTTGTTCGGGTTATATTGGCAGATAACTTTTGGCAGATAACTTCACACCGGTGCTTTTCTTCAGCTTTCCAGTGTGGTTGTTGATTATATATGACATATATGTATTTATATATGTGTAATAAGAATATATTTCTTAAATATACTTTGACTAGTACCCTTAGCACAAGTCTTAAATGTACTTACCAAGGGGCTAGTTCAATTGGTGTAATAGTGTCCTAAATATTATTATTATAAATAACTTACTTGTAAAACAACGAATGCCTTAATTTCATTAGGAACTTTTCGTCAATAATCAAGTTGATTGAATCCACTGTAAGGGAAGTTTTGAATACACTGCTCTCTGACACCTATAAAAGAATGAGGGTGTGATTATATAAATTACTGAAGAGAGTATTAAGCCTTATGGTGTGGACAGTAATTTGAATCCCTCTTGAATTAAAAGTTCCATGCTTATAAAGACTAAAAATAGACAATCGCGTTCACGACGAAGACTAATAATCATGCTATAAAGTGACTTAGGAGGTATTATATCTCCGAGGTTCTGTCCACAACGAAAGGGGTTTAAGGACGTGAATGTATATGTATGAATGGATAAATATTATTAATTAAATATAAGTATATATAAACAGCGATAGTCTTTAAGTTAAACATAGAGTAGGCAGAGATCAAAGATCTTTGCTTTATGGATGTACTAGCGACCCGCTCCGGCTTCGCACTTCTGGCTATTTAATGGATGTTATTATACATATAAGCCTTCCTCTTGAATCACTCTATCTATTAAAAACCGCATCAAAATCCGTTGCGTAGTTTCAAAGATTTAAGCATACAAAGGGACAGAGAAAGCGACTTTGTTTTATACTATGTAGTGATTATGTATGATGAACGCCGTAGCTGCTGTCCCACTGGTTAAACAAGCGCAGTTAAGCAACGCAGGCGTGAACCATTTCTGGATGGCTAACCATTTTAAGTGTCAGCATGCTGTTTATTTCAGTGTTCGCTGTTCAAAATATCAGGGGCCCAAGTCAACTAATACGTTTGGCACAATCGTAGTTCAATATCACTTCAGTAATAGTGTGAAGTTAGTAGTCAAATTACAAAAGCGTCAAATTTAACCATTATCAAATTTCGCCAAAAAAATTGCGAAATATGTCAGTTTTGCTATTTAATCAACTTCTTACTGTTTCTTTAGTGATATTGAACTGATATTTTGCTAAAAGCATTAGTGGACTTGGGCTCCAGGAATGAATCTAGCGTCTCTGGAAATATGTAATAGTCAGTGTCTGCATTAATATCGGCTTCATGATCAGCCACTAAGAATATCAGGTAACAAGCAGATTTTACAACCATAATTTTTGGACTCCAAATTTGACTATTCCCTAAAGGGATAGGCAGAGAATATCGATCACCATCTGGAACGGGTGACAAATCTCTCTTGCTTCACTCACACCCATTAACCTTCTCATACATGCTCTTCTATTCTTCACTACTTACACCCGCCTTGAAAAGAATGTCTCCAATTTCATCTGTATAAGTTCTATATGATGTTACAAGTGCCTATTACCACCGAATGTGTTCAAAAACACACTTGCAAAATAAATATTGTACATCATTAAGTATTTACTTAGAGAATTCTACCTTTTCAATTCATTAACATATTAATAGGGATTTTGAATTCGATTATCAGCTTTTTTAAACGAATAATTAACGCCATCTTGAGTCAAATAATTATAACAATCTTTATTGTCATACAATTTTGCCTGACAAGACGTATGACGATTAAATAGGTGAAATATTATATACATACATTTACATACATTCATACGGGGAACAGGTAGGTTACCTCACGATGTTTTCCCTTACAGTAGTATTCGACGCATTACGTAAATGTATTTTTATTACGAAAATGTACATATAAATTCATTAAACTTCATTTCCTTTGGTACATACTCAAGCGGGATTTGAACCCTGTACCCACTGATACAGAGCCAAGCCCCAAACAACTGAGCTATGTCGAGTTACGATTAGCGTTCAGGTGCTTAACCAATCGCGCCATGGAGGTCGTCAAAAGGAGTCGTAATAAGAAAGGAAGTATGTATGAGAAGATGTATGAGTGTCAATGAAGCGAAAGTTGTCTGTCAGGACCGGGACAGATGGGGATTTGTAATCTCTACCTATCCCTTTGTAGTGAAACAGGTGTAATATTATATGTTTGCGTGACGTGTCGGGGTCTGTCATAATATCAGTGCTGGCAGATTGGGCTTCCCTTTCTGCTAGCAAGTAACTGAGACGGATCCCTTTCGCAGGGGCCCGGGGCCAGCATTTGGCGCCTCTGAAATTGTTATTTTCCGTTTTGTTTTTGTCATCGTTGGTCTTGTGTCTTTGTGAATAAAGTGTGTTTTTATTTTAATATGTATGTATGAGGATGTGTATGTATGTAACACGCACCTGACTCCGTTTTCCACCAACCACGAAGCCACATGATCCTGAAGAGGGTGCTGTCAGGAGCAGGATACTGTTCAGCACCAGGAGTGGTGGACGCATTTTGGTTGGTAGTTTGCTGTAACATAACATTACATGAAATTACATAATAATAATATTTGAAACACTGTTACACCAATTGACTAGTTCAAATGGTTCAATTGAAATTCAGTGTTTTCATTGTTCCTGTGCAAGCATGGAAGACAGAATTAAAAGGCATATAATATAATATTTAGGACACTGTTACACCAATTAAACTAGCCCCTTGGTAAGTTCATTTAAGACTTGTGTTAAGGGTGCTAGTCAACGTATATTTAAGAACTATATACTTATTATATATAGATAAATGAATATATAGCATATATAATCAACAACCAGACTGGAAAGCAGACGAAAAGCGTAGTTCTTAACTCTGTCTCCACCGGGAATCGAACCCGGGACCTCCGATTAGCGTTCAGGCGTCTAACCGATCGCGCCACGGAGGTCGTCAAACATACACGGTCACGTCCTTTAATCCATTTCTGGGTAGACATCATTAAATAGTTAATAATATACAACAAAGACAAACGCGTTCACGACCATTAACCCTTGTAGTCTGAGGTTCAGTTTCCATCTCCGCAATTGCGAAGGTAGTTATTCTATGGCCACCTCGAACCCACGTGTTGACTGTCAGTACTCAATGTGACAGGTCGTAAGCCATGTCGCCATTATAGACATGAAAACATCTCCTAGGTCACTTTTAGTATGAATATTGGAGTTGTGATATTGTATAACATTGGTGACAGGTTGCTAGCTTAGACTATATATGGTATATGTATAGGTCCTATAATGTTCGTAGTAGGTCATTATAAGCAAGTTATAATAAAGGAAAACATCATGAGGAAACCTATTTATGCCTCTAAACAGGTACTAGTATGAGCTTGTAAATGGCGACATGGCTTACCACCTGTCACATTGAGTACTGACTATCTGGTCAACACGTGGGGTCGGTGGCCATAGAACTACTAACTTCGCATTTGTGGATATGACTACCCCGCAAGGTTGTCCCATGCCTATTATATAAATTAACAATAATCCCTTATTCGCCTCACATGCTGATAAGAAAGGCAACTAGACAACATTCTGTTTACCAATCAATCAATCAGTCTATGTCAATCCACTGCTGGACGTAGGCCTCCCCAAAGGTACGCCACAAAACACGATCACTCGTGGCCCTCAGCCAATTACTACCAGCGACCTTCAGGTCATCGGTCCATCTAGCAGGGGGGCGTCCTACACTACGTTTACCGAGACGCGGCCGCTATTCGAGAACCACTTTGCTCCAACGGTCGTCGGTTCTACGACAGACGTGGCCGGCCCACTGCCACTTCAGCTTACAACATCGATAGACACTGTTTACAAATACTCACTCATAATGTTCAGCTACTACCAGGAATCGCTCAAAAACTTCGAGGAAAGTCATTTGTCGATCACAGTCGAAGAACAAACTGTTTTCTGGAATCTGAAAATAGTGTAAGATACTTATGACATACATTTAAACTTGTAACATACATATAATGACGACCTCCGTGGCGCGATCGGTTAGACACCTGAACGCTAATCGTGGGGTCCCGGGTTCGATTCCCGGTGGTGGCAGTTAAGAACTACGCTTTTCTACTGCTATCCAGTCTGGTCGTTGATTATATATGCTATATATGTATTTATCTATGTATGATATGTATATATTTCTTAAATATACGTTGACTAGTACCCTTAACACAAGTCTTAAATGAACTTACCGAGGGGCTAGTTCAATTGGTGTAATAATGTCCAAATATTATTATTATTATAAGATAAATGGAGCCATGTATAGTGTTATGGGTAGCCAGTTGGTTTCTCAATCGGCACGTATGGCTATCTATAGGGCTGTGCTGGTTCCAACATTGACTTATGGTAGCGAAAGTTGGGTATGGCAAAATAAGTAGGGAAGTAGAATGAATGCCGTCGAAATGCAGTCACTGAGAAGCATGTTAGGAGCTGCATAACATAATATAAATTACATAAGTAAATAAATTAATTAAAAAACTCTTTACTTAATGACTTTAAATACTCGTTATCTTGCGTTTAAACAGTAGTGATACATTAACACTATATAGTATAAAACAAAATCGGTTTTTCTGTCCCTATGTCCCTTTGTATACTTAAATCTTTGAAACTATACAACGGATTTTGATGCGGTTTTTTTTAATAGATAAAGTGATTCAAGAGGAAGGTTTATATGTGTAATAACATCCATTAAATAGTGGAGTAGGCTATATATTTTATACCCGTGCGAAGCCGGAGAGGGCTGCTAGTTATAATCATATTCTCTTAAACTTCAATTGGTAGGTGACTCCACACTGCCAGGAGAACCAGATGCAGTATTGGTCTTCCCACACTATCCTATTATAGACATCATATACGCTGTTCACAATACATACATACATTATATGCCTTTATCCTTTCCGGGTTGGACAAAACCTTTTAGACATGAAAACATCTCGTAGGTCACTTTTTTGTATTGATTTTGCTGTTGTGATGAAACATTGGTGACAGGTTGCTAGTCTATTGTCCAATAGATTTCTATTACCCCTAGTCCCTTAGTCGCCTCCTATGACATGCCGGGAAGAACGACAGCTAGTCAGCTTATTTACGTCCCAGTCACAGGACAATTTTAGACTAAAATATAATAAAATTAGTGCGTTTGAAAAATGTATTAAAACTGACATAATTTTTGAAGTAAGAAAATGAATACTCATGATTATATAATAAAATTATCGCGTAAGTTTTTATATAATAAAATTACCTTTATTATATAAAAACTTACGCGATAAGTCCCGTTAGTTATTAATCATGAGTATAAATCGCGAATCTCTTAAAACTATAATGAATACTCACTCAATACTCTTAATCAACGGAGTAAACGTGACGTCAAATTTCAGAGGTAGGTGTGCAACCACTGACTGCTGGACTCTAGCTATGTGCTCCGACCTTAGAAGCGGACCGTCAGTGGATAGGGAAGTCACCGCCGTGCCTTGGTACCTAGAAAAAAACAAACATTTAATAAATAATAATATTCGGACATTATTACACCAATTAAACTAGCCCCTTGGTAAGTACATTTAAGACTTGTGTTAAGGG
Organism: Leucoptera coffeella; assembly: GCA_030578115.1. NCBI lineage: Eukaryota > Metazoa > Arthropoda > Insecta > Lepidoptera > Lyonetiidae > Leucoptera > Leucoptera coffeella. Next base: position 380,101 of record JAMBLF010000074.1, on the reverse strand, counting down.
TACTAGTGAATGTATATTTAATAAATATATGCTTATTATATATAGATAAATACATACATAGCATATATAATCAACGACCAGACTGGAAAGCAGTAGAAAAGCGTAGCAGTAGAAACTCTGCCTCCACCGGGAATCGGGACCTCACGATTAGCGTTCAGGTGCTTAACCAATCGTCAAAGTGTCAAAGTCACATATATGCTAATAATCTTTAGTCATTTGGAGTATTCATAACATAACATACGTTTCACGACCTGTGTATACACTTTTTTGTGGCGGCGTAGTCAGGGGCTTCAGTGCCTATCTCCGAAATTTCGAAGTCATGTTAGTATGGGTCACTCGAAGCCCGCGTTTCACTAGACAGCACCCAATGTGATAGGTAGTAAACTGTAACGGCGTATATAGGCGCTTGTTAACCTATCCCGAATGAAAGGTTAATGTAGACGTGTTAACCAGATAGTCAGTACTCAATGTGACAGGTGGTAAGCCATGTCACCAATTAAAAGCACTGACTTTACGATGTTCAGGGAACAGGTAGGTTTCCTCACGATGTTTTCCCTCACCGTAGTATTCGGTGCTTTTATCAAATGTATTTTTCAATAAACTTCATTTCCGTTGAAACCTGTGCCCACTGATACAGAGTCAAGCCCCAAAGCTACACTGAATTTATTAATATTTCATACATAAACATAACCTAAACAAACGCTTCACGACTCGTGTATACACACTCCCTTTTTTATTATGGCGGGGTAGTCAGAGGCCTGAATGCCCATCTCCGAAATTTCGAAGGCATGTTAGGTATGGGTCATTCGAAGCCCGCGTATCACTAGATAGACAGCACCCAACGTGATAGGTAGTGAACCGTATCGCCGTATATAGGCACTGACTATTACCTATCCTGAGGGATAGGCAGGTTTTCTCACGATGTTTTCCCTCACCGTTAGCGACTGTATTAATATTTTGTTTATCTTTATGTCATATGTTATACCTGATATTCAAATCGTTCTTCCAAGTCAAGTCATTTGTGGTAGGTGCAGTAAGGTTTCCCCTTATCGATGAAAAAGATACTATGGCTGTCTGAAGCCTTACTGGCGTGCCTGTAAAAGACAAAGAGGTGTTAATTTGGGACTAAGGTGGCGTGACTAGTTGTGATTATGCTATGTATGATGTAGGAGGCGATTTTGGGAGGAAAAGGTAATATATATGATATTATTGACATGTGAAATAAGAACTAATATTTAATAAATAATAATAAACTAATTGATTAATTTCTACATCATAAAAGTATTTATCAAATATAGGAACTAATACGCATTGACAATAGAAAAATAATTTCATTGTCAAAATATTAAGTTCTTATCCTGTTGTGAAAGTTGCAATGTTGTGTAATAAATAAATTTGATCATAACCCAATTGAAAATTAAAAATGCATGTAATATATAAGTAATAGACAGTGCTTGTAAATGTCGATGCAGAATAACTATATAATAAAAGCTATTAATATTATCACCGCGATGATATTCATAAGTTGATAGTTTTCAAATCCCTAGTCCCTTAGACGCCTCCTACGACATGTCGGGAAGAACGGCAGCTAGTTAGCATTCTTTATACATCCTAAACTATTACGGGTCATATCTCTTTGTTACCTCTTACAACACTTACCTAATTCGGTTGGTATATTAGCGTCTAGTTGGAAGGGGTAGTAGACCATTTGCTGGTTGATGTGACTGCCGAAACGAAGGAAATCTTCTATCGTGTTTGTCACTGGAATATTATATACAATTTTAATACAACCAACCAGCCTATAGCAGTCCACTGCTGGACGTAGGCCTCCCTAAGATTACGAAAAGAGATCACTCGTGGCCCTCAGCCAACCACTACCAGCGACCTTCTTTAGGTCATCGGTCCACCTAGCAGGGGGGCGTCCTACACTACGTTTAAAATATGATGTAATTAGCTTCTTATAATTAATCATAAGTCTCATACATCTCATACACACTCGATGGTTTTAGGTGCTTCTAAGATCACTGTTTTTCAATATGGTGTCTATTCGATTGTCATATATCTAATATATGTCATATACATACATACACATCACGCCTGATTCCCTGTAGAGGGGTAGGGAGAGATCACGGATCCCCATTTGTCCCGATCCTGACAGACCACTTTCGCTTCATTGACATTCATACATGTCCTCATACACTCTCGGCGGTTATAAGTATACCTAACGTCACCTTTTTTCAATATAGCGTCTATCTGACTGTTATATGTCTTATATGATTAAAAGACGTAATAATATATATATATATATATATATATATATATATATATATATATATATATATATATATATATATATATATATATATATATATATATATATATATATATATATATATATATATGTATGTATATATATATGTGTACTTACAATCTTCGCCATTCCAGCTGTCGAAACGTGATTGGTTAAAATGGGTGGCGTATACAGTTTTCTCGTGAAGTTTCACTACTATTTCAATGTGCACCTGAAAACATATAATTCTTAAAGAATGAAAATTCGACGTAGCTCAGTTGTTTGGGGTTTGACTTTGTCAGTGGGTACTGGGTTCGAATCCCGCCCAGCATGTACCAATGGAAATAAAGTTTAATGAATTTCTTTATCCATTATGGAAATTCATTAAACTTTATTTCCATTGATACATGCTGGGCGTAATAATAATACATGGTAATAATAATACCATTTTGCGAAATGCACCGAATACTACGGTGAGGAAACATATACTCAGACATTTTAGCATAAACGCAGTTCGATATCAGATGAGCAATAGTGTGAAGTTTGTAGTGGATAAGCAAAAGTGTCAAATTTCACCATAGATATGACGAAATTTTACACTTTGGCTAATCCGCTACCAACTTCACATTATTACTGTTCTGATACTAAGACTACAGATATATAGATACATTTAAGACTTGTGTTAAGGGTACTAGTCAACGTATATTTAAGAAATGTATACATATTATTCATACATAAATACATATATAGCATACATCATCAACGACCAGACTGGAAAGCACAAGAAAAGCGAAGTTTTTAATTAAGCTTCCACCGGGAATCGAACCTGTGACTTCTCGTTTAGCAACCAGGTGGTTAACCGATCGCGCCACGGAGGTCGTCGCAGGACGTTCGAATTCATGTATTACCTTTTCTGGCTGTGTAGTTTCCACCTCCATTTTACTGAGTAAGTCAACTATCTTCTCAAAGTGCATTTCTTCTGGACTCATGTTGTGAATCTTCTTGAACATGTTACTGGCTACCCCTTCGGCTTTTATGAAGATCTGTGAAGGAAATCGCTACATAGTATAAAACAAAGTCGCTTTCTCTGTCCCTATGTCCCTTTGTATGCTTAAATCTTTGAAACTACGCAACGGATTTTGATGCGGTTTTTTTAATAGATATAGTGATTCAAGAAGAAGGTTTATATGTATAATAACATCCATTAAATAGCCAGAAGTGCGAAGCCAGAGCGGGCCGCTAATGTTTAAATAAGCTACATACCTACATAGGAACTTAGGTACATATATACACGCCAGTATCCCTGTAAGGCGGTAGGCCGAGATCACAAATACCCATTTGTCTCGATCCTGACAGACCACTTTCGCTTCATTGACACTCAAACACCTCCTCATACACACTCGGCGGTTATAGATACTTCTAACGTCAAATCATACTCTTAACACAAAATATATAAGAATAATATGCTACATAAATATAAATTGACGTCTCTTTAAAGATAATGAAATATCTCCAATGAAAGTGACCATACTTTAGCATATCTATTGGGGGTTGGGATGATTTTATTATGGAATATTAATGACAGGTTGCTATCCCATTGCCCAATTATCCATTGACCCCTGGTCCTTTAATCGCCTCAGATGATAAACTAAAAAACGACGACCACTGGAGTAAAGCGGTTCTCGAGTGGAGGCCGCGTTTCGGCAAACGTAGTGTAGGACGCCCCCCTGCCAGGTGGACCGATGACCTCAAGAAGGTTGCTGGTAGTGGCTGGATGAGAGCCACGAAAGATCGTCTTTTGTGGCGTACCCTTGGGGAGGCCTACGTCCAGCAGTGGACTAGTACAGGCTGATAAATTGATACACATACATATGTCTTAGGAGACGACTACGGGTAAATTGAACACTAGTCAATGAGCTAGTAACCCGTCCCAAGACATAACGAACCCCTATACAACAATTTACTCACTCCAAGATCACTGGTCGCCATCAATTCGCTCACTGTCTTAACCCTCAAGTACAGGATCGCAGGGAGGGCGCTCAGAGGATCCCCAATCGTCATCATTTGGAACATGGCCCCAGTAGCTGATTCATCATCATAGGTCCCCACTATATGGTTGTTGGTGGCCCAGTATTTGGAGTCAGGATTGGCTACGTGGTTCTTCAGGTAGTTTATGTAGTTGGATCTGGAGATATATTAAGGATATTGGTATATATAGAAAGAATATGAAATATAGCGTCTATCTGACTCATATGTTTTATTAGGCCGACCCCTACGTGACTACTTCACTCATATATATATATAAAAATCCTTTTAAACCTATCTGTTCCCAGAACAGGTAATAGTTAGTGCTTGTAAATAGCGACATAGCTGACCACCTGTCACGTTGAGTACTGACTATCTGGTTAACACGTGGGTTCGAGGTGGCCATAGAATCTACCTTCGCAATTGCGGAGATGGATACCTGAACTTCTGACTACCCCGAAAGGGTTAATGGCCGTGAACGCGTTTGTCTTTTTTTTTGTCAAATAAAACAAGGCATATCAGGTATGGGACACTCAGAGCCCGCGTTTCACTAGATAGACTAGGTTCCCTCACGATATTTTCCACACTGTTTGCGACTGTAAATTATGACCGGTGTGAAGTTATCTGCCAAAAGTTATCTGCCAATATAACCCGACCAAATAAAATTTTTTTTGTTCGAATTTGGTAAATCAATGTATTGTATTAAAAATCCATGCTAAATAGGCTAATTATAATAAAAAACACTTCCTCAATGGTTAAAGATGCATTATAATTGATATCTATGAAGAAATATACTATATTATCGTCATAATGACTTGTTCTTCATGCACTATGTATTTATGACCGTAACATAGTGAAATTACAAACATGACTTAAAAATCTATATGCAATAGCACGTGCTGATAAAATGCTATCACGCCATAGCATATTCACCCCCCGCTATTAAGCAAAGGGTAGACAATAAGCTGACGAAACAGAATAACAAAAATTTGAAATATGTTTTCCAATATAACATGACATCTGGCCATTTAGCCACATCGTACACTATATCGAATATAAGTCTTATTCAGGGCTAACCATTGATATAAATATCATCCCCCTGTGAAGGGACTGAGGGGTCGAAATTCACGTCGGAATGTATCTATAAAATGATTTTCGTACTTTCCTCACAAATATTCAAATAAACCTTGTGAAAATAACATCTAGTCAAAAACAACTAACATCATAGGACTAGAATAAAGCCACTTATCTAATGACATAATATTCATCCCCCATGGTGGGGTATGGGGGTGGCAATACGCAAATGATATAAAAATGGCCAATTTTCCAAATCACTTTTTCCGCTATATCTCAAAAACTGTCTTTGTAGCCAACATAAGCGGCTCACGAAAGATAGACCTTGTCATTTGCTATCGATTGACATATAAATCATCAGCCTATCTAGGGGCTGAGGGGTCGCCATCAGACTTGGAAAGTTATCAGCCAATTACGTTGCAGTGCTGTATAGCCTGTAGCTCCCTAACTGTTTATTTAGCCATTATCATCTTTTGACTGGAGTAAATTAACTAGTAGTGCTATGTAATGACATAGACTTCATTCCCTTTAAGCGGGGTGGGGGGTTGGTAATACATCGAGGAAATAAAAATGACGATTTCTTAGGAAATTAGTTTTTCTGTCATAACTCAAAAACTGTGTTTTTAGCCAACAGAAGCGGCTCATCAGAGATAGATCTTGTCATCTGCTATCAATTGACGTATAAATCATCAGCATAACTAGGGGTTGAGGGGTCGCCATCAGACTTGGAAAGTTATCTGCCAATTTCGTTTTGTCATACGATCAGATTCGTTCGTCTGCCCCTTCTAAGCCGCTCATTCAGCCAACATAGGCTACAGTCATACAATCAATATTACTCTGCCCTATCTTGTGACATAGGTTGTATCCCCTATAGTGGGGTATGGGGGTGGCAATACGCAAATGATATAAAAATGGTCAATTTTCGAAATCACTTTTTCAGCTATATCTCAAAAACTGTGTTTTTAGCCAACATATGCGGCTCATGAGAGATAGATCTTGTCATTTGCTATCGATTGACATATAAATCATCAGCATAATTAGGGGCTGAGGGGTCGCCATCAGACTTGGAAAGTTATCAGCCAATTACGTTGCAGCGCTGAATATCCTGTATCTCCCAGACTGTTTATTTAGCCATTATCGTCTATTGACATAAGTTACCCAACTAGTAGTGCTGAGTAATGACATAGACATCATCCCCTTTAAGTGGGGTGGGGGGTTGGTAATACATCGAGGAAATAAAAATGACGATTTCTTAGGAAATTAGTTTTTCTGTCATAACTCAAAAACTGTGTTTTTAGCCAACATAAGCGGCTCATCAGAGATAGATCTTGTCATCTGCTATCAATTGACGTATAAATCATCAGCATAACTAGGGGTTGAGGGGTCGCCATCAGACTTGGAAAGTTATCTGCCAATTTCGTTTTGTCATACAATCAATATTACTCTGCCCTATCTTGTGACATAGGTTGTATCCCCTATAGTGGGGTATGGGGGTGGCAATACGCAAATGATATAAAAATGGTCAATTTTCGAAATCACTTTTTCCGCTATATCTCAAAAACTGTATTTTAAGCCAACATAGGCGGCTCATGAGAGATAGATCTTGACATTTGCTATCGATTGACATATAAATCATCAGCCTATCTAGGGGCTGAGGGGTCGCCATCAAACTTGCAAAGTTATCTGCCAATTACGTTGCAGCGCTGAATAGCCTGTATCTCCCAGACTGTTTATTTAGCCATTATCATCTTTTGACTGGAGTAAACCAACTAGTAGTGCTGAGTAATGACAAAGACATCATCCCCTTTAAGTGGGGTGGGGGGTTGGTAATGCATCGTGGAAATAAAAATGACGATTTCTTAGGAAATTAGTTTTTCTGTCATAACTCAAAAACTGTGTTTTTAGCCAACATAAGCGGCTCATCAGAGATAGATTTTGTCATTTGCTATCAATTGACGTATAAATCATCAGCATAACTAGGGGTTGAGGGGTCGCCATCAGACTTGGAAAGTTATCTGCCAATTTCGTTTTGTCGTACGATCAGATTCGTTCGTCTGCCCCTTCTAAGCCGCTCATTCAGCCAACATAGGCTACAGTCATACAATCAATATTACTCTGCCCTATCTTGTGACATAGGTTGTATCCCCTATAGTGGGGTATGGGGGTGGCAATACGCAAATGATATAAAAATGGTCAATTTTCGAAATCACTTTTTCCGCTATATCTCAAAAACTGTATTTTTAGCCAACATAGGCGGCTCATGAGAGATAGATCTTGTCATTTGCTATCGATTGACATATAAATCATCAGCATAATTAGGGGCTGAGGGGTCGCCATCAAACTTGCAAAGTTATCTGCCAATTACGTTGCAGCGCTGAATAGCCTGTATCTCCCAGACTGTTTATTTAGCCATTATCATCTTTTGACTGGAGTAAATTAACTAGTAGTGCTATGTAATGACATAGACTTCATTCCCTTTAAGCGGGGTGGGGGGTTGGTAATACATCGAGGAAATAAAAATGACGATTTCTTAGGAAATTAGTTTTTCTGTCATAACTCAAAAACTGTGTTTTTAGCCAACATAAGCGGCTCATCAGAGATAGATCTTGTCATCTGCTATCAATTGACGTATAAATCATCAGCATAACTAGGGGTTGAGGGGTCGCCATCAGACTTGGAAAGTTATCTGCCAATTTCGTTTTGTCATACGATCAGATTCGTTCGTCTGCCCCTTCTAAGCCGCTCATTCAGCCAACATAAGCTACAGTCATACAATCAATATTACTCTGCCCTATCTTGTGACATAGGTTGTATCCCCTATAGTGGGGTATGGGGGTGGCAATACGCAAATGATATAAAAATGGTCAATTTTCGAAATCACTTTTTCCGCTATATCTCAAAAACTGTATTTTTAGCCAACATAGGCGGCTCATGAAAGATAGATCTTGACATTTGCTATCGATTGACATATAAATCATCAGCCTATCTAGGGGCTGAGGGGTCGCCATCAAACTTGCAAAGTTATCTGCCAATTACGTTGCAGCGCTGAATAGCCTGTATCTCCCAGACTGTTTATTTAGCCATTATCGTCTATTGACATAAGTTACCCAACTAGTAGTGCTGAGTAATGACATAGACATCATCCCCTTTAAGTGGGGTGGGGGGTTGGTAATACATCGAGGAAATAAAAATGACGATTTCTTAGGAAATTAGTTTTTCTGTCATAACTCAAAAACTGTGTTTTTAGCCAACATAAGCGGCTCATCAGAGATAGATCTTGTCATTTGCTATCAATTGACGTATAAATAATCAGCATAACTAGGGGCTGAGGGGTCGCCATCAGACTTGGAAAGTTATCTGCCAATTTCGTTTTGTCATACGATCAGATTCGTTCGTCTGCCCCTTCTAAGCCGCTCATTCAGCCAACATAAGCTACAGTCATACAATCAATATTACTCTGCCCTATCTTGTGACATAGGTTGTATCCCCTATAGTGGGGTATGGGGGTGGCAATACGCAAATGATATAAAAATGGTCAATTTTCGAAATCACTTTTTCCGCTATATCTCAAAAACTGTATTTTTAGCCAACATAGGCGGCTCATGAGAGATAGATCTTGACATTTGCTATCGATTGACATATAAATCATCAGCCTATCTAGGGGCTGAGGGGTCGCCATCAAACTTGCAAAGTTATCTGCCAATTACGTTGCAGCGCTGAATAGCCTGTATCTCCCAGACTGTTTATTTAGCCATTATCATCTTTTGACTAGAGTAAACCAACTAGTAGTGCTGAGTAATGACATAGACATCATCCCCTTTAAGTGGGGTGGGGGGTTGGTAATGCATCGTGGAAATAAAAATGACGATTTCTTAGGAAATTAGTTTTTCTGTCATAACTCAAAAACTGTGTTTTTAGCCAACATAAGCGGCTCATCAGAGATAGATTTTGTCATTTGCTATCAATTGACGTATAAATCATCAGCATAACTAGGGGTTGAGGGGTCGCCATCAGACTTGGAAAGTTATCTGCCAATTTCGTTTTGTCATACGATCAGATTCGTTCGTCTGCCCCTTCTAAGCCGCTCATTCAGCCAACATAAGCTACAGTCATACAATCAATATTACTCTGCCCTATCTTGTGACATAGGTTGTATCCCCTATAGTGGGGTATGGGGGTGGCAATACGCAAATGATATAAAAATGGTCAATTTTCGAAATCACTTTTTCCGCTATATCTCAAAAACTGTATTTTTAGCTAACATAGGCGGCTCATGAGAGATAGATCTTGTCATTTGCTATCGATTGACATATAAATCATCAGCATAATTAGGGGCTGAGGGGTCGCCATCAAACTTGGAAAGTTATCTGCCAATTACGTTGCAGCGCTGAATAGCCTGTATCTCCCAGACTGTTTATTTAGCCATTATCGTCTATTGACATGAGTTACCCAATTAGTAGTGCTATGTAATGACATAGATTTCATTACCTTTAAGTGGGGTGGGGGGTTGGTAATGCATCGAGGAAATAAAAATGACGATTTCTTAGGAAATTAGTTTTTCTGTCATAACTCAAAAACTGTATTTTTAGTCAACATAAGCGGCTCATCAGAGATATATCTTGTCATTTGCTATCGATTGACGTATAAATCATCAGCATAACTAGGGGCTGAAGGGTCGCCATCAGACTTCGAAAGTTATCTGCCAATTTCGTTTTGTCATACGATCAGATTCGTTCGTCTGCCCCTTCTAAGCCGCTCATTCAGCCAACATAAGCTACAGTCATACAATCAATATTACTCTGCCCTATCTTGTGACATAGGTTGTATCCCCTATAGTGGGGTATGGGGGTGGCAATACGCAAATGATATAAAAATGGTCAATTTTCGAAATCACTTTTTCCGCTATATCTCAAAAACTGTGTTTTAAGCCAACATAGGCGGCTCATGAGAGATAGATATTAACATTTGCTATCGATTGACATATAAATCATCAGCATAATTAGTGGCTGAGGGGTCGCCATCAAACTTGCAAAGTTATCTGCCAATTACGTTGCAGCGCTGAATAGCCTGTATCTCCCAGACTGTTTATTTAGCCATTATCATCTTTTGACTGGAGTAAACCAACTAGTAGTGCTGAGTAATGACAAAGACATCATCCCCTTTAAGTGGGGTGGGGGGTTGGTAATGCATCGTGGAAATAAAAATGACGATTTCTTAGGAAATTAGTTTTTCTGTCATAACTCAAAAACTGTGTTTTTAGCCAACATAAGCGGCTCATCAGAGATAGATTTTGTTATTTGCTATCAATTGACGTATAAATCATCAGCCTATCTAGGGGCTGAGGGGTCGCCATCAAACTTGCAAAGTTATCTGCCAATTACGTTGCAGCGCTGAATAGCCTGTATCTCCCAGACTGTTTATTTAGCCATTATCATCTTTTGACTGGAGTAAACCAACTAGTAGTGCTGAGTAATGACATAGACATCATCCCCTTTAAGTGGGGTGGGGGGTTGGTAATGCATCGTGGAAATAAAAATGACGATTTCTTAGGAAATTAGTTTTTCTGTCATAACTCAAAAACTGTGTTTTTAGCCAACATAAGCGGCTCATCAGAGATAGATATTGACATTTGCTATCGGTTGACATATAAATCATCAGCATAATTAGGGGCTGAGGGGTCGCCATCAAACTTGGAAAGTTATCTGCCAATTACGTTGCAGCGCTGAATAGCCTGTATCTCCCAGACTGTTTATTTAGCCATTATCATCTTTTGACTGGAGTAAACCAACTAGTAGTGCTATGTAATGACATAGACTTCATTACCTTTAAGTGGGGTGGGGGGTTGGTAATACATCGAGGAAATAAAAATGACGATTTCTTAGGAAATTAGTTTTTCTGTCATAACTCAAAAACTGTGTTTTTAGCCAACATAAGCGGCTCATCAGAGATAGATCTTGTCATTTGCTATCGATTGACGTATAAATCATCAGCATAACTAGGGGTTGAGGGGTCGCCATCAGACTTGGAAAGTTATCTGCCAATTTCGTTTTGTCATACGATCAGATTCGTTCGTCTGCCCCTTCTAAGCCGCTCATTCAGCCAACATAAGCTACAGTCATACAATCAATATTACTCTGGCCTATCTTGTGACATAGGTTGTATCCCCTATAGTGGGGTATGGGGGTGGCAATACGCAAATTATATAAAAATGGTCAATTTTCGAAATCACTTTTTCCGCTATATCTCAAAAACTGTGTTTTTAGCCAACATAGGCGGCTCATGAGGGATAGATCTTGTCATTTGCTATTGATTGACATATAAATCATCAGCATAATTAGGGGCTGAGGGGTCGCCATCAAACTTGGAAAGTTATCAGCCAATTACGTTGCAGCGCTGAATAGCCTGTATCTCCCAGACTGTTTATTTAGCCATTATCGTCTATTGACATGAGTTACCCAATTAGTAGTGCTATGTAATGACATAGACTCTCATGAGCCGCCTATGTTGGCTTAAAACACAGTTTTTGAGATATAGCGGAAAAAGTGATTTCGAAAATTGACCATTTTTATATCATTTGCGTATTGCCACCCCCATACCCCACTATAGGGGATACAACCTATGTCACAAGATAGGGCAGAGTAATATTGATTGTATGACTGTAGCCTATGTTGGCTGAATGAGCGGCTTAGAAGGGGCAGACGAACGAATCTGATCGTATGATAAAACGAAATTGGCAGATAACTTTCCAAGTCTGATGGCGACCCCTCAGTCCCTAGATATGCTGATGATTTATACGTCAATCGATAGCAAATGACAAGATCTATCTCTGATGAGCCGCTTCTGTTGGCTAAAAACACAGTTTTTGAGTTATGACAGAAAAACTAATTTCCTAAGAAATCGTCATTTTTATTTCCTCGATGCATTACTAACCCCCCACCCCACTTAAAGGTAATGAAGTCTATGTCATTACATAGCACTACTAGTTGGGTAACTCATGTCAATAGACGATAATGGCTTAATAAACAGTCTGGGAGATACAGGCTATTCAGCGCTGCAACGTAATTGGCAGATAACTTTCCAAGTTTGATGGCGACCCCTCAGCCCCTAATTATGCTGATGATTTATACGTCAATCGATAGCAAATGACAAGATCTATCTCTGATGAGCCGCTTATGTTGGCTAAAAACACAGTTTTTGAGTTATGATAGAAAAACTAATTTCCTAAGAAATCCTTATTTTTATTTCCTCTATGTATTACCAACTCCCCACCCCACTTAAAGGGTATGATGTTTATGTTATTACATAGCACTACTAGTTGGTTTACTCCAGTCAAAAGATGATAATGGCTAAATAAACAGTTAGGGAGATACAGGCTATTCAGCGCTGCAACGTAATTGGCTGATAACTTTCCAAGTCTGATGGCGACCCCTCAGCCCCTAATTATGCTGATGATTTATATGTCAATCGATAGCAAATGACAAGATCTATCTCTTATGAGCCGCATATGTTGGCTAAAAACACAGTTTTTGAGATATAGCGGAAAAAGTGATTTCGAAAATTGACCATTTTTATATCATTTGCGTATTGCCACCCCCATACCCCACTATAGGGGATACAACCTATGTCACAAGATAGGGCAGAGTAATATTGATTGTATGACTGTAGCTTATGTTGGCTGAATGAGCGGCTTAGAAGGGGCAGACGAACGAATCTGATCGTATGACAAAACGAAATTGGCAGATAACTTTCCAAGTCTGATGGCGACCCCTCAACCCCTAGTTATGCTGATGATTTATACGTCAATTGATAGCAAATGACAAGATCTATCTCTGATGAGCCGCTTCTGTTGGCTAAAAACACAGTTTTTGAGTTATGACAGAAAAACTAATTTCCTAAGAAATCGTCATTTTTATTTCCTCGATGCATTACTAACCCCCCACCCCACTTAAAGGTAATGAAGTCTATGTCATTACATAGCACTACTAGTTGGGTAACTCATGTCAATAGACGATAATGGCTTAATAAACAGTCTGGGAGATACAGGCTATTCAGCGCTGCAACGTAATTGGCTGATAACTTTCCAAGTCTGATGGCGACCCCTCAGCCCCTAATTATGCTGATGATTTATATGTCAATCGATAGCAAATGACAAGATCTATCTCTTATGAGCCGCATATGTTGGCTTAAAACACAGTTTTTGAGATATAGCGGAAAAAGTGATTTCGAAAATTGACCATTTTTATATCATTTGCGTATTGCCACCCCCATACCCCACTATAGGGGATACAACCTATGTCACAAGATAGGGCAGAGTAATATTGATTGTATGACTGTAGCCTATGTTGGCTGAATGAGCGGCTTAGAAGGGGCAGACGAACGAATCTGATCGTATGACAAAACGAAATTTGCAGATAACTCTCCAAGTCTGATGGCGACCCCTCAGCCCCTAGTTATGCTGATTATTTATACGTCAATCGATAGCAAATGACAAGATCTATCTCTGATGAGCCGCTTATGTTGGCTAAAAACACAGTTTTTGAGTTATGACAGAAAAACTAATTTCGTAAGAAATCGTCATTTTTATTTCCTCGATGTATTACCAACCCCCCACCCCACTTAAAGGGGATGATGTCTATGTCATTACATAGCACTACTAGTTGATTTACTCTAGTCAAAAGATGATAATGGCTAAATAAACAGTTAGGGAGATACAGGATATTTAGCGCTGCAACGTAATTGGCTGATAACTTTCCAAGTCTGATGACGACCCCTCAGCCCCTAGATAGGCTGATGATTTATATGTCAATCGATAGCAAATGACAAGATCTATCTTTTGTGAGCCGCTTATGTTGGCTAAAAAGACATTTTTTGAGATATAGCGGAAAAAGTGATTTGGAAAATTGGCCATTTTTATATCATTTGCGTATTGCCACCCCCATACCCCACCATGGGGGATGAATATTATGTCTTTAGATAAGTGGCTTTATTCTAGTCCTATGATGTTAGTTGTTTTTGACTAGATGTTATTTTCACAAGGTTTATTTGAATATTTGTGAGGAAAGTACGAAAATCATTTTATAGATACATTCCGACGTGAATTTCGACCCCTCAGTCCCTTCACAGGGGGATGATATTTATACCAATGGATAGCCCTGAATTAGACTTATATTCGATATAGTGTACGAGGTGGCTAAATGGCCAGATGTCATGTTATATTGGAAAACATATTTCAAATATTTGTTATTCTGTTTCTTCAGCTTATTGTCTACCCTTTGCTTAATAGCGGGGGGTGAATATGCTATGGCGTGATAGCATTTTATCAGCACGTGCTATTGCATATAGATTTTTAAGTCATATGTGTAATTTCACTATGTTACGGTCATAAATACATAGTGCATGAAGAACAAGTAATTATGTCGATAATATAGTATATTTCTTCATAGATATCAATTATAATGCATCTTTAATCATTGAGGCAGTGTTTTTTATTATAATAAGCCTATTTAGCATGGATTTTTAATACAATACATCGATTTACCAAATTCGAACAAAAAAAAATTAATTTGGTCGGGTTATATTGGCAGATAACTTTTGGCAGATAACTTCACACCGGTTAAATTATGTACGTAAATAAAAAACACATTTAAATTTCATTCGTTGGTATCTCTGCCAGAATCGGGATTCGAACCCAGGACCTTTCTCATAAGAAGTCAGAGGTCTTACCCACCGGGCTATAGCCGCTATTACCTATTAATTAAAATTCTACGTAACTCAGTTGACCATTCATTAAAATTCAACGTACATAGCTCAGTTGTTTGGGGCTTGACTCTGTATGAGTGGGTACATGGGTTCAAATCCCGCCTGAGCATGTACCGATGGAAATTAAGTTTATTGATTCTTTATGTACGTTTTCGTTTTAAAATTACATTTACGAATTGCGTCGAATACTACGGTGAAGGAAAACATCGTGAAGGAACCTTCCTGTTTCCCAAACAGGTAATAATTAAAGCTTGTGAATGGTGACACGGCTTACCACCTGTCACATTGAGTACTGAATATCTGGTCAACACGTAGGTTCGAGGTGGTCATAGAATTACTACCTTCGCAATTGCGGAGATTGACTTTTGAACCTCTGACTACCCGTAAGAGTTAATGGTCGTGAACGCGATTTTCTTTGTCATTAGTGCATGCCAGACCCGGGATTCGAACCCAGGACCTTTCTCATTATAAATCAGAGGTCTTACCCACTGGGCTACAACCGCTATTACCAATTCATTCGAAAAATTCAATATACTCACGCGACTCTATACCCGTTATACGTCTTACAGTTCTCCAGGCTTTTGACCGTCGTATACCAGAATCTCTTCAGCTGGTTATTGTTGCAATTGCTGATGTAAGAGTGAAGTGAAAGCACCTCACTGGGGTTGACAGTTGAACTGAGGAAAGCGTGAAGGGCTGCTAACCTCAGCTGGATATGTTCCTCTTCGTTGGTTATTATATGCCAAGCTGGGAAGCCCTGGAAAGAATATAGATACATACATACATAGTAATAATATTTGGACATTATTACACCAATTGAGCTAGCTCCTTGGTAAGTACATTTAGGACTTTTAAAGGTAGTAGTCAACGTATATTTAAGAAATGTGTACATATTATAGATAGATACATACATATATAGCCATTAAAAATTTCGCTTTCAAAATGGCGAATTTGTCACTTTAGCGAATCCACTACCACACACTATTACTTATTGGATATTGAAATGATATTTTGCACAAAGCATTAGTGGACTAAGGCCCCAATACAACTTGAGAAATGTAGGGATGTAAGTACATACATACACATCACGCCTGATTCCCTGTAAAGGAGTAATTACTTTCGCTTCATTGATACTCATAAACCTCTAACATACTCTGCGATTATAGGTACTTCTAACGACACTCTTTTTCAATATGGCGTCTATCTGAGTGTCATATGTCTCGGGTTACATATATAATTTCTTCTCGGTCACTTTTCAGCCTGTGTTTAGAACTACACTAACGTATATAATCTCCCACGGGGTAAATCATAGAGAAGATTAAAAAAAGGGAATCATGAGTCTACACTGTTTAGGAAGTCTAGCGTGATTAAATGAAATGCTTTTAATACAATATAAGGGTTATAAAATGACTTATTGAAAATTAAAAAAAAACCGTTTTCACATGAAAAAGTGCCCTGTCCCAAATCAGATAATCTTAAAAAAATTAAGTAAATCTAATTAAACAATTGGCATTTCGTAAAGGAAAACGTGCAGAGAAGAAATGCCAAGAAACTCTGCATACATTATTTAACACAAATTTTGATTAATAATCCACCAAAATGTGATTGCAGCCCAACTAGCAATCAAACGATTATTCTGAGTAACAACTTTTATGGTGTGTATCTATATAAGTCATACAAATGTATATAACTTCTGTAATACATACACATATATTCACAAGCATATATTCACGCCTCTACTTCCATAACGGGATAGGCACAATAGTAGATGATATTGAACGATAATGTTAATTTTAAGAATAGTTTTTAAGATATGCAAATATTAACATTGGTATCTTGTTCATGAATAAATAAATAATTAGATCCAGTCAAATCTCTCTTGCTTCACTCACACCCATTAACCTTCTCATACATGCTCTTCTATTCTTCACTGCACCCTTGAGAAGATTATCTTAACCTACCTTATTTTATTGCCTATATGTATTAGGTACTTACGAACGATAAATCCGGTGCTAGTCCCAGAATAGCCCATAGTCTTTCATGCCTATTGAAAGAGGGCGTGCTATGCACAGTCCATAGGTATCTTTTGGTCCAAAGACGCATGTTAGCCAAGCCTTGAAGCCATACTAATCTGTCTATGTACTGGGGGCAATCTGTGAAAAATAAGTTTAATATACATATACATTAATTTAGTTTAATCCTCTTTTAGAGTGAACAGAACGTAGAAGCTCGATAATATATCTTAGCTCACTTTTTAGCATGAATATTGGGGTTGTGATGTCATATGGAACATTGGTGAGAAGTTGTTCCTATAGATTCCGTTGACCCCTAGTTGGAAGAACGGCAGCTTGTTATATTCATATTTGTGTTTCAGACTAGCACAACACTAGTTTTATTACATACATAGATACATATATTCCAATTTCATTCTTAAACATAATACATAGATATTATTGATCACCGCCTTGAACCATCCTGAACTATCATTGACTAGATAGTCAGTACTCAATGTGACAGGTGGTAAGCCGTGTCGCCATTTACAAGCACTAACTATTACCTGGTTTGGATTTTTCTTGGTAGATTGGTAGAGTTAGAAGAGCAGAAAACTTTATTTCCATGTTACATGCTCCTGGTTTTGAACCCTGTACCCACTGATACAGAGTCAAGCCCCCAACAACTGAGCTACATATACATACATATAGTATACTAGTGACCCGCTCCGGCTTCGCACGGGTATAAAATATATAGCCTACTCCACTATTCAATGCATGTTATTATACATATAAACCTTCCTCTTAAATTACTCTATCTATTAAAAAAAACCGTATCAAAATCCGTTGCGTAGTTTCAAAGATTTAAGCATACAAAGGGACATAGGGACAGAGAAAGCGACTTTGTTTTATACTATGTAGTGATATGGTCATGCTTACCATTATACATCCTAAAGTATTTAACGACTATATTATCTAAA
The DNA here is from genome assembly GCA_030578115.1 of Leucoptera coffeella. Classification (NCBI taxonomy): domain Eukaryota; kingdom Metazoa; phylum Arthropoda; class Insecta; order Lepidoptera; family Lyonetiidae; genus Leucoptera; species Leucoptera coffeella. The sequence continues at coordinate 361,982 of JAMBLF010000074.1, read as the reverse complement.
TAGTCATTTTTGACTTTCTGAACGTCCGCCGCTTTTGAAACCAGGGTGGCGAAGCTTAATATCCCCGCATGCCTTATTTCTTGGGAGAAATCCAGGCCCATTCTGAAAAAGGGAAAAAGATATATATACGTACGCGGTCACGACCATTAACCCTTGCGGTGTAGTCAAAGGTTCAGGTGTAATGCAATTGCGAAGGTAGTAATTGTATGGCCACCTTGAACCCACGTGTTGATCACTCAGTACTTAACGTGACAGGTGGTAAGCCATGTCGCCATTTACAAGCACTGATTACCTATTCGGAGAATTACCTATTACCTATTAGGATTCCTCACGATTTTTTCCCTCAATGTAGTATTCGACGCATTTCGTAAATGTATTTTTATCACGAAATGGTACATAGAAATTCACTAAACTTAATTTCCATTGGTACCTGCTCAAGTGGGATTTTAACCCTGTACCCCTCGATACAGAGTCAAGCCCCAAACAACTGAGCTACGTCGAATTTTTCCAGATACCTAATGTAATAATTGTTTCGCCTATCACTATTCAGACACTGACTGACTGACATATACGTATTAGTACACAGAGGGACGGAACACCACCTATATGCTTTCGAAGTCATGTTTTAATGTGAAAACTAGTAAAATGTCCAAATTAAATAAGAATTAGATAATGTTTACATACACCGAATGTTCCTTGTACTCTAAAGTGACGTATGCAAGCGACGCCATGACACTTTGACGCGTTTTGGTGCTTCCTCACGATGTTTGTTCATGCGATGATCATTAAGACACACATATACGAATGTATATGTATGTATATATTCATGTACTTTGATTCCTTTCTTGGTGGACAGAACCTTGGAGATATAATATCTCGTAGGTCACCTTTAAGTATGAATATTGGTGTTGTGATGTCATATGGAACATTGGTGACAGGTTAGACCATCGCCCAATAGATTCCATTTACCCCTAGTCCCTTAGTCGCCTCCTACGACATACCGGGAAGAACGGCAGCTATATATGTTTAGTCACCTGGTAAACACTTCTAACTCTTCAAGAAGTTCCTGGCTGTGATTGGCCACGTTGAACGGAAGTTTTCTTATCAAAGATAACAGGGTTGAGTCGTCGATTTTGTCCTAGAAAAGAAATATAAAACTTTAATTTATATAAAGAAAGTATAATTAAATAAAACTAAATATTACCTCATACACACTAACATTGGTTAAGGGAACAACGCGTGTGTATGAGGATGTGTATGAGTGTCAATGGATCGAAAATGATTTATTAGGATCGCAGATAGGGATCCGTGATCTCTGCCTACCCGTTTAAGGTTCATGGAAGTGATGTATCGTAATATAACAACGAGGGACTGACAACCTGCCATCAATATTCCATATCAATACCATCATAACCCCAATATCAAAGGTAAAACTCACCAAGTTGTTATTCTATCTCAGCGGTTCTGTCCACCCCGAAAGAGATTGAAGGACGTGACTATATGTGAGTGTACCTTAACCACGAACCAAAGATAAAGAGGACCCGGCGTAAGGAGCGGTCCCCGTTACGTGGTACAGAGTCCAAATGGCGTTTTAATTGGTGCGGAGTCTAAAAATGTGTACTAGAAATAAGATACCTAATTTGATTGGCCGATGCCGTGTTTTAATTGGTTGTAATATCACCCCTCCACCCCGCGTACCTCGTTTCACCCCGCGTAATGCCACACTAGTTTCCATACAATTATTACGTAAGGCCCACTCCTCTTATTAGTTAATCCATGAGCTTAACTCACAATCGTTAAGAAAGGCCATTCAACCTACCTTTTGATCCACAACAATATACTTGACAAATAGCGCGCAGGCGTTAGTGCGAACATGAGGTAAGATCTCCAAAAAGATGTTCCTGGCCGTTTCCACATCATAGCTAGTGCCTAACACCATTTCGTCGAACAAGCGGCTTAAACCTACGTATTCTAACTGCGCCATTTTGCTGGGAAAGTAAGAAAGAAAGTAAGAAAGTCTGTTTATAAATACGTTAAGAAAAGATAGATAGAAAGATTTATAGCGGCTGTAGCCCAGTGGGTAAGACCTCGGTATGATAAAGATCGAATCCCGACCCTGGTATATACCAATGAATGAAATTTAAATGTGTTTTTCATTTACGTACATAATTTACAGTCGCTAACGGTGAGGGAAAACATCGTGAGGAAACCTGCCTATCTCTCAGAATAGGTAATAGCCAGTGCATATATACTGCGATGCGGATCACGTTGGGTGCTGTCTATCTAGTGATACGCGGGCTTCGAATGACCCATACCTAACATGCCTTCGAAATTCGAAGATGGGCATTCAAGCCTCTGAATATCCCGCCATAATAAAAAAGGGAGTGTGTATACACAAGTCGTGAAGCGTATGTATGTAAAAGAAAGAAAGAAAAAAAAAACTTTATTCACTGCTCTAAATTACATTAAACACACAAACAATAAACATCAAGAATGAAAACCATTGATGCAGTGAAAAGGTGCTGCCTCAGTATACGATGCAGCTAGGCTAGGTACGTTAGGAGTACCTATAACCGCCGAATGTGTATGAGAAGATGTATAAGTGTCAATGAAGCGAAAATGGTCTGTCAGGATCGGGACAAATGGGGATTCGTGATCTCAGCCTACTCCTGTACAGGGAATCCGGCGTGATGTATATGTATGTTTATAAATAGATAAATTAAACTTAAACTGGTACAGTCTGGTCGTACCAATGTGGGACGTAAAAAGAATGCTAACTAGCTGCCGTTCTTCCCGGCATGTCGTAGGAGGTTAAGGGACTAGGGGTAAATGGAATCTATTGGGCGTTGCCTAGCAACCTGTCAACAATATTCCATACGACATTACAATCCCAATATTCATGCTAAAAAATGACCAAAGAGATACTATTTTGTCGCTGAGTATTACTAAGTAGAATATTCAAATAGACTTGATTTTTATTTTACAAGAAAACGGGACATATCTCGTATATTTTATATATAATCAAAGCATTACATTTGTTACCCGACGTTTCGGCCATGTTGCAATGGCCTTGATCAAGAATAAAAAAACGAGAAAATTGGATTTGAATTTCTTTTTTCAATTGATTATTTGCAAATGTAGCTTATATTTATAAGTTATTTAATTTACGTAGAAATAGTGTAATGATACAAATAGTTCTTACTTCAGCAAATTAACGAAGTCCAGACTATGGATTTTGGAGGCATTCCTCACTATGTTGTCGGCATCTATACCTGTGCTTGCTATCTTCAGTAAAATCTGGAAAATATAACAATAGATAATGAGTATTAGTAGAATTTGATTAACCATCCATTAACCATCTGAACGCTAATCGTGAGGTCCCGATTCCCGGTGAAGGCAGAGTTAAGAACTACGCTTTTCTTCTGCTTTCCAATCTGGTGGTTGATCATTTATGTTATATATGAATTTAACTAAGTAAGTATATAATATTTCTTAAATATACGTTGACTAGTTCCCTTAACACAAGTCTTAATTGAAGTTACCAAGGGGCTAGTTCAATCGCTGTAATAGTGTCCTTAATATTATTATTATAATTCGGTGTTGCTGATTCGTTGGGGGCTTGGCTCTGAAGTTAACAGATAGCCCGACTCAGTGGTTGCTGGGTTCAAACTCCGGACTATATACCAATGATAGTTAAGTTGTTGATTTACGTAATAAAATACATACATTTGAATGCAACGAATAGTATTGTGAGGGAAAATATCGTGGGGAAATCTACTTGTTCCCCGAACGGGTAATAATCAGTGCTAGTAAATGGCGACATGACTTACCACCTGTCACATTGAATATTGGTTCGAGGTTGCAATAGCTTTCTACCGCCACAATTGCGGAGATGGACACATGTGTGTTTTTAATGTACATAGAAAATCAGACTTCATTTCCATTGGTACACGCTACGAGATTTAAACCCTGTACCCACTGATACAGAGTCAAACCTAGCTGAGCCAAAGCGGCTCTATACATATTCATACATACACATCTGATTCACTGTAGAGGGGTAGACAGAGATCACGGATCCCCATTTGTCCCGATCCTGACAGACCACTTTCGCTTCATTGACATTCATACATCTTCTCATACACTCTCGGCATTTATAGGTACATATAACGTCACCTTTTTTTCAATATAGCGTCTATCTGACTGTTATATGTCTTATTAGGCCGGCCCCTACGTAACCGGCCTTCCACTTCACTCATATATATTCCTTTTGTCAATCTGCTATCATTCATCCGCATAACAACATATATATTCACGTCCATTAATCCCTTTCAGGGTGGAACCTCAGAGATATACCATCTAGGTCACTTTTAGCATGAATATTGGGGGTTGCAATGTCGTAATTTACAAACCACGAACCAAATATAAAGAGGACCCGGCGTAAAGAGCGGTTCCCGTTACGCTGTGCGGAGGCCAAATGGCGTGTTTTAATCGGTGCAGAGTCTAAAAATGTAAAGTAGAAAGAAGATACCTAATTTGATTGGCCGATGCCGTGTTTTGATTGGTTGTAATATCTCTCCTCCATCCCGCGTACCTCGTTTCACCCCGCATAGTGCCACGCTAGTTTCCATACAAATATAGCGTAAGACCCACTCCTCTTACTAATTACTCCATGGTGCAAACATACCTCATAAGTCTTATTCCCTAGTTCTTCCTGGCTATAGCTTCGTATGCCATTGGTGGGGTCGCTGTAATCGTGGCCCACGTACCGTTTGCTGGTTTCCACTAGGGCTAGCTTTTCCATCTTTTCAATCGGCTCGTCCGTTATGTAGTTTAGGGATAACCTGTAATTTAAGATACAAGTATCTATAAATCAGCCTATAGCAGTCTACTGTTGAATATAGGCTTCCCCAAGGTTATAAAACATAATCACTCTTGGCCCTCAGCCAGTCACTACCTGCGACTATCAGGTCATCGGTCCACCTAGCAGGAGGGCGTCCATCTTCGCAATTGCGAAGGTGGTAATTCTATGGCCACCTCCAACCCACGTGTTAACCAGATAGTCAGTACTCAATGTGACAGGTGGTCAGCCATGTCGCCATTTACAATCACTAACTATTACCTGTTCTGGGAACAAGTAGGTTTCCTCACGATGTTTTCCCTCACTATGATAGTTTGTGCATTTCTTAAATGTATTTTTATTACGAACATGTACATAGAAATTTATAAAGCTTCATGGCATTTGGTAGATGCTCAAGCGGGATATGAACTCTGTACCCTCTATACAGGGTGAAGCCCCAAACAACTGAGCTACGTCGAATTAAATTCGATTGCTATTTTAATAAATAATAATATTCTATAAATTGTTTCTATATAATATTATCCATAATATAATAAACGTAAGATCTTTGATGTAGATGAAAAATATAATGTTTAAAAAAATCTATAAAGCCAAAGTGGAAGGTAAAGTTGAACGGGGTAGGCCGCGTAGAACGTATACAGATCAAATTGGAGACATTCATCTCAATCGATACACGCAGCGTGAAAAACAGAAGAGCATGTATGAGAAGGTTAATTTGAGTGAAGCAAGAGAGATTTGTCACCCGTTCCAGGTGGCCTAATAGTCTCTGCCTATCCCGTTGGGGACGTAGAGACGTGAATATATGTATGTACGTATGTAATATTATTTATTTACTTATATAATGTTACTGTCGCAGCAAAATGGTTCTTACTTGTAGTATGATACATAACATACCAAGTAAGATCCATTTTGCTTTGTTTTTGGTATATACTAGTATATATCATGATTAATAACTAACGAGACTTATCGCGTAAGTTTTTATATCATAAAATTACCTTTATTAACCCGACGTTTCGGCTACGTTGCAGGAGCCTTTGTCACGGGTAGAACTTAACTTTATTATATAAAAACTTACGCGATAAGTCCCGTTAGTTATTAATCATGAGTATAAATCGCGAATCTCTTAAAACTATACTAGTATATACTCACTCAGTGCTGACACCCAGTATATGGCTTCTGGTTTTGTGTTGGAACACGCTCTTTAAGTCCAAACTAACGAGTCCGTTGCGGTCGTCTAACTCGTACACTCGGTCAGCTGTTCCTATGTTGTCTAACTGCAAATATAGGTTTAAATATGGTTAACCAATGACAAATATAATAAAACATGTTCATTCAATATACTTAAGGATAATTGAGATAATTATAATCATTTTTTTAAAAACTTTTAATTCCATGCTGATATCAAACTTACATACATACACATCACACCTGATTCCCTGTAGAGAGGTAGGCAGAGATCACGGATCCTATTTGTCACGATCCTGACATACCACCTCGACGGTTATAGGTACTTTTAACGTCACACTTTTTCTATCGTATATTTGACTGTCATGTCTACATAACCGCCCTTCCACGTCCCTCACATATATTCCTTTTGTCAATCTACTGTCATTTTCATTTTTTCTAAAAAGTCCCAAACCTTGCTAGTAACTCAAATTGAGTATCCCAAGGGTACGCCACAAAGGACGATCTTTCGTGGCCTTCAGCCAACCACTACCAGCGATTTTTCAAGTCATCGGTCCATCTAGCAGGGGGGCGTCCTAAACTACGTTTACCGAGACGCGGTCGCCATTTGAGAACCGCTTTGCTCCAACTATATCTATATCAAGATATCTATATCTTCATTAATTTATCGCAACACGACCCAGTCTCATATAGTAAATAAAATTACATACAAACATGTTAATTTGGGGCACAAAACAGTTTTATTTAGAACACCGAGTTTTAAATGCAGCGCCTGTGGGTTAAATGAAAATCCATCCTATTTGCTGCAGATAACACTGTTACTAACTGTATAATAGCACAATTGTAACAAAATAAATCGCACAAATCGATTTAAAGCGTCATTCATAATGCGGGCCGGTAAGGAATGGAATTCCCTGCTTGCCTCTGTATTCCCGGAGGTATTTAATCCACAGATGTTCAAAACTAGGGTGCATAGGCATTTTTTGGGCAAGCTCGCTACATCTTAGACTCTGTCTGTCGCCTCCTTCGAGATGCAAACAGGGTCAAGAGTGAACCCATTTCAGTTAAAAAAAATATTTGAATATTGCAATTGTACTTACCGGTCCATTGTAATTAAATCCACTGAGCACAGAACTGCCAGTTAGGCCAATCAAGGTGGCTTTGTTAAAGTCCAAAGGCACAGACATCCAGGAACTAAAGCCGGATTTGTCGGAAAGGATGTGCAGAGAGTTGGATTTGCGAACCGTGTTGCCGTTCACCACGTATAGTACTTTGCAGTCTTCGTTCGAGGCGTATAGGCAGGTCTGTAAAGAGGAACATGTATGTGTTTAAATGTAACTTCACAGCATGGATAATGCTGAAGCAATTTGACCCCATTCGAACTCAATAGTTTCATATTGACAAAGACAAACGCGTTCACGACCATTAACCCTTGCGTAATCAGAGGTTCAGGTGTCCATCTCCACAATTGCGAAGGTAGTAATTCTATGGCCACCTCGCATCCACGTGTTGACCAGACAGTCAGTACTCAATGTGATAGATGGTTAGCCATGTCGCCATTTAGAAGCACTGAGTATTATCTGTTCAACGAACAGGTAGGTAGGACGGGTTAATACCCTTGCGTGATCAGAGGTTCAGGTGTCCATCTCCGAAATTTCAAGACATGTAAGGTATGGGTCACTCGAAGCCCGCGTTTCACAAGATAGCCAGAACCCAACGTGATAGGTAGTGAACCGTATCGCCGAATATAGACACTGGCTATTACCTATCCCGAGGGATAGGCAAGTTACCTCACGATGTTTTCCCTCACCGTTATGTTAGGTTATTGATTATCATGAAACAAGTCGCTTTTTTTCTAGAATTCACATACATACATATCTCACCCGTTTCCCCACGGGGTAGACAGATATCAGGGTCTCACACTTACCCACGAACTAAATATAAAGAGGACCCGGCGTAAGGAGCGGTCCCCGTTACGCGGTGCGGAGTCCAAATGGCGTGTTGTAATTGGTGCGGAGTCTAAAAATGTGTAGTAGAAAGAAGATACCTAATTTGATTGGCTGATGCCGTGTTTTTATTAGTTGTAATATCCCCCCTCCATCCCGCGTACCTCGTTTCACCCCGTGTAATGCCACGCTAGTTTTCATACAAATATTGCGTAAGGCCCACTCCTCTTATTATTACTCGATGCACTTACCTCATGATTGTAATACGTGCCCTCCATTTTTCGAATCTGGAAATTGATAGACAAGGCCCTTTTTATGTTCACTGACCATAACGGCTCCGAGGCACTCACGTATACCTTGTCTACGCTGCCAACTCTCTGAAAGAATAGGTGCGATATGATATAAAAGTTATGACTGTTTACTACTTACAATAAGACATAATATGACAGTCAGATAGACGCCATATTGCAAAAGGGTGACGTTAGAAGTACCTGTAACTGCCCAGTGTGTTATAGATGTAATGAAGCGAAAGTGGTTTGTCAGGATCGGGACAAATGGGGATCCGTGATCTCTGCCTACCCCTCTACAGGTAATCAGGTGTGATGTATGTGTCGATGTATGTTTAACCTACTACTACCCAGAAAGGTAGTAAAAAGTTCAAGTGTCCATCTCCGAAATTATGAAGTGTGAAGCGTGATACTATTTACAAGCACTGTTTTTTTACTTCTTCGGGGAACAGGTAGGTTTACTAAAGATGTTTTCCCTCACCGTAGTAGTTGGTACATTTAGCAGATGTATTTTTATTGCCGAAATAAACTTCGAAAAATAAAAACTTCATTTCCATTGATACATGACAAAATGATAAACACCTAATATCAATCTCGGATAATGTAATTAATATAAAGAGCTTGTCACTAGCGAGTCACCTTATGTACTGACTTGGTCAACACGTGGGTTCGAGGTGGCCATAGAGTTACTACCTCCGGAGATGGACAAATGGACATCATTAAAAGAATGCTGAAGAACGTAAACGTAGAATATGTATGAGTGTCTCTAGTTGTTTTCCAACTATAACTCTACTTCAATGACGTGACAAGAAAATTAGCTAGATAGCTAGTTACTCACGTCATAGTCGACCTCCCAAGGTCGGCTGAGATGCTGTGCGGCCTCCGATTGGTCGTTGGACACGAATCCATGGTTGCGACTGAATATGGAGTTCTGCAAGAGAAACGAATGTTATTTTCATATATTCACTACTATTTATAGGTTTACATACATGTTTGTACGTGCCCAACGGGATAGGCAGAGACTATCTCTCTCATACATGCTCTTCTGTTCTACACGCTACATACGTTATATAGGTTCCAATATTAATATTTTCATGTCTCCAAGTTTCTGACTTCAAAATGGTGACTTTTGACGACCTCCGTGGCGCGATTGGTTACGCATCTGGGTCCCAAATCTACTAATGCGTTTTAGCACAAACGCAGTTCAGTATCAGATCAGTAATAGTGTGAAGTTTGTAATGGATGACCAATAGTGTCAAATTTCGCCATTACCATGGAAGAAAGTGTCAAATTTCTCTTAAAAAATAGCAAATTTTGTCAATTATGTTAATCCACTGTCAACTTCACACTATTACTGATCTGATATTGAACTAATATTTTGCAATAAGCATTACTGAACAAAGGCCCCTGAACGCTAATCGAGAGATCCCGGTTTCGATCCCCGCTAGGGTAAGTCGTCTTTCGTTTTCTAAAACATGACTACATGTACCTATGGCAATGAAGCAAACGTGGTCTAGTTATTTTTAAACACTCGCGATTTATACTCATTTTATTTACTATGTGAGACCGAGTCGTATCACGATAAATTAATTGTGTATGTATGTATGCATATATACACCTCCTCATACACACTCGTCACCTAAAACTCACCTCCAGTTCTTTCAACGTAAACCTGGCAGTGTTGAACTTGCTATAGACTTGAACTAGCAATTTTCCCTCAAGGATCCAATAGGAATTGTTTTCTACGGGATCCAGGGTACCGCAGCTAATGTTGGTCTTAATTTCGTACGTATACTGTCTGTGTACCCCCGGGAATAGAACCAGGAGCCCAGAGGTCACGGTGGCTGACACGGTGACTAGGGCTGCAAAGAAAACGTTCATCATTAATTATCATCAGCCTGTCTGAAACCACTGTTGGACAGAGACCTCCCCCAAATGACGCCACTTCTCCCTATCAATGGCCGTTTGCATCCATTCGATGCCGGCCAACCTGCGCAGGTCGTCTTCCCACCTTGCCGGGGGGCGCCCCACACTACATTTGCTGAGACGCGGTCTCCACTCTTGGACTTGTTTGCTCCAACGACCATCAGTCCTTCTGCAAACGCGACCAGCCCAACTCCACTTCAGCGTGCTAATTCTTTTCATAATGTCGGCAACTTTAATTCTCTGGCGTGTCAACTCATTTCTGATGCGATCTACCAGAGAAACCCCGAGAATCTTCCACTTCCTAGCACGCTGAGCGACCTTGAATTTGTGGGCTAGTCCCGCAGTGAGTGCATAGAAATCGGTTAGGAAAATAATACATCTATATAAAGAGGGAGATTTTGAACGTAGAGTCTGTGCAGGTAATAAGATTAATGGGGAAATGTATAATGTTATGGGTAGCCCGTGGTTGGATTCTCAATCGGCACGTATGGCTATTCATAGGGCTGTGCTGGTTCCAACATTGACTAGCGAAAGTTAGGTATGGCAAAAGAAGCATGAAAACAGAATCAATGCCGTCGAAATGTGGTCACTGAGAAGCTTGTTAGAAGTGACATTGAATGATAGAATTAAAAATAGTGTGCTAAGGGAAGGTTGCGGTTTGAAAGAAGATGTAGTAAATAAGAATAAAACGGGCATGCATCGATGATTTCGACATATTATGCGAAATGACATTAGATTGACAAAAAGAATATACGAGTATGAGGGTGAAGTAGAAGGGCGGTTACGTAGGGGCCAGCCCAATAAGACATGAAAATCAGATAGACACCATATTTAAATAGGGTGATATTAGATGTACCTAATATATTTAACCAGTCTGAGATTCATGTTTGAAATTACGGAGTTGGACATGATTATATGGCTGACTCGAACCCACGTGTTGACCAGATAGTCAGTACTCAATGTGACAGGTGGTAAGCCATGTCGCCATTTAGAAGTACTAACTAATAACTATTTCGCAGAATTAGTTTTCTCATCATGCACAATATTATACAATAAATTAACTTACCGCTAAGCACCGTAGTAATGAAGAAAAGCATTTTTCCTTTGTATCTGAAACAAAATATTTATATTTAATTAAAGAATAATAAACCAAGAACATACATAGACATTCACGTTCTTAACCCTTTTAGGGTGAATAGAACCTTATAGATATAATATTTCCTAGGTCACTATTAAGCATGAATTTTGGGGTCGTGATGTCATATGGAACATTGGTGACAGGTTGCTAGTCTATCGCCCAATAGATATAATTTACCCCTAGTCCCTCAGTGGCCTCCTACGCAATGCCAGGAAGAACGGCAGCTAGTTAGCATACACACATACACATCACGCCTGATTCCCTGTAGAGGGGTAGGCAGATATCACGGATCTCCATCTGTCCCAATCCTGACAGACCATTTTCGCTTCATTGACACTCATACACCTTCTTAAACACACTCCACGGTTAGAGCTAGCATTCTTTTTACGTCCAACTAGCATGGGGATATATGAATACCAATTGAAAAGGGCATGCTTCGATGGTTTGGACATGTTATTCGGATGAATGATAGCAGATTGACAAAAGGAATATATGTGGGTGAAGTGGAAGGGCGGTTACGTAGGGGCCGGCCCAATAAGACATATGATAGTCAGGTAGACGCTATATCGAAAAAGGGTGACGTTAGGAGTACCTACAACCACCGCGTGTGTTAGAGGTGTATGGGTGTCAATAAAGCGAAAGTTGTCTGTCAGGATCGGGTAAAATGGGAATCCGTGATCTCGCCTACCCCTCTACAGGGAATCAGGTGTGATGTGTATGTATGTATGTACTTTAGCGGCCCCTACAACATACAAATAGGACCTTGGATATGACCAGACGAAAATGTAGTAAACAACTTTGATAAACAATATTGATTTCATTGTACTTACATACATATACATTCACGTCCTTCAATCCCTTTAGGGGTGGACAGAACCTTGGAGGTTAAGTATCTCCTAGGTCACTGTTTGGAATAAATACTGGGCTTGTGATGTCATATGGAACATTGGTTACAAGTTACAGGTTGCTAGTTCATCGCCAAATTGATCCCGTAGTCAAACGACATGCCGGGAAGAACGGCAGCTAGTTAGCATTTTTCTATATTCCGTACGTACGTGTTCACGACCATTAATCCTTACGGGGTAGTCAGAGGTTCAGGTGTCCATCTCCGCAATTGCGAAGGTAGTAATTCTATGGCCACTTCGAACCCACGTGTTAACCAGATAGTTAGTACTCAACGTGACGGGTGGTCAGCCATGTCGCCATTCACAAGCACTAACTATTACCTTTTCTGGGAACAGGTAGGTTTCCTCACGATGTTTTACCTCACCGTAGTATTCGACGCATTTCGTAAATGTATTTTTATTACGAAAATTTCTACGTCCCGCGTAACCTAAGACGTAAGAAGAATGCAAACTAGCTGCCGTTATTCCAATGTAATTAGTTCTAAATGTGACTAAGGGACAATTTAATCTATTGGACGATGGGCTAGAAATCTATCTAAGTAGTTCCATATGACTTGACAAATCTAATCCCTTCTAATACGTTACGTAGGGGTTTTTATTGTGTCCGAGGTTTTGTCTACCCCGTAAGGGATTAAAGAGCGTGAATGTATGTATATGTATGTTATCCTTTTTGGGATGGATAGATCCTTGGAGACAATAAAACATCCTAGTTCACTTTTTAGCATGAATATTGAGGTTGAAATGAAATGCTTTTTTATTCAATAATACAATAATAAATATAACTTATTGAATGTCAAAAAAACATTACAACTTGAAAAAAATGTCATTAATACATAATTAAAAATTGTTAATAATTTTAAAATTAATAATTTGTTGTTATGTCATATGCTATAAATATTGGCGACAGCCATTGCCTAATAGATTCCATTTACCCCTAGTCCTTTAGTCACCTCCTACGACACGCCAGAAAGACCGGCAGCTAGTTAGCATTCTTTCTACGTCCCAGTCTATCACAAGACCTAATATATCATCCAATAGAGTATACACACCAGGGGTCACTTATTAGCATGAATATTGGGGTTGCGATGTCATATGGAACATTGGTGACAGGTTGACCCATTGCCCAATAGATTCCATTTACCCCTAGTCCCTTAGTCGCCTCGTAAAACATGCTAGAAGAAAGATAGCTATTTTGTATTGAATTTACCAGACAAACAACCTTTGACCGTCTATCACATACATACCTGTTAAATCATATTTAAATGCACTTCACTCACGAAACACTTTTTTGATATAAAACACAGTTTTTAATCGTAAATTTTGGTATTTTTTGGTGATATGGTGGATGGAAATGTTGTTAAGAAGTTGTGTAGTAGGAATAATAGATAAATAGTTGACTATAAGACAGTTTCGTTTCACAACATCCATTGACTGGTGGATGATAAGACGATGTACTGTAAGGTGGGATGGGCGTAAGTGTCATTTTTTCGATTATTGGTAATACTAGTGTTTGGGCGCGGTGTTACTTGGGTATTAATTGAAATATATTTGTATGGATTTGTAATTTAATTTGCATTAAAATTACTTCATGCTTTTGGTTTGGCAATGAAGTATAGATACATAAATATCGTTTATTATAAACACAACCGTTCAATGTTATTAATATATACACATCATTCGGCGATAAACATACATAGCGAAATGCACCAAATACCACGGTGAGGGAAAACATAGTGAGCATACCGTGATAGTACTTGTAAATGGTAACAGGGTTTAGGGCTTAGCGCCCGTCACATTGTGCACTATATTGCGTACACATTATTGTTTATATTATAGTCTTGTTAATAATTTCCTCGCATAGTTATTGTGTAAAATAATCATATAATTATTTATCTGTTTTGATTTGGTTTTGTTACTGGCACTGGGAAAAAAATCCTGAAAGCCGTAGTTTCTTGTTGGTTCTTGTCCGAGCCAGGGCTTCCGAACCAACGTTAGAATTTCAATGCTTAGCATTAGGCAACTAGTGTCAGGCAATGTTTTGACTTTCAATGAATGTACTGTTCTTGTACTTATGTTGAATAAAGATATTCGAATTTGACTTGTATAAAAGATATCAAACAATCTCAAATCATTCCTTCCCTGGTCCCTGGTTAGTTGTTTAAGAAAAGTAAGATAGTTGCTTAAGTCAGAGGTTAGCGTGACCATCTCTGCGATTGCGGAGTTAGAAATCACATACATATATTGCGAACTTGAATCAAACTTTTGCCCAGATTTTCAATACTCGTTTGGAGAGCCAGTAAGCTGTTTTGCCATTTACAAGCACTGACTATTTATTACCTGTTCCAAGAAAAAGATAGGTTTCCGTACCATATTTTCCCCCCAATAGTTGTCGGTGCAGTTTCTCAATATACTGTTGTTTTTATTTTTCATTACTTTGATATTTTTCTCGTTAATATATTCATATTGTTCATATTTTCTATAGTTTTCTCTTAAATATACATTAATTAGTACCCTTAACACCAGTTTTACATGTATTTAGCAAGGGGTCAGTTCAATTGAAGTAATAGTATCCCAAATATTATATATTATTCTGTTCGTTTATCATCTCTCATTTTCGTAGAATTCTAACTTACGCCGTTCTCCTCTCACGGCTTCCCTTATCAGTGGGTCCAGTTGACCCTTAACCCCGGGCGCTGACAATTACTTCAATTCGGTACCTAATTGAGATGTTCAAGCCCTTACACCACACGAGGCAGCCAGGACGATGGAATATTGTAGGACGTTATCACACCAATTGAACTAGCCCCTTGTTAAGTACATTTAAGACTTGTGTTAAGGGTACTAGTCAACGTATATTTAAGAATTGTATACATATTATATATAGATATATTGATAAATACATATATAGTATATATAATAAACGACCAGACCGGAAAGCAGAAGAAAAGCGTAGTTCTTAACTCGGCCTCCACCGGGAATCGAACCCGGGACCTCACGAATAGCGTTCAAGCGTCTAACCTATCGCGCCACGGAGGTCATAATATAAATAATAAGAATACCTGTCATATTCACGTAGCTCAGTCGTTTGGGGACTTGACTCTGTATTAGTGGGTACAGGGTTCAAATCTCTGAGCATGTACTAAAGGATAAGTATTTGATATATACAGTAGGTGAAAATACATGTACAAATTTGACGTAGCTCAATCGTTGGGTCTTGACTCTGTTTTAGGGGGTACATGGTTCAAATCTCGGAGTGTGTATCAATGGAATTGAATTTTAATTTTCTATGTATATTTTACATACATACATACATACTTTTAAAATTATTTATCTATTCTTCAAGTGTACATACATGAATATATTCAAGCCTCTACGTCCCCAACTGGATAGGTAGAGACTATCGATCGAAAACCGGGAACGGGTGACAAATTTCTCTTGCTTCATTCACACCCATTAACCTTCTCATACATGCTCTTCTGTTCTTCACTACGTATACTCTTGAGACGAATGTTCATGTACATTTTCTTAATAAAAATACATTTACGAAATACATCGAATTATACGGTGAAAGAAAACATCGTGAGGACACCTACCTGCTCGTCGAACAGGTAGTAGTAGTTAGTGCTTGTAAATGGCGACATGGCTGACCACCTGTCACATTGAGTACTGACTTGTTCAACACGTGGGTTTGAGGTGGCCATAGAATAACTAACCTCGCAATTGCGGAGATGGAAACTTGAACCTTTGACTACCCCGTAAGGGTTTATAGTCGTGAACGCGCTTGTCTTTTTTATCTAGATGTTTTAGGTCATACAACCCGCTTAGGTAATTAGAAACTCGTTAATATCTATCTATAGGTAAAGCTTATTCACATATACTATGTATATGTAGCGTTTGTATATGGAGAGTTACATATATATAGCACCCATATTACTAGTGTTTGCATTTAGTACATGTTGTTTTAAAACTGTTCTAGTATTCTTATAAATATCTAGTTTTTTAGGTATTATGTTTTGTCGATATCCGTTTATATTATATTTAGTATTTATTATATTTCAAGTTGAGAATAATTTGGCTAATCATAGAGAAAAACGGTAAGGTATATTATAGTTTTAAGACATTCGCGATTTATACTCAAGGTTAATAACTAACGGGACTTATCGCGTAAGTTTTTATACAATAAAGTTAAGTTCTGCCCGTGACCAAGGCTGCTGCAACGTAGCCGAAACGTCGGGTTAATAATAAAGTTAACTTTGTTATATAAAAAGTTAAGTCCCGTTAGTTATTAATCAAGATATACATACATAGACATTAAACCTGTGCTAGTCTGGGACGTAAAAAGAATGTTGACTAGCTGCCTTTCTTCCCAGCATGTCGTAGAAGGTGACTAAGAGACACTGGCTCCGAGTAAATGAGAGTGTAGTAAGAGAGATTTGTCAGGATCGTTCCAGGTGGCGATCGATAGTCTCTGTCTATCCATTTAGGGAAATAAGGGCGTGAATATATGTATGTATGTAGATAAAACACAAAAGCGTTTACGACCATTAACCCTTGCGGGGTAGTCAGAGGTTCAGGTTTCCATCTCCGCAAATGTGAAGGTAGTAATTCTATGGACCCCTCGAACCCACGTGTTGACCAGATAGTACTTAATGTGACAGGTGATAAGGCATGTCGCCATTTACGAGCACTAACTTTTACTTGCTAGTAGTATTCGGCGCATTTCGCAAATTTAAATACATTGGTTGCTAAAATTGGTTGCGGAAATGTACATAGAAATTCATTAAACTTAATTTCCATTGGTACATGCTCAAGCGGGCTTTGAACCCTGGACTCACTGATACAGAGTCAAGCCCCAAACAACTGAGCTACGTCGAGTTAGGTATTTTGTTTAGCGGTATTTTCCATGTCTGACATGTAAGTTAATAATAGATAAAGGACCCTATTAATAATATTAATATTGACTGTATTCGACGTTAGTATACATATATAACCAACGAGAATGTATAACATAATATGTAATATAGAATATTATTTTTACATACATACATACAAAACCTAGTGACCTAGCACATATTGTATAAATGAGGTTCTGTCCACCCCGAAAGGGTTTAAAGAACGCGACTGTGCATGTATGTTCTTAGTGTAGTATTCTTTAACTACATATGTATTCATACACATCGTGCCTGATTCTTTGTAGAGGGGTAAGCAGAAATTACGGATTCCCATTTGTCCCGATTCTGACAGACCACTTTCGCTTCATTGACACTCATACATCATCTCATACACTCTCGGCGGTTATAAGAACTCGTAACGTTACCCTTTTTCAATATAGTGTCTATCTGAGTGTCATATGTCTTATGGGGCCGGGCCCTACGTAACACTTCCACTTCACTCACATATACTCCTTTTGTCAATCTACTATCATCCATCCGCATATGTCTAAACTGAAGCATGCCCTTTTGAATCTTAGTCACTTCATGTTCTTTCAAATCCCAACCTTCCCTTATCACACTATTTTTACTTCTATCATTCAATGTCACTCCTCAGTCGTCTATGGTGCGTCAACAAAGTCAGCAGCTCAGTGACAATTGAAAATACAAATAATTATTTTCGGCCGAATATTTAGTCAATTGTGAAGCCAAACTGGCTAAATATGTTCGCTTTGGGAATCCTATTGTGATATAATTATATGTGTGATATAATTGTTGGATCCTCAACTGGAACGATCCGAAGAACATGGAAGAGAAGAATTCTTTCGAAAGATTCTTCGGTTTTAGCGGCTAGCGGCGTGGGGTAACCATGGCGATGGAATAACAAGAAGTTCTAACGCCGTGGCATCAG
Source organism: Leucoptera coffeella (assembly GCA_030578115.1). NCBI lineage: Eukaryota > Metazoa > Arthropoda > Insecta > Lepidoptera > Lyonetiidae > Leucoptera > Leucoptera coffeella. The sequence goes on along the minus strand of JAMBLF010000074.1, from coordinate 343,896 downwards.
TGTTTGTACTTCAGCCGACATAACCTTAGTGGTGAATAGTAGAATAGTGGCTTAATAAAGAATAAAAAAAAATTATACTCCTAACATGCTTTTTAGGGACTAATGAACGGAATTAATGAATTTATATATTTCTAGATGTATAGTAATCCAGAAACAGTCTGGTACCCATGGGGACAGTAATGAAGGTGCTGATGATGGATCAGAGGAAACCCTGGCTAAGAAACCGACTATGAAACCTGGCACCAAAGGTTATGGGAAACATCATGAAGATATGGACTCTGGCTATTATGGTGTAGAGGTATGTACGAGTATATACCTATAACCGCCGAGAGTGTATGAGAGGATGTACTCGTATGAATGTCAATGAAGCGAAAGTGGTTTGTCAGGATCGAGACAAATGGGGATCCATGATCTCTGCCTACCCCTCTACAGGGAATCAGGCGTGATGTGTATGTATGTATGTATGTAGGTATGTATACAAAAAGCCAAACGCGTTCACGAGTATTAACCCTTGCAGGTCATAAGTTCAGGGGCCTTAGTCCACTAAAGCTTTTTACAAAATATAGGTTACAGTATATCAAAACATAATATGTACATAATATACAGGGTGGCGCATTCAAAACGGTCAGTATGGGAAAGTCTGAAACTATAAGAGATACGAAGATTTGTTCTTAGGAACCATGTCACCGATTTTGATAAAAAGAAAAACTGCATTCATACTTTCTTTGAAAAAACAACTGTATCTAGTACGGGAATCGAACCCGGTTGCTTTGAAAAATTAAATTGGCCCTTTTCACTTTTTCTTTTTAAATATCGATTGTGTAGGTCTTAAGCCGTAAATGTCTCTATTAAACATGGTGTCGAAAATGAATAAAATGCATTGTTTTGGCATACTTTAGTTTGTCATAGTAGGTTTTCTAAGTGACCACCGTTGTTTTCAATACAATATTCAACACGTTTAGGTAACGATCTTACTATTGAATTTTGTATTTTCAATTGGTGAATTTGCGTTACAATTGACTTTATTGCTACTTTTAGGTCTTCAATGGTGTCATAGCTTGTTTTGTAAAATTAATCCTTAACGTAATCCCACAAGAAATTTTCTAATATGGTTTAAGACGTCACTTTAAGTGGACTTTTCAATAGATTGTTAGTTTTTGATTACTGTAGATAACAAAACCTTCCAACCTTCCAACCACCAACCAAAAATGATATTGTGTATGTAACAAGTATGGAAGTACAAAACTACAAACAGCCATAGAGACAATTTTACATGTCTGTTGAATATTGTTATGGTGTAAGTAAACTACTAAGATAAACTAAAGTATGCCAAAACAATGCATTTTATTCATTTTTGACACCATGTTTCATAGAGAAATTTACAGCTTAAGACCTACACAATCGATATTTAAAAAGAAAAAGTGAAAAGGGCCAATTTATTTTTTCAAAGCAACCGGGTTCGATTCCCGTACTGGATACAGTTGTTTTTTCTAAGAAAGTATGAATGCGGTTTTTCTCCTTATCAAAATCGGTGACATGGTTCCTAAGAACAAATCTTCGTATCTTCTATAGTTTCAGACTTTCCCATACTGACCGTTTTGAATGCGCCATCCTGTATATACAGTAAATTTAAATAAAAAAAAAAATACAAAAAATACAAAATTCTTTATTCAGTTTCTAAAACTTAATCTATAACTGTAACAAGTATCAGAGCCCCCATTTAAGAAGGGTACTTCCTGTGTTAGGGAGCTCCGCTCTTCCATTTTTACATTGCTAAGATTACACAAAACAAACAATACAGCATCAAATAAAACTATACATTAACAACCTTATTTACTACAAATCTGTTTAATTTTTAATTAGTGCGTGTATGTATGTATGTGTTCATGTGTATGTATATGTGTGTGCGTGTGTGTGTGATTGTCTTTGAGTTAGAGATTGTACCTGCCTATAGTTTGTGTGTAGTGTAGGTGAGTTTATACTAATATTTTTTCTGTTTCTTCGTAATCCAAATTTTTAATCCATTTGGAGATGGTATTTTTGAGCTCAAAGTAGTTCATGGGATGATAATGCAATTTCTCATTAAGTTTGTTATAGACATATGCAGATCTGATTTCATACTGACATTTAGAAAAATGTGTTTTGAACGTGCGAATTGGCGCCACTCTAGGTTTTATTCTTCTAGAAGATAAATTACGGTTGTATTTTATGGTTCTGTGCAATCTCAAGACAGTATGCACAAGGGTGGGTCGCTTTTGTATGGAAAAAAATAAAGTTGTCCAATAAGTTTTGTAATAGCAAAAAAAACGTGACCCACATACATTAATGGGAAAATAACGAAAAAAAATTTTCTAGGTTAACCCCTTCTACCCGCGCATTGAGTTTGAAAAACTGAAATTTTTGATATTTTTGTAATTTATTTGAAAATTTATTTCTCGTGACCTATAGGAAAAACAACTAAGTAAACCAATAAAATAAAGTGCTTTTGGACTAATTTTTATTATTCAGAAAGAAAAATCAACAAATAATACGACAAAATAATAATAAAACATGTTCAAATCACGATAAAATCTATTTTACTTTCGAACTTAGGCATAAGTTTTCGTGATCTAATTTTATTTTTAATTAAAGCTTCTCTTGCTTTTTTATGGCAAAGCTGCATAGATGCCTCGGTCACTGTTTTAACAGCTCGCTCCACAGCTTGAGTATGACATGGTAGCCGCAGGAAAAGGACTTCATCATCACCACCTGACTCAACTAGGGAATGAAGAGTCTCATCCGGGACATTGGTCAGTATAGGTGGTTGCGAGTAAGATTGCTGCCAGTCTATCAAATCGATGTATGTCGAAGCGTTTAAATTTATCTTTGGCACTTCAAAAACTCGAAGCTGACGGGTTTCTGATGGTTTCCTCGCCTTTAAAATGCGTCTAGCGGCAAGTTCTCTTACATGTTTTTGTTCATCAGATAACATAGACAGGAGCAAGTTCTCTGGGTGCGCAAAAAAAGCATTTCGAAAGTGCCTCGCTCCATCTTTACACGTCGGATTTAATTTGATTTCAAACCAAATAGGAGAATATACTTTCACTACAAAAACAGCTAGTTGTTTCAGTTCGTTTGTTGGTATCTCAGTAGCCACATATAAGCGCAAAATCCTGTTAGCCTTTGTTAGCCACCTGGCATGTGACATTTTTCCCGGAGAGCGATTAGACAAATCGGGAGAGCACTTACCACTTATGACGGCAGATGTGATATCATAAAGGTAACGTTGATCAGAACTGAGGTCTTTTACATTTGAAATGTCTGGTAACATGCCTTCTATCCTTTCAAACACGATAACAGGTCGCTTCTCACAATCATCTAATAACTTTCCGATAGCACCTGAATAAGTATTAGGTCCTGTTGTGGTACCATCAAGTTTTGCAAATAAATGTCTCAAGGGCAGTTCATTTAAGTGTAAAAGGCATATGATCCATTGAAGTGGTCGTTGTAAACGCTTTTCTAAAAGTCGTATGACTCCGCCGTATTTGCCCGTATTGGTTACCGTCCCATCACAACCTATGGCAAGAGTATCCTCTAGAGACATATTCAATTGACCTGTTACTGTTTGAAAGATAGCTGACTCTAACCCTTTTGCAGTTCCATGGCTTGGAACGGCATACCCGACATAAACCGATCCTGGTTCTTTAATTATTGAAATGTGTTCTTCCACGGATGTCAAGCGGTATTTTTTGCCCCCTTTCATAACAATTTTCAGGGTTTTATCTTTTCGTCCATCAAAAAATAAGGCAGGTATAGTGTCTAAATGGCCTTGAGATAATGTTTCTTTTCGTAATTTTTGTCTCGCTCGCCGCAATTTTGACTTATCGATTACTTCGTTATTAATTTTCGCATCTTGCAAAACAGCAGAAGCGACAGCAGCGGCTGCTCTGTCGGATATCCCGTATCAGTCACAGATAGTTGACAAATTCTTCAGAGATGCTATTGTACGTTTTTTGATACTGGTTTAAATGGGCTTGAGGGCACAGATTGTTTTTCATCGCTACTTTCAGACGTTATTAAGGTATTAGGATTTTCGTGAGAAGGACCTGGTTCACAAACGCTAGAATCGTAATAGGTTTTAAGCTTAATTTTTCTATCACTCAGTTTTCTCTTCCTCTTACTTGTCAATAAATCAACAGTTCCCATAATCATTTTTCTCTCCGTTCTCTGATCTATTAAAAAAGCTCGTTCTTCCTTAGGAATCTTTTGGTCCTTGGAACATTTGCATAACTCTAAATCTTTACACTTACATGAACTCAAATCAAACAGTTTTTCCGAATTTCTATGAAAATCTTGAATCTTTCCTTCTGATAAACGCTTCAATGATTTTAATAAATTTTTACACTTTGCGTGGTAACTTTTAATCAATTGCATCACACGATTATGAGACACAGTAGGAATAGACGCTTTTCTCCACAAACATTCAACTTTAGATGACACTATTTCAGATATCTCATTAATAAATGGCTCCTTTTTGGAATTGTTCTCAAGTTTAAGCTGATGTCTTACTAAATTATAATATTTCATAACTTGTTTGTAAGTGGGTAGTTGATTTTCGTTAATATCTTCCGGAGCACCAAAAATGGGACAACTTGTGGATTTTCGGGTGTTATTTGAAATCTCCATGATGCACAACGTCACAAAACTAACAAAAACTACTCAAAATAGCGAAAAATGTAGATGAATGCGTGCGACCTTCCACCCGGAACTAATTAGACGCACTGAGACAATGACGCGTGATCGACAGTTTACGTCCTCTTTCCCCGCTCCTTCCCCCGCATTGTACGGACGATTACTCTAATAGTTTAGGCTGATTATTGTTTATATTACGTTTATCTCTGAATATAAGAATGTACTATCATTATAAACCATGTAGTTCATACAATAAACTCTGATAAAATAAATCCGATTTTAACAATTTTTCCGAATTTTTAAACGTCATGCGCGGGTAATTAATATTAATAAATATTAAAAATAAATATACAACTTTTTAAGTCTTTACCCAGGTCATCTTTTGCGCACTATTACAAATCGAAATTCGGAAAAAATATTTTTCGACCCACCCTAATGCACAATGTACAACTTCCTGACCGAGAGCAGGTCAACGAGCCTGTAGAGGTCTGTCGTTGGATATCTTCGTGGCTTAAAATACATTACTTTTAACAGAAATCTTTGCGATCTCTCTAGATCAATGAAACTCGTTTTAGAACCTCCTCCCCAGACAGGAATACAGTAAGTAAGCAGAGATTGGGCCAAGGCGATATATATCCGGTTTAGAAGCTTTTTATCAGCAACGTGTCTAAGAGACTTAAAAATCCATATTAGCTTTCTAATGCGAGTCGAGACCAGTTCAATGTGAGGCTGCCAGGAAAGCCTCTGATCCACCATCACCCCCAGGTACCTCACATAGCTAACTTTATTAATACAAGGACAGTCACATAAGGTTGAGGAACTGTTCACGCAGCTATGGTTTCTGATTATGAAATCGTCCGGCGGTTGATGTGATTTATATATAGAGAAACTGATGTAATTTGTTTTAGGAATATTAAGGGTAAGCAAATTATTATGAAGCCATTTAGAAACTTTGGATATCCCTACCTCAGCTTTTAAACGCACGTCTTCCCAAGTATCACCAAAAAACACTATTGCTGTGTCATCAGCGTACGAAAAAAGTTTCCCCGAATCAATGTGCATGGCGCAGAGTTCATTAATATAAATCAAGAACAGTGTCGGGCCAAGAACACTGCCTTGAGGAACCCCGTAAGTGACATATTCATCTCTACTAATAACATCATCAATTTTAACACGCTGTTTTCGTTGCTTAACATAGTCTGACAAAAGACTAAGTTGGGTTCCTCTAATACCGATTTTACCAAGCTTGCGCACAAGAGTAGGGATGGAAACCGTGTCAAAGGCCTTTTTCAAGTCTAAGAACACTGCCACTGTCTTTTTACCTTGATCTACTTTGTTAGTAATGAGAGACGTGAGGGCCACCACAGCATCCTCTGTAGATTTGTCTTTTCGGAACCCGAATTGTGTAGGTGCAAGAATGTTATTTTTATTTAAGTATTGTACTATGCGTCTGTTAAGTAATTTTTCTAATATTTTGGACAGGGTAGATAAAACAGAAATTGGCCGATAATTACTAACATCACCACGATCACCACCCTTGTGAATAGGTGTAATTATCGCTCGTTTGAAGTCTGTAGGAAATATTCCGCTACGGAAACACAGATTGGCCAAGTGACTAATTATTGGAACAACTATCGTCCTACAACGCCTCAAAAATGCGGTTGGAATATTGTCCCATCCCGGGGCACGACTGGTGCTCAAACTAATGAGAATGCGTTCCACCTCCCCTGGGTCAGTATCATGCAGTACAAAAGATTTTGATGGCGAATGAGTGTCTGTGTCTGTAGAAAAATCTTCTAATTGAGAAGTGCCGGATTGAATATTCTCAGCCAAATTTTGAGCTACATGTACGAAATAGTCGTTAACAAAGTTCACTGACGCTTCTGGAGTAGCAGCAATATCAAGAAGACTTTTGTTTGACGATTTAGTTGGCTTATATGATGAGATTTTATTAATAGTTTTCCAGAGTTGTTTACTATTATTAATTGTCTGTGCTAGCTTTTCTCGTTCATATTTACGCTTCAGTGATTTAATTAGATTATTACAATAGTTTCTATATCTCAGGTAGGTTATCTTTAGAATTTCATTATCAGGGTCACCTTTTAACTTGTGTTGCATTTTATTTCTGTTTCGAATGCAGCGCAAAGCCCCACACGTAATCCAGGGCTTAATTATACGTCTACTATTTGGGATCGATACTGTTGTGGTATGCTCCGATAAAGATTCAGATAATTTTTTAATTAATACACTAGTCAGGGATATTTGGGTCAGTAAGAGTCAACAATTGATCCAAATTCTTATTTTTTAAGCTGTGAAAAGCATTCTCGTGATCAACAATTGTTCTAGTTTTATGTACGTGATTAAGTTTTGTCGTACTAGAAATGCTTAATAATATCATTAAGTGGTCGGTGATAGAGGTTTGTAGGACAGCTATAAATGCTTTTGCTTCAGTTTTGTTAATCTTAAGTAGAAAATGATCTAAACAGTTAGGCCCTCTAGTAGGAAATATGTGACCAGGAAGAAGACTATGAAATGCCATCACTGATTCGTAATGTTGTCTATTCCGGCGATCCAAGGATTTTTCAGTTGATTTTGATATAAGATTGATATTTAAGTCCCCTGTAAGAATTATTTGTTTTTTCGTTTTAATAGTTTCCAGGTGTGAATTAAGGGACTCAATAAAGCGATCAGCACTTGTATTGGACGGTGAGCGATAAATTCCAAGAATAGTGAACTGAGCCATTGTGATTTGCAGACAGGAAGATTGATCAAGTATGATTTCCTTGACCTGAGCTTTTAAATTGTTCCTGATGTAAACAACGACTCCATCGTTTTGGTTTAGTGAGTTTTCTGTGTAAAATGAATTATAATTAGGAATACTTGGTATTGGTTTATGAGGGGTTATTCTACATTCGGACAAAACAATGATATCAATTTTAATTTTTAATGCAGTGAGAGTTATTAGAAAATCATCTATATTTGAGTAAATACTCCTAATGTTTTGCGAGATGATATTGAGTGTGGCATCTTTGATTTGGGTATAATCACTTAGATTTTCAACGGAACACTCAACACTAGTTGAAATCTCCAAAGAGTCTATTTCATGCAAAGTAGTTAAAGAGATACTCATTATTGGGCTTGAATAGAGATCTGGGACACACAGTATGAATGTATTTGACGCGAAAGTGGTATGACTGGATCATGTCAGATAGAGCCCTACAGCCTCCGCATAACCTTGTTAGATTTCGACTTGACGCATAGGTGTATGTTGTTTGCTTTATGGGTGTGTAAGAGTACCATGCGTTCTTATGTTTAAACAAGATAGATATGCTTTTCCTAATTTGTAGATATGTATGACATATCCGAAAAAAATTATTACGATTTACCTGTAAGCTATTTAAATAAAAAGAGTTTGCGAATGGTAAAAGTGGTCGTGAGAAAGATATGAAAGAGAATATGTAAGAGGTAGAGAGTTTTTTTTTGTAAAATGTGTTTTTGTTTTATAAGACAAGTGTTTATCAAAGTTAAGCAAGTATTTGTGCACACGTGAAGAGGAGTTAAATGTATTTTGAATGTGTAAGTGTGAAATGTGATAGTGTAAATTGAATTATGAATCACATGTACAATGTATATTTTTACAATATATTTACCTAGAATTTTGCAGAGACTCGACATGCAGATTAACTTTGCAGAGCGGAAAAGGGAAAGCAACACTCGAAAACATCGAAATAGTCACGCTTCCTGTAATAGCTTCTGCACTTGGGATTCACTTTTAATCAAAATTACAGGCGTATTATCCTCCCTGCGAACGTAAACTCTGCCCATGGACGTCCAGCAGTATTTATATTTCTTCGTTTTGGTAAGGTCTCTTGCTAAGAAGTGCAGGCGTACACCTTTGGACGTTAAGAGTTCCGAAATATAGACAGGAGTGTCAACATTGAGTGGCAAGCCAAGATGTTTAGACCCTAGCTTATCCTTTGATGTTCGATTAAAATGTTTGCATTTTTTAATCAATTCGTTTTTCTTGACAACAGAATTAGTCTCAATGACGATGGAAGATGGAGTTTTTGCGTCAGTTTTTTTCTGTAAGCGATAAATGTCTCTAATATCTGACTTCTCGATTTCACAAGCCACACTTTTCCCCAAGGCACAAACTACGCCGATGAGATCATCCACTGTTTCCTTCGGTTGTCTTGGTACGTTTCTTAATTCGAGACATGTTTTACGACAATTTCGTTGAAGATCCTCGAGTCGGTCCTCGAGCAGTACAATATTTTCTCTATCTTTCTTAGCCTGTATTTCAAATTGGTCTAGTTTTTTCTTAAATTCTTCATTCTGGCTTGACAAGAAAGAAACAGACTTCTCTATATTAAGGTTTGATTGCTGTATGTCTCTCAATTTTTGATTGATAAGGTCTAGCTGAGTTTGGTGAGAAACGAGCAGAGACGAGATAAGCTCTTTAATTTCATCCTTAAAGTTTTCAAACTGTGTTCGGTTACTCACGTCATATCTCCGTCTACTCACGTTTACATTACACATTTGTTCTTCATCATTACCTAGACTCAACAATGGATCCGACCCAGATCGCTGCTTAGTGATGGCAGGTTTAGTGACTGGGGTGGTTTTTGTCGGAGTACGCCGTGTTTTGGACATCCTTGCCAATTATTAATTATTATTATTAACAATTTAAGAATTTATGTAGTGGAATAATTCGTCAATCAATTAATCAAAAAACAGGAACCAGAATCAGTATAGGTGTCAAAGTTACCAATAGCTGTCCATAGATGGCGTCACATACAATTTTAAACTCGCTGTTGGTTGCTTTAGCTTCATTTGATTCACAAACAGATGTCACTACTTATCACTTTAAAGTTGTATTAGGAAAAAAATTGTTGTTTGAAGTTATCTATAGCAAATAAATTGTTACACAACTTAAAACACGTCTGCTCGCAATGAGATCCGGAGGGAAGAGAAATTAAATCGAATCATATTTCTCATTTAGACTATTTTAAATTATTTCTTGTAACAAATATTGACGCGAAGAACGAAATTTAAAAAACTGTTATTTCCCACAAAAACTTAAAATGGATTTGACCAACTTTTAAACCAAACCACTCATATATCGGATCAGTAATAGTGTGAAGTTCATAGTGCATGACCCAAAGGGCTAAATTTAGCCTTTTTCAACCAAAATTTGACATTTTTGCCAATTTCAATGGTGAATTTTATCAATAAGACATATGATAGTCAGATAGTCGCTATGTTAATAAAGGGTAATGTTCGGAGTACCTATAACCGCCGAGTGTGTTAGAGATGTATGAGTGTCAATGAAGCGAAAGTGATCTGTCAGGATCGGGACAAATAGGGATCCGTGATCTCTGCCTACACCTCTACAGGGAATCAGGCGTGATGTGTATGTATGTATTTTGTCATTTTTGGTCATCCAACTAACTGATCTGATATTGAACTGCGTTTGAGCTAAAACGCATTAGTAGACTTGGGCCCCAGGTGTATATCCGCAATAGTGAAGGTAGTAATCCTATGGCCACCTCGAACTCACGTGTTTACAAGTCAGTACTTAATGTGACAGGTAAGCAGTGTCGCCATTAACAAGCGCTATTACATGTTCGGGGAACAGGTTAGTTTCTTCACTATGTATTCCCACACCGTATTTAGTTGCAAATGTATTTTTATTACAAAAATGTACAAAGAAAATGAGAATTCTTCATTTCCATTGTTACATGCTCCGAGTTACCATTGATAAATCAGTATGTATAATAACAGTCAGATGGACGCCATATTGAAAAAGGGTGACGTTAGAAGTAACTATAACCACCGAGTGTGTATGACGAGGTGTATGGGTGTCAATGAAGGGAAAATTGTTTATAAAGATCGGGAAAGATGGGGACCCGTCTGCCTACCCCTCTATAGGAAATTTGGCGTGATGTGAATGCATGTATGTGTTAAGTATGGGCACTCAAACTAAACGTGATAGGTAATGAACTGTATTGCCGAGTACAGGCACTGGCTTTTACCTACCGAAGCTTCGAATGATCCATACCTAACATGCCTTCGAAATTTCGGAGATGGGCATTCAAGCCTGACTACCCCGCCATAATAAAAAAGGGAGTGTGTATACACAAGTCGTGAAGCGTATGTACATATGTATGTATGAATGGATAGGCAGGTTTCCTCACCGTTAGTGACTGTTATTTATTAATTTGACAACGGCCGTAGCCGCGTTGATACACCAGTCTTCCTTCCATTAACGAAGTTAAGCAATTGATGATAAGGCAGTTTAAAGATGGGTGACCATATAGATTGATGTGCTGTTGATTTAATAATTAGTAATCGAGAGGAAACCTACCTGTTTATTGAATAGTTAGTATATGTTTACGGCGACATGGTTTACCTCCTGTAACATTGGTTATCAGGTAACAACTGGGTTTCGAGTGGCAGATCATCACAATGCCCAATAAAGTGATGGTGTTAATATTGAATAATGTGACAGATAGTTTTAATTATATATCAATGAATGTTATTTCAGGTACTTGTAAATGGCGACACGGCTTGCCACCTGTCACATTGAGTACTGACTATCTGGTCATCACGTGGGTTCGAGGTGGCCATAGAATGACAACTTTTGCAATTGCGGAGATACTTGATCGGTTGACTACCCCACAAGGGCGATAAGCGATTTTTTTTGTCTGTGTCTTTTTGCCTCGAACAACATGTTTTGTTACATGTTATAGACGTTCAGACTACTAGGGATAACTTCACACAGTTTTTTATTTTTTGTAACTGTTTTTTTCTTTTTTTTTTCTTTTAATCAGTATTTTTTAAAACTTATACTTATTTCATTTAATGTTTATGTGACTTTATTTCAGAAACTACAACGGTCCAGGCAGTCGAAAAAGAATAACAAAAAGATTAAGACTAAAAAGGGACAATATTATAGTACATAAATACCTATTATTATAGTGTGTTAATGATTATGTAGATGGCGTTACTGTTTAACTTAAATGTTGTGATAAAACCATTAAAAATGTGTATTAATATTAAATGATTCTTATTAAAGCGTTTAAGTTAAAAATACCTTCACCAATTTCGTAATCTGTGACAGAGTAGACAGAACTAAGTCAGAAACCACAGATCTTAGTTTGTGGTTGTTAATGTTAACAGTATCTTTTGATAATGGCATTTTTAAACAGTATTATATATTATAATGAATAATTTCCAGAGCACGAACCAAAATAAACAGATACATGCATTTATATACACGTCTGCATCCATGACACATTCACGTCCTTAAATCTCCTTTGGGGTAGCCAGATCCTCGAAGAAATGAAGTCACCTTAGTAATCGTGTAGAGGTTTTGATGGCATTTATTCAGAGCATTAGTGACAGATTATTAGTCCATCGCTCTACTGACTAGTTATTATTATTTTTATGTCCCAAAGAATACACGATAGCGAAACTTCCCATACAAAGAAAATGTATGACAATAATATATAGTTACAGTACGTAAAGATGGCGTCAGTTGTTCATTTAATTACGTTGCTAATCGAATTAAAATTTCCTTTAAATACGTTAATGGAATTTCTTACCACAATTTCTCTAAGGAAGAACAAAAAGTTGTATTAGAATTATTTTGAGCCGATTTTAAAAAGTCGGTTACATGCTTAACACATAAATTTCACGATTATTCCTTTACTGGGTGTTCAGAGGTTCAAGTGACTATTTTTAGAATTGCGTTGGTAGTCATTCTATGGCTACTTCTTCACCAACTAACAGGAGCCCAAATCAACTAATGCGTTTTAGCACAATCGTAGCTCAATAACACGGCGGCGACGAAAAAATTCAATTATGTTTTTTGGATAATCGTAGTTCAATATCACTTCACTAACAGTATGAAGTTGGTAGTGAATTAGCAAAAGTGTCAAATAGAAACTTGAAAATGGCGAAACTTGTCACTTTTGTTTTTCCACGAACAACTTCACACTGTTAGTGAAGTGATATTGAACTACTATTTTCCAAAAAACATAATTGAATTTTTTCGTCGCCGCCGTGTACACACAAACGACTATTCACTATTCTAAAGAATAATCAGGATGCTTCGACAGGTAGCATATAACTAAATAGAATAGAAATCAAAATGTATGGGATTGAGTTACACATCACAAATTCATGTGAACTTTCTACATAATTCCCATTGTAAAAATCTGCCTGTCTTATCAGGTAGTAAATGTCTGGTAACATTTAAGTAGCCATAGAATCACGCCACATATTTGAAGATGGATACTTGAACCTTTGACTACCCAGGAAAGAATAATTGAAAAAGGGTGACGTTAGAAGTACCTATAACCGCCGAGTCAATATTAGTTTCAATGAAGCGAAAATGATCTGTCAGAATCGGGATGGATGGGGATCCATGATCTCCGCCTAACCGTCTACAGGGAATCGGGCGTAATGTGTGTATGAATGAATAAATAACGTAATAAGTATGTATGTTATGATAGTGCCCGACTCTTTAAACAGGCAGACAATAATAAAATAAATTCCTTCTTTCAATTGCTGCCTATTCATTTCCATTAATATATTTATAGGAAATTTTAATTCAATTATCAACGTAATTAAAAGAACAACTAACGCCATCTTACTAAAATAAATATACATACATATATTCACGCCTCTAACGGAATAGGCAGAGTTTGTCAATCTCTACCTGGAACGATCCTGAAAAATCTCTTTTGCTTCTTTCACACCCATTTACCTTCTTAAACATGCTCTTCTATTCTTCACACTACTTACACCCGCCTTTAGAAGAATGTACCCAATTGTTCAATGCTACCGTTCCATTAAATCATTATCATACTTCATTTATGCAAAGTGATAGGTGGTTATGAAAATATCCGCAATTGCGAAGGTAGTAATTCTATGGCTACCTCGAACCCACGTGTTGACCAGATAGTCAGTACTCAATGTGACAGCTGGTAAGCCAGGTCGCCATTTACAAGCACTAACTATTCCGGGAACTTTATATTTTCTGGAAGCAGGTAGGATTTTTTACGATGTTTTCCCTCGCCGTAACAGTCTGACTATCTGTTCAATCTGAGTACTGACTATCTGGTCAATACGTGTGTGCTGAGTCGGCTACTGCAATTGAGAAGCTAGTCTTGTGCTAGTCTGGGACGTAAAAAGAATACTAACTAGCTGCCATTCTTCCCGGCATGTCGTAGGAGGCAACTAAGGGACTATGCTTAAATGCAATTTAATCGGGCGATGGGCTATCAACCTATCACGAATGCATGGCACATTCCAACCCAGATAGTTGTTAAAATGTTACTCAGGAAATGTTATCGCGTCTGCAAAGTTCTGTCCATCCTAAAAGGGTATAAATAACGTGAATATATCAATTCCGGAAATATATACCCAAACCTCTGACCACGAACCAAATATAAAGAGGACCCGGCGAAAGGCCCGGTCCCCGTTACGCGGTGCGCAGTCCAAAAGGCGTGTTTTAATTAGTGCGGAGTCTAAAAATGTGTATCAGAAAGAAAATACCTATGTTTTGTCTCACAAAATGCCGTGTTTTGATTGGTTGTAATATCTCCCCTCCATCCCGCGTACCTCGTTTCACCCCGCGTAATGCTACACTAGTTTCCATACATTATTGCGTAAGGGCCACTCCTCTTAGTAATTACTCCATGCCTCTGACTACCCCGTGAGATTAAGCAGTCATTAAAGAGTTTATTTTGTATAAATATACATGATTGTGTATGTGGATGCAATAAATAAAAAACATTAATTTTAGTAAAACATTTTATACAAGTAAAGTTAGTGTTAAGGCATTATAATCGCAAAAACTCCGAACAGTAAAATAACCTTAAAATGAGTGAAAGAGACCGCGTATGTTGTGTTCTCTCTCATACATAAGATTAACAATATTTGGGACACTAATGCACCAATTAAACTAGCCCCTTGGTAAGTACATTTAAAACTGGTATTAAGGGAACTAGTCAACGTATATTAAAGAAATATATACTTACTATGAATAGATAAATGCATATATAGCATATATAATCAACGACCAGACTGGAAAGCAGAAGAAAAGCGTAGTTCTTAACTTTGCCTCCACCGGGAATCGGGACCTCACGATTAGCGTTCAGGTGCTTAACCGATTGCGCCACGGAGGTCTTCAATCATTCAAGTCTTTGAATCTCATTCAAAGACGACAGTACTGGTTCCTTAGTCGCCTCCTACGACATGACAAGAACGGCAACTAGTTAGCATTCTTTTGACAAAAAAAAGACAAACAAATGCATTGACGACCATTAACCCTTGCGGGATAATCAGAGGTTTAGGTTTCCATCTTCGCAATTGCGAAGGTCGTAATTCTATGGCCACTTTGAACCCACGTGTTGACAAGTCAGTACTCAATGTGACAGGTGGTAAGCCATGTGGCCATTTACAAGCACTAACTATTATCTGTTCGAGGAACAGGTAGGTTTCCTCACGATGTTTTCTCTCACCGTACGTAAAAGCACGACTAAAGGTATGAATATACAGGCTTTCATATATATAATGTACTGCTGAGTTTTTGCGATTCGTATAAGAAATAAGATATTTTAAGTTCTTACAAAGTACACCTATATTATAGACTAGTGCATAAAGAAATTCGTGTAACGTATATCTAGGCATAATTCGTTTTTAGATATCAAAATTCATATATATTAATAGCCTGACTATTAGACCGCCTTGAATGGATGGTCACGTATGCAGAAGGACTAATGGTCACTGGAGCAAAAAATCCCAAGAGTGGACACCGCGTCTCAGTAAACGTAGTGTGGGGCGCCCCCAGGCAAGGTGGGAAGACGACCTGCGCAGGTTGGCCGACATCGAATGGATGCGAACGGCCACTGACAGGGAGAAGTGGCGTCATTTGGGGGAGGCCTATGTCCAACAGTGGATTGATACAGGCTGATGACGAATGGATGACGCATCTTTTCTTCACTCACACCCATTAACCTTAAACATGATTTTTGGGGCCCAAGTCTACTAATGCATTTTAGTAAAAACGCAGTTCAATATCAGATCAGTAATAGTAAGAAGTTGGTAGTGGATTAGCAAGTGGCAATTTGCGCTATTTTAACGTGAAATTAGACACTTTTGCTTGTCACTTTAGTGTTTGTGTCACTTTTTTATCATCAATGAAGAAATGTGACAAAAGTGTCAAAAACGTTGCGAAAATTGACACTTTTGCTATTCCACGAACAACTTCACGTTGTTACTGATGCAAAAATCGTTAGTAAACTTGGGCACCTGTTTTTCACTACGTACACCCGCATTAAAAATAATGTCTCCTTAGTTACAGAAAAATATCATAGATGGCATTGAATTTAACGTTTACAAGACATTAACACCAAAAGTTGCAAAACAAAACTTTAATGAATAATTATTGCTGATTCTTTGGAATAGGCAATAGTTAGTGTATAAACACGGTAATATGAAGCACCACCTGTCACGTTAGGTGATGATTTTTGTTGAAAAGTGGATTTGATGTCATGTATGAAATAATAGTGTGTAGTAATATTCATTATTCAGGGCGGCAGTGGGCCGCCCATTTCTGTCGTAGAACCGACGACCGCTGGAGTAAAGCGGTTCTCGAGTGGAGGCCGCGTCTCGGCAAACGTAGTATAGGACGCCGACGGCCACTGACAGGGAGAAGTGGCGTCATTTGGGGGAGGCCTATATCCAACAGTGGATTTATACAGGCTGATGATGATGAATAATAGACAACGTGACAGGTCGTTAGTCCATCGCTTTCCAAGAACACATATCAAGACATATTACACCAAAGATCAAGTATTGCTTCGACAATATTAAATAGATTAATGAAATATAATGCAGATTATGTTTAAGTAAATGTAACACAAAATACATATATAAGACACAAATAAGATAATACCTAATTTAAATGAAACATCACGCAGTAAAACAATTTAAAATACCAATAAAACATTACATAATAAAATAAATTAACCATAATAAATTTTTTTAATCATGAAAAGCCCCATTAAAGTCTTTGGCACTTGACATTGACAGTTGACACCTGTCAAACTCAAACGTCACTTCGTAAAGGTACTCTCACACATCACTTGCAAAACCAATAGTCTATCAGGCGATGATTTTCACGTGTTTCTTAGGATCTTTCGGAGCGTATGAAGAAGATCTTCTAAGCGAACTAGTCGATCCTGAAAATGTAGTTATATTATATTACAACACATAGAAGGCATATTATACGTACTCAGTTGTTTGGGGCTTGACTCTGTATCAGTGGGTATAGGGTTCAAACCTCAGAGCATGTACAAATGGAAATGAAATTTAATGAACTTCTATGTATATTTACGTAATAAAAATACATTTACGAAATGCGTCGGAATTCTACGGTGAGGGAAAACATCGTGAGGAAACCTACCTGTTCCCGGACAGGTAATAGTTAGTGTAAATGGCGACAAGTCTTGCCACCTGTCACATTGAGTACTGACTCTGGTCATCAAGTGGCTTCGCGGTGTCCATATAATTACTACTTTCGCAATTGCGGAGATGGACACCTGAACTCTCAAGGATTAATGGTCGTGAACGCGTTTGTTTTTTATATTCATGTATGTATGTTTTTTCACTATAAATCCAATCAATCCCGATGGATTGATTGGATTTATAGTGAAAAAAACAAAACACGATCACTCGGTCCACCTAGCAGGGCGCCCTACACTACGTTTACCGAGAATTGGTCACCATTCGAGAACCGCTTTACTCCAACGGTCGTCGGTTCTACGACAGACGTGGCCGGCCCACTGCCACTTCAGCTTGCAACATCGATAGACAATGTCTACGACTTTGGTTCTTTGCCGGATAATCTCGTTCCGGATTCTGTGCACTTAACGAGATACCCAGCATCGAACGTTCCAGTGCTCGCTGAGAAATATGCAATAGTCGATGTATTTATCTATGTATACTACCTATCTCGCTTACCTGGTGGCCACCGCAGTGGGGCAAACGGGGTGCCTGGTGACGGGGGGGCGGAGGCAGGCCCCCCCGCCCTCCGCTACCAACCCCGCGTCTCGCTCAACTCTAGCACTTCTGGGGACGTTATCTGAAACATATTTAATCAATAAATTACAACGTATATTTAAGAAATGTATACATATTATATATAGATGAATACATATATAGCATATATAATCAACGACCAGACTGAAAAGCAGTAGAAAACCGTAGTTCTGAACTCTGCCTCCACCGATTCAGGTGTCTAACCTATCGCGCCACGGACGTCGTCAAAAGTTTATTATCATTTACCGGACTTTTATAATCATTTACCGGACTGGATTACGCGTTTGCCCTTACCTAAATTTAAGACTATAGTTAGAGGCCGACTAGTCCGGGGCGCTTACTACGCGGTCGGAGACTACCTTGCCGATGCTCAGGGTTGGCAATGAGTGCATTTAAGCTATATGTGCAAAGATAATTATGTTTCTGTATAAATTGTTTTTGTAACTGGCACTGGGCAAAAAATCCTGAAAGCCGGAGTTTTGACTTATATACATTCACATCCTTTAATCCCTTTCGGGGTGGACGGAACCTTGTAAATACTTTAGGTCACTTTCAGCATGATTATTGGGATGTTATATAGAATATTCATACAAGTTTAAATATGGTTAATAAGTATAAGGTGATTCCATGCATATATGTACATACTATATATTCACGACCTTTAACTCCTTACGGGGTTGACAGAAACGTAATAATACCTCTTAAGTCACATTTTAGCATAAATATTGGCGTTCGGATCCCTTGCTTGTCTGTAACGCACGTAAAGAGTATTTCTCTAATCCTATGAAAATATACATTAGTAAGGTAGTCTGTCACTACGTAACTCACCTCGTTGTACCTAGATGGCGCCGGCGGCACGTGCGTGGAGGGGGAGCACTGCGCGCACACCGGCACTCGGTTGCTGGACGCCGAGCGCAGCGCAGGTCTTATCTCCTGGAAAAATAATTAAGAGTGTTATTCATTGTATCTGATTTGATACTATCTGGTAAATACTGTAGGGATTGTTATAGTATGTTAGTAAATAGTATATATATAACGCTTAAGTACTTTTCCGGGATCCAAAGAAACAGATATAAGCAAAACAGACCTGGAATTTAAGTATAGTTTCATACATACACATTCACGACCTTTAATCCCTTTCGGTGTAGACAGAAGAAATGGAAACATCTTCTTGGTCACTGTTCACAGAATAAAGACTAACAGGTTGCTAGCCTATCACTCAATAGATTCCATACACCCCTAGTCCCTTAGTCGCCTCCCACATGCCGTGTAGAACGACAGCTAGTAAGCATTCTTTTTACGTCCCAATCTAGTACGGGAAATATATCTATATACATAACCTCCCCTCCCCAACCCCTTTTCTTCCTTACCTGTCCTACATCCCCACAGAGGGACTGCCGTTCCTGCGCCGAAGAGGTCCGCTTGCTTTTCCAGCAGAACTCCAAGGTTGCTACCAAGATAGCCAGCACCAGGCCACAGAGCAGCGTCACGAATACGCCACCTGGTGGGTGGTGTGGACATTATATAGTAATAATACATACATACACATCACGCCTGATTCCCTGTAGAGGGGTAGGCAGAGATCACGGATCCCCATTTGTCCCGATCCTGACAGACCGCTTTCGCTTCATTGAGATTCATACATCTTCTCATACACTCTCGGCGGTGATAGGTACTCCTAACGTCACAATTTTTCAATATAGTGTCTATCTGACTGTTATATGTCCTATTAGGCCGGCCCCTACGTAACATATATTAATTTATATGTATAGTAATAATATTTAAACATTATTACACCAGTTTAACTAGACCCTTGCTAAGTACAGTCAGTGCTAAAATTGCAGTCCCAGTAACTTTAAGGTTTAAGTTTATAAGAACAAAAGACAATATTTAACATTTTAAAACTGGTGCTATGCATTGTCATGGCCACTGTACGTTCGCGTGCTTCGAAATGTAAACTTCTGCTTTACAGTCTAGTTGTTGATTATATATGCTATACATGTATTTATCTATATATTATATGTATACATTTCTTAAATATACGTTGCCTAGTACCCTTAACATGTCTTAAACAAACTTACCAAGGGGCTACTTCAATTGGTGTAAGTGTCTCAATTATTATATAACTACTACTCCACTTTTTAATGGATGTTATTATACATATAAACCTTCCTCTTGAATCACTCTATCTATAAAAAAAACCTCCTCAAAATCCGTTGCATAGTTTCAAAGATTTAAGCACACAAAGGGACATAAGGACAAAGAAAGCGACTTTGTTTTATACTATGTAGTGATATTTATATTTGTTACATATACGTTGACTAGTACCCTTAACATGTCTTAAACGAACTTACCAAGCTTACCTACCAAAGGGCTAGTTCAATTGGCGAAGTGTCTCAATTATTACTAAATGCGCCATTACATGTCCATACATCCTCTCACCTATATGCTGGATCCCCAATGGATTCGCCTTGCTATCTTTCCCGTCCCTATTGCAAACGTCTCCAGTATTCTTCCACCATTTGTCGTATAGGATCTGAATGACTCCTTTTTCTTGCAACTCGAGTATGGCAAGGGAGATCTTGTCCCGCCACGGACTGCCTTTCCAGGTCGCTACGCCGTAGCCCTGAAATAAATATTGTTAGGTTTAGGTGCAATTATGGTAGAGGGCGACACTGCGTCACGGGTGTATGCAACACAAAGTACTGGCACATAAAATAGGCGAAGGAAACCTCTGCGCGTCAGTCGTCTATGGTTCGTCAACAAAGTCAGCAGCTCAGTGAAAGTTGAAAATACAAATAATTATTTTCGGCTGAATATTTAGTTCATTGTGATACCAAAGTGGCTAAATATGTTCGCTTTGGGATTATTTACATTTATTTTAATTACATTTTTTAAGTACATACATAAATATACACATCACGCCTGATTCCCTGTACAGGGGTAGGCAGAGATCACGGATCTACATTTGTCCCGATCCTGACAGACCACTTTCGCTTCATTGACACTCATACATCTTCTCAAACACACTCTGCGGTTATACGTACTCCTAACGTCACCTTTTTTCAATATCGTCTATCTGACTGTTATATGTTTTATTAGGCCGGCCCCTACGTGGCGCTTTTATACATACATACGCTTCACGACTTGTGTATACACACTCCCTTTTTTATTATGGCGGGGTAGTCAGAGACTTGAATGGCCATCTCCGAAATTTCGAAGGCATGTTAGGTATGGGTCATTCGAAGCCCGCGCATCACTAGATAGACAGCACCCAACGTGATAGGTAGTGAACCGTATAGCCGTATATAGGCACTGACTATTACCTATCCTGAGGGATAGGCATGTGGCTACCTCTAGAGCGCCACACACACAGAGAAACCTAAGTAAACCTAGGTTGCAATTAGTTAAACATAATTACCACAGATGACGCCACAGTACTCCCCTTTTTATAAGGTTTTTTTGCGTCATAGGTTTCCTCACGATGTTTTCCCTCACCGTTAACGCTTTTATTATTATTACTAGCGACCCGCTCCGGCTTCGCACGTGTATAAAATATATAGCCTACTCCACTATTTAATGGATGTTATTATACATATAAACCTTCCTCTTGAATCACTCTATCTATTAAAAAAAAACACATCAAAATCCGTTGCGTAGTTTCAAAGATTTAAGCATACAAAGGGACATAGGGACAGACAGATTTGTTTTATACTATGTAGTGATTACCTTAGAGTCCAGTAACCCTCCTATCTGGGTCAAATTGCAGTCCCTCTGCACTCTATGGTCCAGCATTGTTGACTCCATGAGGAACGCGTAGTTCCCGGCGAGGACCTTTTGGACGCCCTCCTCGTAAGAAGCGACGAGGGCTGGAGGCTGCGCTGACGACATGTGCCGCCACATCTTTTGGTATATGTCGATGTTGGAGTCCTGAAAGGGTATTATGTAGTTATTTTTAAACAGTCGCGATTTATACTCTATTTATTTACTATGTGAGACAGGGTCATATCAAGATTTTATAAAGATATAGATTACCTTTATTTTGCCCGACGTTTCGACCCAGTTGCATAGGCCGTGGTCGCGGGAAGACTAGTAAAAGTAGACTAGCGGGAAGTAGTATATATTTGTATACAAAAATATTGATTAAATAATTAATTTTAAAATGATTAATGATACTGAATCACTGCAAAACCGGACCGATCAAAACAATGGAACAATGTGGATGCCCTCTGCCCCATCTAGGGGACATAGGACCTTAATAATAACAATAATAAGACGACCTCCGTGGCGCGATCGGTTAGCCGCCGAAACGTTAATCGTGAGGTCCCGGGTTCGATTCCCGGTGGAGGCAGAGTTAAGTACTAGATACGCTTTTCTTCTGTTTTCCAGTGTGGTCGTTGATTATATATGTATTTATCTATGTATAATATGTATATATTTCTTAAATATACGTTGACTAGTACCCTTAACACAAGTCTTAAATGAACTTACCAAGGGGCTAGTTCAATTGGCGCAATAATGTCCAAATATTATTATTATCATATTATTAATTCATAAAAAAACAAAAAATACAAACGCGTTAACGACCATTTACCCGCTGTAGTCAGAGGTTCAGGTGCATCTCCGCCGTAATTCTATGGCCACCTTGAACCCACGTGTTGAACAGTCAGAACTCAATGTGATAGGTGGTAAGCCGTGTCGTACAGGTAACAGGTAGGTTTCCTCACGATGTTTTCCCTCACCGTAGTATTTAGCGCATTTCGCAAATGTATTTTTATTACGAAAATGTACATAGAAATTCATTAAACTTCATTTCCAGTAATACATGCTCAAGCGGGATTTTAACCCTATACTCACTGATACAGAGTCAAGCCCTAAACAACTGAGCTATATCGAATAATTATAATGTTTTAAAAAGTCGAACAATAATTGTATAAAATCCATTTTTTTACGTATTTGTGAAAATTGGACTCGCCAATTTAGAAAATGTAATAGAACTTGGTAGGTTTATGTATTATTTTTCATCGAATTTTTTAAACTTTTGAATCGCTCTCCTGTAAAGTTGTGAAATGGCGTTAGTTATTTATGCCTAGTTGTTTTTATTGTTGTTTTCATGTCACGTCATAGGAGGCGACTAAGTGACTAGGGGTGCTTTAGAAAGTTAATAATGAGTGTCGGCAAAGCCAGAGAGATTGTGGGAATCATTCAAGGTGACTATCGATCCTCTTTGCCTATCCCGCAATGTCGTTAATATATGTATGTAACTGTAGATGATTACTATTTACTACTGTACTGTATTTATTAATCACATACATATTAGCCTTTTACATTAAAAAAATCTCGTTGGTAGTGTGAAGAACACATCTAAAACATATACAATCTTTTGTAACATTCTTCTCAAGGCGGGTGTACGTAGTAAAGAACAGAAGAGCATGTATGAGAAGGTTAACGGGTGTGAGTGAAGTAAGAGAGATTTGTCACCCGTTCCAGGAGTCCTAATAGTCTCTGCCTATCCCGTTGGGGAGGTAGAAGCGTGAATATGTGTGTATATATATTTTTTTTGATATTTGACATTTATGTTTAATAATTAACGGGACTTATAGCGTAAGTTTTGATATAAGAAAGTTACCTTTATCATGGGGTCCCATCCCATACAAATTTTTTCGACCAAAACTTGAAGCATCAATAGGTGGCGCTATAAGTCATCAAAGACCGATAAAAAAATTATTATTGAAAAATATTGCGATTTTTAGCTATATTCATACATAATTCACCATAATATGTGATAATATGAATTTATGTACTTACTAGTGAGTAATAGAAAGCGCGGATATCAATTTCATAAATAATAAAGTAAGTAAAATTTATTTAATCCTGCCATCTAGTCAATACTTGTAGAAGCAACATTTTTCTATTCGAAAGCAGATGTCGCTGTGTATTGGCGGTTAGTATAACTACCTATCAATAAATGTATTCAGTACAAATTACATAATTATGATTTCAAAAACATCTAAAATACAAACTGAATACCAGTGTCACAGACTTTATAGGCAGGCAATCGTACGAAAAATGTAAATGTCTCGATTCCCATACAGATTTCTTTTGATCCTGATAAACTACTATTATACGGCCAATTATTAGTTTATGTGTTATGTAATGTCAATAATGTTTTTGCTAAA
Organism: Leucoptera coffeella; assembly: GCA_030578115.1. NCBI lineage: Eukaryota > Metazoa > Arthropoda > Insecta > Lepidoptera > Lyonetiidae > Leucoptera > Leucoptera coffeella. Next base: position 319,933 of record JAMBLF010000074.1, on the reverse strand, counting down.
ATATTGGATAGGTATTTTAATCGCGCTTATGAAAAATTATGATGTGTAGTTGTGATCATAAATATAGGATTCTACGGTTGTGATTCATACACCACCGGTTCTCGTTCTATCACCGAAGTTAAGCAACGCGGACGTGGGAAGTAATTGGATGGGTGACCATTTAAATTGCTCACGTACTGTTGTTTTGGTGAGGGAACCTGGTTTGGTTATGTAAAGACTTAGTTAATCACCTATTACATTGGTTATTGATAATCAGGTAACGATTGGGTTTCGATTGACTTAAGATTGCAAAAAAACTTAGTTGCCACTCAACATCTGACTACCCCGAAAGGGATGTGAATGCATATTTTGCATATAGGTTTTTTGTGTTTGTCTGTCGGGTGACGACGGGGATCGGCGATCAATCGGGGTCGGCGGCGGCAACATAATGTGAACACAGTATTATGTACCTATTCAGGATTATAACAGAGATCCCGCGCAATCGTAGTTTGGGTAGGCATAGTTTACGAGGGAGCATGGAGCGAAGCGGCGCACCGCGGCAGCCCCCGCCGCCCTCGCCGAGAGCGCTGCAAGTCGCTCTCTGCTCTATTATGGGCACTAATAAAAGTAAATAATAGGGTATCTCTGAGAATCAGCGTTCCGACGGTTACGGTTAACAACCGAAATATATCTGTTACTAAGCCAAACAGATATCGATTAACACGTAAAGAAAATAACCGATATATATAGCGGTTATTCGTAATTAAAGTTCATTTTGGCATGTTTTTGGACTGTAAAAATAGTAATCATTTTATGATGATCCAAAATAAACTTTATTACAAATGCAGAAAAAATATTTTCTATTTGCACATTTCAATAAAATGCATTAGGTATGCATTTTGTATTTCATTTTGGCATGTTTTTGTACTGTAAACATCTGTCAATATCTAATCATATTATGATGATGCAAAATTAGACTTAATTGAAATAGAATTTTAAAACTAATTTAAATTTTTATGCATTTGCAATATTTAAAATTTAAAATGCCTGTATTTTATATTTCTTTTCATTTGTTTGGTGTGGTCACTATGTATGTATATTGCGATATTGCGTTAAAATTAATCGACTTATTTAATCGAATATAAAGAGAATGATTAAAATGTGCATTGCTAGATCTACATATACAAGTACATGTATAAAACATTAATATAAAATTAACTACTGAAATATAATGATAATATATTTTTATATAGGTTGCGAAGGTAATTTATTGTGGCACAGTGGAAGGAAGATTATTATTGAGTTATTGAGATCAAATTGAGACAATCCTTTCTAGGCGGGTGTAGGTAGCGTGAAGAACAGAAGAGCATGTATGAAAATGTTTATGGGTGTGAGTGAAGCAAGAGCAAACAGGCGTAAATATACATATTATGTACCTATGTAACGAATAATAATAATAGTCTAAGTAATACTTAAGTTTTTTATTTAATCTAAACAATTTCCTCTAAATTAGAAGCGCTGAAAAGCGGCTGTAGCCCAGTGGGTAAGACCTCGGACTTCGTATGAGAAAGGTCCTAGGTTCGAATCCTGACTCTGGCATGTACCAATGAATGAAATTTAAATATGTGTTTTTCATTTACGTACAAATTTACAGTCGCTAACGGTGAGGGAAAACATCGTGAGGAAACATGCCTATTTCTCAGAATAGGTAATAGTCAGTGCCTATATGCGGCAATACGGTTCCCTACCTATCACGTTGGGTGCTGTCTATCTATTGATACGCGGGCTTCGAATGACCCATACCTAACATGCCTTCGAAATTTCGGAGAAGGGCATTCAAGCCTCTGACTACCCCGCCATAATAAAAACGGGAGTGTGTATACACAAGCCGTGAAGCGTAGGTGTGTTTTATGTTTTTTTCTTTCTATCGGTACACTATTTCGTTTAAAAATCAATTCTATTATATATATTTCGAAGGCATATTCGATAAAAAGAAAATTTTATTATTATTATATTTAATCACTAGCATACACTTCACAGTGAAAACCTTTACAATCTTCTCCAAAATGTGAAATATAACGAGTTCGGATTTTACTTTTTAGTTTCTACCTTGCTAGGTACTACGCACACAAACACAAGTCACGCACACTCGCGCAATAAGGCGCGGCGCCTGTCTGTGGTCGAGGTAGGTACTTAGTCGCGCGCGTCGCTTGATTTTGATCTATAAATGAATAGGTAGGTACCTTACATTCATGGGAGAAATGGGGCTACGTGATTACTGCCACCCCTCTAGGGGGAAGCGGGCGTGACGCGTATGTACGTAATTCTATTTCATAAATATGTATACGTACGTTCACTGCTAAGACAGTACCTACTTTTACCGGTCTGCATCCCTCAGTCGCCTTTTACGACACCTACACGAAGGGTGTCAAACTGTATTGGTGAAACACGGGTTAATTATGCATTTAAATTCTATAATATATTGTAGGTATTCCAGAATACTCATTAGGATTAGGTATTTATTTAGGTGAACTCTTTGACCAAATGTAACTGCCTATAGTAATCTAATAAACTCAATCTAATAATATAGTGCAAAGCAAATTAAACTGTCTTAACTCTAGTAATACTAGAAATTACCTCAATCCCTCAGTCGTCTTTTACACCTACAGGGGGGATGGGAGTGTCAAACTATATTGATTAAACACGGATTAATAGGACTTAATCAGCAGTCCGATTTCTCCCCGTGGATGTTGTAAGAGTGGAATAAGGGCTCTAAAGTGATTTTTATCTATTTTGGCGAGACAGTATTATATTATCTGTGTCCGTGACTTGATTGATATTGATCCTGGCATACCACTTTATTAAATTTACATACCTAGTTAATTTTATAGAAACACCTTAGTGTTTCTATAAAATTACCGAATGACCCATACCTAACATGCCTTCGAAATTTCGGAGATGGGCATTCAAGCCTCTGACTACCCCGCCATAATAAAAAATGGAGTGTGTATAGACAAGTCGTGAAGCGTATGTATGTTATGTTATGTAAACACCTTAGAATATATATAAACTCAAACACCTTAGTATTTAATTATCTGTGACCATATGAACCGAAAATAAACCATAAAATGAGCAAACAGTATTAGACATGCTGTATTTGTAATTTTATTCATATATTAGAAGTGCTGAGAAAAGGGGATGTAAGGAGTACCTGTAATTGGCAACCATGTATGCAAAGGTGTTAAAGAGGCGAACGTGGCATGCCAGGATCAGGAAAAATGGGGCAACGTAATCTCTGTCACCCCTCTAAGGGGAAGCGGGCGTGACGCGTATGTATTATATGTAATTCTAATTCATGACTTAATATTATGTATGCGTACGTATATGCGCTCATGACCATTATTAACATTGTCCCTAGTCTCCTTGTCGCCTCTTACAACTTGATGGAAAAAACCTGTATATATTTTAATATCTGTGAGACCTGTGACGAAGCACAGAAGGCTGAATTGTGAGTACCTATTAAAGAGTTCGTGAATCGTGATCGAGGCACATCGAGGTAAAATCGTCTGACGACGGATACTTGCTCGCTAGAAATAGACTCTGCGGTGAATTTTACATACCTACTTTATTTTATAGAAACACCTTATGAATCTAAAGACCTTATGAAATAAACCATAAATTGCCATACCATAATACCTACTCGTATGTCATTCAAGTTTTTTAAGGAAGGCACCTATACATAGGTGGCGGGGTAGCCGAGTGGATTAGCGCCTTAACTCTCTGGGTGATCCAGGTTCGAATCCCGGCGGCACCAATGTTTATTTCTAATTTCTAATAAATATGTGCCTTGCGTCCACACTCTGGTCCGTCCTAGCCGTAAAACGTGTTAGGTGGGACCAATTAAAACAGAGATAAAAAATAATGAAAAAATTATCGGCGAGTATCATATACCCTACTCAAATTTAGATGGAGCTATTTCACTTAATTTAGCTAGCTAATCGCTCTAGTATGGACAAATACAAAAGTGACCTCTATTATTGAGAAGATGCACGATTTATGCACGATTTCATGCATTCGATGTCACGCCATCTGTTTTTCCAATTTCGCTTCAAAAATAAGCGGAGTAAAATAAGAAGTTAGCACTTACCAAAAAATTTGTATGGGATGGGGTATCTGTACTGTATAGTATTATATTATCTGTGCCTTTATTAAAGAGTCTGCCCGTGACCATGGCTGCTGCAACGTAGCCGAAACGTCGGGATAATAAAGGTAACTTTCTTATATAAAAACTTACGCGATAAGTCCCGTTAGTTATTAATCACAAGAGAGATTTGTCAGGATCGTTCCAAGTTGGGATAGATAGTCTCTGCCTGTCCCGTTGGGGCTTGAATATATATGTGTACGTATGTTTTATTACTGTCCTTAATTTGAATTAATACATTTAATTTAAATTTTGGTACTTACCCTGAAAAACGTCATAGTAGACCCCCCATTAAGCGTGCCATATTGGACCGCGGTTTGGGCCGCCAAGTCCGCGGCGCTCTGCACGGGAAGAACCGTTCTCTCCACGGTAAGAAAGGCAGCTAGGTTGGCCGTGTACGAGGAGAGGATTATGAGCGTGAAGAACCACCATATACCTCCGACAACGCGGGTTGATGTTGCCTGAAAAAGGGAAACTTAGGTACTTAAACATAATTATATAAGAATTACGGTGTACGGGTAATAATACGGTGATACGGTTCACTACTTATCACGTTGGGTGCTGTCTATTTAGTGAAACGCGGGCTTTCAGCGGGTAGTCAGAGGCTCAGGTTTCCATCTCCGCAATCGCGAAGGTAGTAATTCTATGGCCACCACGAACCCACGGATTGACAATGTGACAATAAACCATGTCGCCATTTACAAGCACTAACTATTACCTGTTCGGATACAGGTAGGTTTTCACACGATGTTTTCCCTCACCGTAGCATTTGACGCATTTTGTAAATGTATTTCTATTGTAGGTCGAAACGTCGGGTAAAATAAAGGTATTAATTCTTTATTAACTTATTGTGAATGTATTTCTAAAGGTATTTATATCTTTATTAATTTATCGTGAAACGACCCGGTCTCACATAGTAAATGATGAATATAAATCGCTAATGTTTAAAAATAACTAGTTAAGTTCAGTTCTAAAAGACGCTTCATAGGACATTTCTTTAATATGCACATAATATTATCAGTTACATACATACAATATACCTTACCTTAGGATTCAACCCAGAGCCTTGCCGCAGAAACGTTCCCGTTATGAACCAGAACGAGTTGCAGATGTTAAACTGATTCTTCAGATCAACCTCCTGACTGTACACTTCTGTTGACGTGGACCTGCAAAGTGACATTTACAGCTGGACATTAATTGTGAACGAGAGGATTCTCACATAGCGATATGTCAAACCATCTAAGACCGTATAGGAATTATTCTAAGACCTTATAGGAATAGTTTTAAGACCGTATAGGAATAATTTTAAGACCGTACAGGATTAATTCTAAGACCGTATAGCAATAATTGTAAGACCGTAGCAATAATTGTAAGACCGTATAGGAATAATTCTAATTATTCTTAATGGTACTTCCATAGATTCATTCATTTATAGATAAATAAGCTGTAAAGCCAATGGTGAATATACTAATTTGTGCCATAAAGAGAAAGACAAAAACCAATATTCAGAAGAGCATGTAAAACGACATTAATAGTTTTTATTTATTTATTTAGGATACAAACAGTTACATAATAGAACTTAGACTAAATATAATATTAATTCTAATTTAAACCTACAGTATCCATAACAAATAACAAAACTACTTTAAAGTTGAGAGTGAAGCTAGACGGATTAGTCACCCGTTCCACGATGTAGGTAAATAATATGTACGTGTTTCTGAATAAAGTAAATAAAAAATTACTTACCATTCGTAAGGAGAAAATCTGGCCATGACAAACAGTGTGAAGGAAACCAGAATATAGGCAGAGAGAACGTACAGCCATATCTCTATGGCGAGAGGATTTAGGAAACTGAATAGCCTGGCCGGTTGGGAGGTGGGTACCTGAAATAATAATTACATACATGAAACAAAAACAAATATAAGTAACATATTAGTAAATACACTAAATACTTCGTTGTCTCATAATATTCTAATCCTAGCGTTGTTACATTAACGTTTCTCTTAAGACGGGTAGGCATAAATCCTTATTTAACTCAAAAAGACAAACACGTTCACGACAATTAACACTTGCGGGGTAGTCACATGTTCAGGTGTCCATCTCCGCAATTGCGAAGGTAGTAATTCTATGGCCACCTCGAACCCACGTGTTGACCAGATAGTCAGTACTCAATGTGATAGGTGGTCAGCCATGTCGCCATTGTTCATAGGTAGTTTTCTCAAGATGTTTTATATATATATATATATATATATATATATTTATATATATATATATATATATATTAGTTTTGGATATATTATTATTAGTTTTGGAATAGTGTAGATGTACGTAACAATCATATTTTTGACTTATGTATGTAATTCGACGTAACTCAGTTGTTTGGGGCTTGACTTTGTATACTTTGTTGTATTGACTACGGTGAGAGAAAATATCGTGAGGTTACCTACCAGTTCCCCGAACAAGTAACAGTTAGTGTTTGTAAATAGCGACATGGTTTACCACCTATCACATTGAGTGCTGACTATCTGGTCAACACTTGGGTTCGAGGTGTCCATAGAATTACTACCTTCGCAATTGCGGTGATAGAAACCTGAACCTCTTGACGGTTAATAGACGTGAACGAATTTGATTTTGTTATTGTCTTTATACTTTGATTTAAATCCATTAATCTTTTTTGGGGTTATAAAAGGCACGGGTGTCCATATCTGCAATTGCGTTTGTGATTCTAGGGCCACCTCGTACCCAAGTTTTAACAATACCCGATCTCGATCCTGACTTAACATTGATACTCATACACCTCCTCATACACACTCGGCGGTTATAGGTACTTAATAGATACTTACCTTAAACAAAATTCCAATGCCGAGATTCATGAAAGGCTTAGTGAAATCAATGACAGATTCTCTCGCATAGCTTATGGTCATCGATGCCATGGCAATGTCGGCTTTCTGCAATGTGTAAGAAGGTTTATTTTATTAATCTGACAATTATAGAGATTGATATCAAAAGCCAAAGTGGAAGGTAGAGTTGGATGGGGTAGGCCGCATATAGGATAGGCAGAAACTATAACTCGACACCTGGAACGCGTGACTAATATCTCTTACTTTACTCACACTTATTAACCTTCTCATACATGCTCTTCTATTCTTCAGTACGTACACCCGCCTTGAGAAGAATGTCTCCAATCTGATCTGTATAAGTTCTACGCGGCCTACCCCGTCCAACTCTACCTTCCACTTTGTCTTTATAAACTCCTTACACTTGACTTTATAAAACACTTTAGTATTTTTTAAATCACGTCACATGTGCATAATAAATAAACATTATAAACTCAAATGTATTCGTTCTATATAAGTAACATCACAGTAAATGCATTAAATATTTCGTTGTCCTGAAACACTTAAAGGTGAAATTAAAAAAAGGTTTTACCGCCATCTATGTTATACTAGCGACTCACTCCGGCTTCGAACGGGTATAAAATATATAGCCTACTCCGCTATTTAATGGATGTAATTATACATATAAACCTTCCTCTTGAATCACTCTATCTATTAAATAAACCGAATCAAAATCCGTTGCGTAGTTTCAAAGTAAGCATACAAAGGGACATAGGGACAGAGAAAGCGACTTTGTTTAATACTATGTAGTGACGATGATGTATGTAACTTACCCGGTCCACCAATTCCCGTACAATCCCGTTCCATTCCCCGGTATCCGGGTCTCGGGCCCCGTACATGTTATCCGGGACAAGCCTGAGCCGGTAATTGAACCCGGCTCTTGCAGCTATCCGGGCTAGCAAGTCTATGCAGAAACCTTCGAACCTCGCGTTGCCTTGGAGGTTCCAACCTTCTTTGACCATTACGTAGGGTTTTTCCTGGTAATACAAAGTAAGAGGTAATAAGGAAGAGCTGTTAAAAACAGGTAGTACAATGCTTGTAAATGGAGACACGGTTTACCACTTGTAACGTGTTTGTTGTAAAATATTTGTTATTTTCTATAATTTTACAACTGTTTGTTTTCCTAAATAAACTAAAAAAAACAAATACATTAAATACATACATACTGACTATCCGGTTAACACATATATATTTACAAACATGGGTTTTGTGGGTTCAAGGTGGATATAGACTAACTCTGCAATTACAAAGATGGACAAGCGAAACTATTAAATAAGGATCGAGAATTTTTTGCCTTTGTAGTAAGTAGTTGGTTAAATGAATTATAAGCATAATGGGCATGACTAAGAAACTCAGGTCCCGTGCTAGTCTGGGACGTAAAAGAATGCAAACTAGCTGCCGTTCTTCCCAGCATGCCGTAGGAGGCTAGCGGACTAGGGGTCAATGGAATCTATTGGGCGATAGACTAGCAACTTGTCACAATTGCTCCATATAACATCTCAACCCCAATACTCATGCTACAAAAGCTAAAGACCTTGAAGATATTATCGTATCCATGGTTCTGTCCACTCCGAAAGGGATTAGAGGACGTGAATGTATATGTAAAGAACTCAGGAAAACAGTTTAGATTGGATGATAGACAAGTAATGTTCATTATTCCATATAGAAATACAGTTACGAAATTTGATTATGTATTGGTTTACCACCATTTACGGATATTGATTATCTGGTAAAAAGTAGCTTTCATATGTAAATAAATAGCCTAGGTTGATAAATAATTCAATATAGTTATTGGTTTTTATACAATTTACACATACGCATTCACGTCCTTTAACCTTTCGGGGTGAATAGAACCTCGGAGATATAATATCTCCTAGGTCACTTTTTAGCATGATAACTGGGGTTGCGATGTCATAATGGAACGTTGTGGTTGCTAGCTTTTTGTCCAATCGATTATATATGTATACCCTAGTCCCTTAGATGACTTCTACGACATGCCGGGAAGAACAGCAGCTAGTAAGCTTTCTTTTTACTTCCCAGCAAACACGAGATTTTCACATTACTTTTTGTACATTTTCTATTTAATATACATATTTCCCAAATAGTCATTACAACGTATAATAATAATAAAAGCATTTATTCACAGCCACAAAAACATACACAATACAAAACGTTTACAATTAATACTTACAAACTAGGGGATATAACTTGTGCATGTTATTGTCGCAGCAAAAGGGTTCCAACTCAGCTGGGTATGTTGCGTTTGATAGCAGACATAACGCTGGTCTTATGTCGGAACCATTGGAGGGCAACGTGTATATTATGAAGAATATTGAAATAGTGGGTACAACTAAAATATTCAAAATAAATATAAAAATACATATGATAATTAATTATGGTATGAAAACCGATATACACTCTACAATATGGTTAGTTAAAAATAGTATAGATATATTATATATTTTATATAGATAATTTAATATAACACATACCTCAACAGTAACAACAGTCAGAGTAACATTCGGCGGGGGATCTCTCTTATAAGCCGCTTCGTCAGTGACTGCCAACCCATCGCTAGGCGACCATTGTCCAGCTGGAACCACCTCACCCTTTACTCCGTCAAGCCTCATTAGTTGCAGCTGGAAATTTGACCTGGAACCGGCTTGGAAGCCTATGGGACCGGTTAAGCCGTGGGCTGATATCTGGAATACAAAAAGGATACGCATTAGTTATAAGTAAGCAACCTAATAATTTTAGCTTCGCTAGTAATAAGTAAGTTAAGTCAGCAATATAATATTATAAATAGCCATTGTAATTAAACCAATTGTTCTTTTTGATTTCTAAATTTGTAATAGTTTGTTCTGCTTGTAATAAATTAATAAATAATTATTTTTATTATTATTCGCGGCGCCCTACACTTAACTCATTCGTAGTAGGTTCAGGTGTCCATCTCCGCAGTTGCGAGGGTAGTAACTCTATGGCCACCTTGAACCCACCAGACCAGATAGTTAGTACTCAATGTGACAGGTGGTCAGCCATGTCGTCATTTATAAGCACTGTTTGGGGAACAGGTAGGTTTCCTCACGATGTTTTCTCTCACCGTAATATTCGATGCATGTCGTAAATGTATTTTTATGACGAAGATGTACATAGAAATTCATTAAACTTCATTTCTATTGGTACATGCTCAAGCGGGATTTGAACCAATAGATTCGTTATAAAATCTATTAGTATAAATATTAATATGTTTTTACGAATATGGTTTACTATACTATATTACTAAAACCATGTTGTTGCATGTTATGGCTGCTATCGCTTGCAATATAGTCAGAGGTTAGAAAGCCTATTTCGGCAATATAGTCACATTTCGACATGTTTCATGAATGAAGACGGCTGTAGCCCAGTGGGTAAGACCTCGGACTTCCTATGAGAAAGGTCCTAGGTTCGAAGCCCGACTCTGGCATGTACCAATGAATGAAATTTAAATACATATGTGTTTTTCATTTACGTACATAATTCACAGCCGCTAACGGTGAGGGATGACGACGTGAGGAAACCTGCCTATCCCTCAGCATAGGTAACAGTCAGTGCCTATATACGGCGATACGGTTCACTACCTATCACGTTGGGTGATGTCTATCTAGTGATACGCGGGCTTCGAATGACCCATACCTAACATGCCTTCGAAATTTCAAAGATGGGCATTGAAGCCTCTGACTACCCCGCCATAATAAAAAAGGGAGTGTGTGTACACAAGTCGTGAAGCGTATGTATGTATGTTCACAAAATAGTCAGTAAATGTCACCTTATCAATAGTCTCCAGCAACTCCCTCCCATGACTCCAGGGTGTCTCCGCATCACAGCTGCAGTTGGGGCTGGTCTCCTTGATAGAAGTGAGAGCCAGAGCCAGGATCTGGACCGCATCGTATAGGAGGGCTGGAGACGTCTGGAATGGAGTGGGTGGAAGAAAAAGAAAGTTTATTAGAGAAGAATTATTTAGAGATGTTATATCTTCTTGGTCATCACTACATAGTATAAAACAAAGTCGCTTTCTCTGTCCCTATGTCCCTTTGTATGCTTAAATCTTTGAAACTACGCAACGGATTTTGATGCGTTTTTTTTTTTCAATAGATAGAATGATTCAAGAGAAAGTTTTATATGTATAATAACATCCATTAAATAGTGGAGTAGGCCATATATTTTATACCCGTGCGAAGCCGGAGCGGGTCGCTAGTTTTAAGTTATAATTTTAGGTTATATAAAGCAGCTACTATATGTTTACAGGGATTTTGTATGCAGAGATCATGGATAACCAATGGTCTCAACCCTGACAAAGCAATTTCGCTTCATTGACACTCATACACATGGCATGGCATATAGACTATAAGTAAAGATCACTCAAAACGTTTCATTATCTTCCATTCATATCATTTGCATATCATGACCCGTTTCATTACAGAGATAAATAGTCCTTTAATCCCTTTAAATTAGAACTGAACCTTGGAGATGATAATATCACCTAGGTTACTTTTTATTGAATATTAAGTCATATAAAACATTAGTGACAAGTAAACAAACTCTAGCAAAGATCAATAGATTCCTTAGTCGCCTCCTACGACATGCCGGGAAGAACGGCAGCTAGTTAACATTCTTTATACGTCCCAGACTATGTTATATGTTTAACAAGAAAACGGGACTTATCGCGTTTTTTATAACCTTTGTTACCCGACGTTTCGGCCATGTTGCAATGGCCTCACGGGTCAACCCGATTTGTGTCCCGATTTCTTGTAAAACCTTATTATAGAGCATATTATATATATATATATATAGAGCATATTATATATATATATATATATATATATATATATATATATATATATATATATTCTTTAAAATATGTATAAACGTAGCTCTCCAGTGGTTCTGACAAAAGAACAGCGTTGCGTTTGCCACCAGACGCAACAGATAGCTGAGTTAGAACCCTTTTTCTGCGACAATAACATGTACAAGTTATACCTCCTAGTTTTTAAGTTTTATATTTTGTTTATGTTTATGTAGCTGTAAGTAAACGCTTTTTATTATCAATACATAGTATAAAACAAAGTCCCTTTCTTTGTCCCTATGTCCCTTTGTATGCTTAAATCTTTGAAACTATACAACGGATTTTGATGCGGTTTTTTTTAATAGATAGAGTGATTCAAGAGGAAGGTTTATATGTATAATAACATCCATTAAATAGTGGAGTAGGCTATATATTTTATACCCGTGCGAAGCCGGAGCGGTCGCTAGCTATTAATAAAATGAATAAGCGAGTCTCTCATAGGTATGTATTACTTACCTTAATCCGTCCACCAGTCATGATAGGCGCCCCAATGGGGTGAAATTTCTCCATGACTTGCAGAATGTCCTTCACTTTGTCAGAGGTCCTGTCAACTATTCGCCAACCACTCATGTTGACTCTGTTGTATAGGAAATCTTCGAGATCGAAAAGTTCTATGTCCTGTGTTAACAGAGAATAGTATTATAGTCTATTCGCGTTAAGTAAATAGTGACGTCATGATAATCAGAGGTCAAACTGACCAATGAGACGTGAGTAAATGAGAAAAGAAGTCACATTGACCAATAACAGACAACCCCTATAAAATCTCATTGATTAAATCATGGAGACCTTGATGACGTCACTATTTTCTTAAAGCGAATATACTATAAGTATGTATGTAATCATACATACACATCACACCTTTTCGGACTAGCAGAATGAGACACACAATTTTTCTCTCGTCGTAGCTCAGTTGTTTGGGCCTTGACTCTGTATCGAGGGTACAGGGTTCAAATGCCGCTTGAGCATGTACCAATGGAAATGAAGTTTAATGCATTTCTATGTACATTTGAGCAATAAAAATACATGTACGAATTGTGTACTACGGTGAGAGAAAACATCGTGAGGAAACCTAGTTAGTGCTTGTAAAAGGCGACATGGCTTACCACGTGTCACATTGTATTGACTATCTGGTCAACACGCTGGTTTGAGGTGGCCATAGAATCACTACCTTCGCAATTGCGGAGCTGGACAACTCAACCTTTGATCTTGCAAGGGTTAATGGTCGTGAACGCGTTTGTCTTTTTGTCTAATTTATCTTGTTACTGGCAAAACCACTTTTCGTTTGTACTTTTCGTTCGTTTCATTGGCATCGTGATACCTCATACACACCCGGTAGTAATAGTGTCTCATGGACTATAATTCATTTGAAGAAGAACTTTGGAGATACATCTGGTCTTTTTTAGCATTTATATTGATGGCGTAATGGCATTGATAATGGTTAGTTTAAAAATGTTATTTTATATATGAACATAATAATATACAGTTAGTAATGGTGAGGGAAAACATCGTGAGAAAACCTATCTATCCCTGGATAGATAGTAGCCAGTGCCTGTATACGACGATACGGTTCACTACCTATCACGTTGGGTGCTGTCTTTAGTGAAACGCGGGCTTCGAGTGGCTCATACCTAACACGTCTTCGAAATTTCAGAGATGGGCACTCAAACCTTACTACCTCGTTATAATAAAAAGGGAGTGAGCCCCAATAAGCACGGATCTATTAAATGATACTTACGAAAGAAGTAAATATGTAGTGATAATCTTCATTATTCATTTGTAGTTGCAGAATCTGAAATAGAAAAATACATACATATATACACACACATACATATACATTGGGCCACGTTTGTCGCAGAACCGACGACCGTTGGAGCAAAGCGGTTCTCGAATGGCGACCACGTCTCGGTAAACGTAGTGTAGGACGCCCCCCTGCTAGATGGACCGATGACCTGAAGGTCGCTGGTAGTGGTTGGCTGAGGGCCACGAGTGATCGTGTTTTGTGTACCCTTGGGGAAGCCTACGTCTAGCAGTGGACTGATATAGGCTGATTGATTGATTGACATAGATTTACAGGCATGTATAATAATAATAATAATAAGTTTATTTAGTAAAGATACATCATTTTACAAAAAATAACATACTCCCTAAAAAAGGGCAGAGCCCTGTATCTTAGGGTGTGTATGCTCTTAATAAGGTTCACAAAATTAATTAGCATTCAAGAGTAATTCAGTGTCACTATAATTTAAAGTTTGCAGCCCTGCACTTACTTTTTTCCTACATTCAAACCTACTTAGGCTGTTTAAGGTGAATAACTTATTGACACAATTATGTTCATGAAAGAGTGAAAAATAACATATTTGGACATCATACTCAACTGGCCCCTAGGTAAATTTATTTCAGCCTTATGTTAAGGGTACGGTGAGGGAAAACATCGTGAAGGAACTTACCTGTTCCCCGAATAGTTAGTGCTTGTAAATGGCGACACGGCTTACCACCTGTCACATTGAGTACTGACTATCAACATGTGGGTTCGAGGTGGCCATAGAATTACTACCTGTGTAATCGCAGAAACACCTGAACCTCTGACTACCCCGCAAGGGTTAATAGTCGTGAAGCGTATATATACTTACAGCTCGGAATAGTTTAGGTAGCTCCTGTCTATCAGTGTCGACTATTATATGTTTTATACCCTGTGTCTTTAGTTGCGCTAACGCCTGTCGATACTCTGTAGGGTGGGCACACCTACGAGCATACATATCTCTGCCATCCCTCGCTAGGTTCAAAAGGTTGAGGTCGCCTGAAAAGGAAAAGGTGTTAAGTGGTTGCGTGTTCGATTCCCGGTTAGTGTAAGGTATAAAATACATTGGTGACAGGTTGCTAGTCTATTGCCTAATGGATTAAGTTTACCATTAGTTTCTTTGTCTCCTACGACATGCCGGGAAGAACGGTAGCTAGTTAGCATTCCTTTTAAATCCATGAAGAAGAGGGGACGGCAGATATCACGTATCAGCAAACCACTTTCGCTTTATTGACACTCATATATCTTCTCATACACACTCGGCGGTTATAGGTACTCCTAACGTCACCCTTTTTCAATATAACCTCTATCTGACTGTTATGTCTTATTGAGCCGGCGCCTACGTAACCGCCCTACCACTTCACTCATATACAGGGTGGCGCATTCAAAACGGTCAGTATGGGAAAGTCTGAAACTATAAGAGATACGAAGATTTGTTCTTAGGAACCATGTCACCGATTTTGATAAAAAGAAAAACTGCATTCATACTTTCTTTGAAAAAACAACTGTATCCAGTACGGGAATCGAACCCGGTTGCTATGAAAAAATAAATTGGCTCTTTTCACTTTTTCTTTTTAAATATCGATTGTGTAGGTCTTAAGCTGTAAATGTCTCTTTGAAACATGGTGTCGAAAATGAATAAAATGCATTGTTTTGGCATACTTTAGTTTATCATAGTAGTTTACATACATCGTAACAATATTTAACAGACATTGAGTACTGACTACCTGGTCAACACGTGGGTTCAACGTGACCATAGAATTACCTTCGCAATTGCGGAGATCTACACCTGAACCTCTGACGATTAATGGTCGTGAACGCGTTTATCTTTTGTCTATATTTTCTATTTACCCCTAGTCCCTTAGTCGCCTTCTACGACATGCATTACGAACGGCAGCTAGTTAGCATTGATTTACGTCCCATACTACTTCTTGATTCTTCTAGATGGACTGATGACCTGAAAAAGGTCGCTTGTAGTGGTTGGCTGAGGGCCACGAGTGATCGAGTTTTGTGTACCCTTGGGGAGGCCTACGTCCAGCAGTGGACTGACATAGGCTGATTGATATAACATTCATATTCATTCACGACCGTACAATCCTTTCGGGGAAGTTTGAGCTTGAGTGTCAACCAACAACATTGCGATGATCTTTGGACACTCGAAACGCACTTTTCACTGCAAATCAGTACCCAACGTGACAGGTGGTAAACCATTTCATCGTATACAGATAATGTCTTGACGATGTTTTTCCTCATAGTTATTGATGCTTAAATGTGTTCTTTACTGTACAAATGCACTTAGAAAACAGAATCCTTTCACTTTCTTACCATAGCCATAGTCTTCATATATCACGCCCATTCTATTCCATTGGAGGTAGGCAGTCAGATCTGCGAATGCTTTGTCTAAAAGATCTCGTCGCGGATGCAAGTTTATGGTGAAGGATTTTGGATCGGTAGCTGCAAAGAATAGGCTTATCTATTATACCAATTGAACTAGCCCCTTGGTAAGTACATTTAAGACTTGTGTTAAGGGTACTAGTCTACGTATGTTTAAGAAATATATACTTTTTATTAATAGGTAAATACATATGTACGTATATACTTAATTCAAAGTAGCTCAGTCGTTGTGGGCTGGATTCTGTATCAGTGGGTACAGGGTTCAAACCTTGGCGCATGTATCAATAGAAATGAAGTTTTCTGATTTTTTATGTACAATTACGCAATAAAAAAGGACGTTTGCGACATGCACCGAATACTACAGTGAGGGAAAACATCGTAAGGAAACCTAGTTGATTCCCGAACAGGTAATAGTCAGTGCTTGTAAATACGGCTTACCAACTGTCACATTGAGTACTCTGATCAACACGTGTTTCGAGGTGACTATAAAATTACTAATAACTCAACTATTGCGGAGATGGAAACTTGAATCTCCGAGTACCCTGCAAAGGTTAACGATCATGAGAGTGTTTTTCATTTGTTTTATTTTTTCAGAATACGTAGATTTATATTTACTTACAGTGAAATAAGAACAGAAGAGTATGTATGAGAAAGTTAATAGGTGTGAAAAAATCGAGAGAGTTTTTCATCCATTTAAGATGTCTATCTATAGTCTGCCAATCCCATAATTATGATTACACATGAAATTCTTCTATTAACCCCTAGTTCCTAAATCACCTTCTACGACATGCCGGGAAGAACGGCAGCTAGTTAGCATTCTTTTACGTCTCACTTACCTCCTATCCCTGGTGAAACGTCCAAGTGAGGTATGTGTAAAGATCTGCACATAGCTGCGACCACAGGCGACACATCACCGCCGAGGGTGAATAGAGCTACTACGCCCGACTTCACTTGCATACAACCTGAAATAACATACATACAAACACTTGTCTTTTTTCATAACGGTGAGGGAAAACATCGTGAGGAAACCAGCCTATCCCTTAGGATAGGTAATAGTCAGTGCTTATACGGCGATATAAGCACTACCTATCACGTTGGGTGCTGTCTATCTAGTGGACCGCGGGCTTCGGATGACCCATACCTAACATGCCTTCGAAATTTCGGAGATGGGCATTCAAGCCTTTGACTACCCCGCCATAATAAAAAAGGGAGTGTGTATACACAAGTCGTGAAGCGTATGTATATAAATCACGGACCGCCATTTTGCTAGAAACATCGTTGGAGCAAAGAGGTTACTGAATGGCGACCGCGTCTCGGTAAACGTAGCGTAGGACGCTCCTTGCTAAATGGACCGATGACCTGACAAAGGTCGCTGGTAGTGGTTGGCTGAGGGCCACGAGTGATCGTGTTTTGTATACCCTTGGGGAGGCCTATGTCCAGCAGTGGACTGACATAGCCTGATTGATTGATTGATCGATTCATTGACGCCCTTAATACACATACACACTCGTATAATTATATGCCATAATTAATCAGTACGTTGTGTTATTGAACGTCAAAAAGATAGAATTTCATTTCAGTAATAAATATATATAACGAATCTCTACTATTTATCTCTATTAAGTTACATAATCACTACCGTTTTCCAAAATGTCTTACCGCCATCTGCATTTGCTTTTCCTATAAACTTGAAACGTATATCATACACTAGCATTGACATTGATAATACACTGTTTTTCCTTATAGGTTCAATGCGCTATCACTACATGTAAGGAGACATACCTACATAAATACACGTGACGCCCGTATTCATGTCTGAAATGATCACAGACATTCATACACTTCTTCCTTCATTTACACTCTGCTGATATAGCTACTCTTTAACATGACTATTTATTACTCCACACTAACATAATTACCACCGCCTTCAAAACTCTCATAGCGCCATCTATTATCACACTTACCTTTCCTATAAACCGGAAACGTATGTCTAGGAGCGATGTACTGAAATTAATACACAACTATATACTCTTTTCCTTATTGATGCTGTACACTATCATTGCCTCAATGGACACTTTTACACTCATACATATCACGCTTGTCTTCTTGCAGGCAGGAATCACGGACAATTTCTATCATTCATACAACTCCTCATACACACTCGGCAGTAATACACCCTCTGTACGTCTGGTTTTATCACTATGTCATAATGTTCATGCACACACGACTTAATTCAGTGTACATGCCATTGCCATTTATCTTTATTTTCTAACAAAAACACAACCGCTTATAAAACTCTCTTACCGCCATCTATTATCACACTTACCTTTCCTATAAACCTGAAACGTATCTCTAGGAGCGACGTACTGGATATCGTACACTAACGTCACATCTGGCAGTATACATGCTTGCCTTCTTGAAGGCAGGAATCACGGTCATTCATACACCTCTACATACACACTTCGCGGTTACACTCTCCTACGTGTACGTTTATCGCTATGTCTAATACCATGTAACTAATACCATCGCTATTTATCCTCATTATTTAACAACAGCACAACCGCCTTTCGAAACTCTCTTAGCGCCATCTATCACACTTACTGTTCTACATACCCTTTCTTATAAACCTGAAACGTATCTCTAGGAGCGATGTACTGGATATCATACACCAGGGTCACATCTGGCAGTATACTCTTCTCCTTATTGATCCTGTACATATTATTATTATCATTGCCTCAATGGACACTTTTACATTCATACACACATCGCACCCGTCTACCTGCAGGTGGAGATTACGGACAATTATGGTCATTCATACAACTCCTCATACACACTCGGCAGTAATACACCCTCTTAACTTCTGGTTCACTATGTCATCCATCACTTTCATGCACACACATGAATGCCATTGCTATTTATCCCCATTATTTAACCACAGCACAACCGCCTTCAAAACTTTTCTTAGCGCCATCTACACTTACCTTTTCTATAAACCTGAAAAGTATCTCTAGGAGCGATGTACTGGATATCATACACCAGGGTCACATCTGGCAGAATACTCTTCTCCTTATTGATCCTGTAGACCGCGTATTTGAAAGCTAACTCAGCGCTGCCACCTCGCGCTTCTTCCGAAAACATTGCACCTGCAAACATATACATTCACGTCGTTTAATCCCTTTTGGGGTATACAGAACGTATATAGAGACATCTCCTTAGTCCTTATTATCATATACAGGGTGTAACAGAAGAGTGTAGCAATATTTTAGGGCTAGATTCTCTATCACCTACTTAGTGTAATTGTAAAGTTTTAGCTCGATATCTTAAAATCTAGAATTTTCCATAATCTGATACTCAAAAATGAGTAAGTACCTAAGTACAAATATTACAATGTCCCATCCCTAGTGCAACTGAAACCAACTAGTAAAAGAGAGAGACAAAAGAAAGTTCGGCGCCTTCATGATTACCGCAAGGAAATTCAATTCGCACTATTTCCTTAGCATTAAGTCTCATTTTCCTGAGACATCGGCATTCGTCAAAAGAATCAGTGCGCCGCCGCACGGTGCTACCTATTGCAGTACATTGTGTTATTGAGAATTGAACGTTATTCATTACGCAATAAGGCTCAAAATCTGTTTGTAGTAAATATGGATTGGGATTTTTGTCGGCGATTCAAAGTTCGTTTACTTTTCAGTAGGTTATTGAGAATTGTAGTCCCGTGCTGGTCTGGGACTAAAATAGAATGTAACCGGATGCATTCTACCCGGCATGTCGTAAAAGGCGACTAAAGAACTAGGGGGTTTGTTAGGTATTTTGGGCGATTGGCTAGCCACCGTCCCCAGTGTACCAAAATCTTTTATATCTTTGTCCCCCAATGACAGGCTAAACGTGACAAAAGGGTCTTTGGAATCTTTTGTTCTGTCCACCCCTTCGGGGATTATGGACGTGATGCATATGTATGTAGGTAACCAAACAAATTTATCTGACCTTTCTTTCACATACAAGATAGGTAATTTATTGAAGCCTGCCAACCCGGTTATTATTTTTCTCATAAACATCATGCCTTGTTCAGTAGTTACCAGGTACCTACATAAAAACTAAACGTGACGGAAGACGTTTTATGTTTTACCTCTTTAGGATTTGAAGTCAACGTTTAGCGTAACCTAATCATAAAACTTTCGCTCTTTAATATGTAAGTGACAGGTAGTTAATCCTCGCAAGGGTAGACTGAACTTAAGGTGACTTAAGATAATTAGCATTGGGTCACATTAGAACTTCAATAGAATCAATACTAGGATAATAACTGTGACGCGGAGTCACTTTAGAAATAAATAGAGATTGTCAGCCTTTCGACCAATGATAGTTTAGTCTCTTAGTCGCGTTTTAGGACTTAGGTACCGAAAGAATGAATTCAAACTGGATACGTACATAAACACAAGACAAAGTATTACATATCTTTATGTTTTAAATAAAAACTATTTAAAACATAAATTGAATATCATTTTTTGAATAATCTTATTACCCTTCAAATTATGTTATTATTAACTAAGTTAGACTGACCTGTTGGTTTTTATTGAGTTAGCAAATTCTTGATAAGATTCCGTACAGTTTCACAACTTTCACATCAATAGTAGGTATCATGACACTGAACCACTACACTTCTTAGTTAATAATAAACTAAGATAATTATCAGCTATTTGCTCAAAACGGTCGGCACACACCACACACAACATCATATTATAGTATTCATTATTACTAAAAGACATATTAATTAGTTTACTTTCACGCACGAATCTCGAAAATCTCAATATGCAAAAACGTTGCCAACTGGACACGTGTCAAAAATCAACTGAGTAACTAAAACAAACAAAATTAACAATAGGTAAATTTCACTCAAAATTCTAAGGGCGATTCCATACAAGCGTAATTTGATTAGGTACCTGTATTTGTGGTAACTTACCTACATTACATTTGAACATGAGAATTTTATTTAATTTAATGATCTACAACTAAAGATACTGAAATGATGGTGTTACGTGTCTACTGATAATGTATTATGAAATGCCCATGCTAGTCCGGGACTGTCCAGTGCTGGTCTGGCATAAGTTAAATAGAATGTAACCGGCTGATTTCTTCCCGGTATGTCGTAAATGGCAACCAAGAGACCACATGGTCGGAATGTGTGGATAGATGGTATCCACATGACTAAATCATACACACAATCGTACACGATATCTCCCATAATCCCCATAAAAATCAAAAGGAACGAGGAAGCCTCCGTCTCGGTAGGTATTTAGGTAAACAAAAAAGCCCATATAGCCCCTTAAACGCCTCTTACGACACATGCCGGGAATAAGGCAGCTGGTTACCTTTAAGTCCAGACCGTTACGAAGATAAATAGATAGGTAATAATTATAAATATACCTATTATAAAAATGCGCAAGCGACGGAATGTAACATAACTACGTTTACAGGTAGGTATAGGTAACATACCTAACAAACGCCGTAATCTTCTTAGGTTTGGACTTTGGACAGAATTTAGGCTTCTAGCAGTCTCCACGGTCTCATTTATTATGTGACGTCACGGGATCTCGCAAGACTTGATGGCAATAGGTAATAAGTGATAAAAGGTAATTCTACGACGACCCTAAGCGATGACTTACGACATTAGGAATGCTAAGCTAATCAAGTACCTAACATGTTCCACGCGTTAATTATGTAAAAAAGTGAACGCATAATATTACAATTGTATGTGAACTCGCCCTAATATCAGTGGCGGCGGCGGGCGGCTTTTCACAAAGAATGGACGGCACCTTCAAGGTGTTGGGGGTGGAGCCTATAGCTTTGAGCGGCTTTCCTGAAAGCGTTTGACATCGCCGCCTACCTAGACAAGCAGTCTACGATTTACTCATAGTGATGGGTCGGAATTTTGTTGCGATCAGCTGATCGTGAATGTTACTCATTTTCAGATAGCTGTAAAAAAGGCAATTTCAGTCCGATCCCACTGAAACTTGGTATTTAGACTAATTAGGTGATGCTTTATACGACCCTGAAGTATTGCTACACTCTTCTGTTACACCCTGTATATTTTACTGCCTATCATCCTATAGATTCCATATACCCTTAGTCGCCTCCTACGACATACTAGGGAAAAACGACAGCTAGTTATCATTCTTATTAAACTTAACAACTTCAATCATAAGTATACCGGGTGGCGCATTCAAAACGGTCAGTATGGGGAAGTCTGAAATTATAAGAGATACAAAGATTTGTTCTTAGGAACCATGTCACCGATTTTGATAAAAAGAAAAACTGCATTCATACTTTCTTTGAAAAAACAACTGTATCCAGTACGGGAATCGAACCCGGGTGCTTTAAAAAAATAACTTGCACTTTTCACGTTTTCTTTTTAAATATCGATAGTGTAGGTCTTAAGCTGTAAATATCTCTATGAAACATTATATCCAACATAAATAAATCGAATTATTTTGACATACTTTAGTTTATAGTAGTGCTTGTAAATAGCGACATGGCTAACCACGTGTCACTTAGAGTACTGACTATCTGGTCAACTCGTGGGTTCGAGGTGGCCATAGAGTTACCTACACAATAACACATATGGATACACTAACCTCTGATTGTTCTACAAGGGTTAATGTTTAAGTAATGTTCATGGTTAGTCATTTGCCCTGTTAGTACTATATAGAGCGAGTGTATAGCTTACCGATCTTGAGCACGTGCGAGAGCACGGCGGTGGCGTGCAGTGCCAACACCAGGCACCGCCACAGCCGCATGGCTCGCACCCTCAGCTTGCAGCCACCATCGACGGGGCTGCACAAGGAATAAAGGTATATCACTACATAGTATAAAACAAAGTCGCTTTCTCTGTCCCTATGTCCCTTTGTATGCTTAAATCTTTGAAACTGCGCAACGGATTTTGATGCGGTTTTTTTAATAGATAGAGTGATTCAAGAGGAAGGTTTATATGTATAATAACATCCATTAAATAGTGGAGTAGGCTATATATTTTATGCCCGTGCGAAGCCGGAGCGGGTCGCTACGTAAGAATATTTGGGACACTATTACAGCATGAACTAGCCCCTTGGTAAGGTTATTTGAGATGTGTGTTAAGGGTACTAGTCAAGCTACATACATATACAGTCACGTCCTTTAATCCCTTTCGGCTTGAACAGAACGTTGTAGATATAATAGCTCCTAGGTCACTGTTTGGCATGAATATTAGGGTTGCTATGTCCGTTAGCATTGTCTAGTTAGCATTTTTTTACGTCCCAGCTAGCACTGGTCATAATTGTATTCTGAGCTGGGTGTTTGGCTCTATATCAATGGGTACAAAGGTTCAAACCTCGAAACCATGTATAAAAGGAAATTAAGATTTCTAAATATTCAATAATAATCATCATCGTTTATTTCAAACGTAAACGCCCCTTAAAAGATACAAAACACATAAAATACAAAATAAAATACCGTAACCAAAAGTAAAATCTACATTTACAAATGACACAGGCGGCCTTCTTTTTTGCCAACTATTTGATATTAATAATATGTTTGACGACCTCCGTGACGCGATTGGTTAACCAGCTGACCGCTAATCGTGAGGTCTCAAAGATTCCCGGTGGAGACAGAGTTAAGAACTACGCTTTTCTTCTGCTTTCCAGTCTGGTCGTTGATATATACTACATTATGTTATGTATTTGTCTATATATATATACAATTACATAACATACATAAGTTAGGAACATTTGTGATGGTACCCTTTGCATACATATGCTTTGCTTGTCCAGTAAAATAGTAGTGGCAAAATTGTCGCTACCAAAGAAAACAAAGCAAATACGAAAAGCCCATAAAAAAAAAGAAGATCACATAGTTATGTAGAATTCGTTAATCTACATTTTTATGATATTTAGGATACCAAAGTACTTCCTTATACACATTTTCTGGACATATTATGTTGTGTTGAGTCGAAATAAATATTAATACACGTTTTGCAATTTAGATAATATTTCTATCGAGTATACCATACCCCAACACTATATTATTAATAAAGATTATATAACCTACCCGAGCTTACAACCTCCTTTAAAAAATAATGACCATACCCAAGTATAAATAGACAATTTGGCACAAAAAGACAACTTTCATTACGAAAAACCTTCAGTTTTTGGCAGAAGCGCCCAGTTTGCAAGCCCCACGTGAAATTAAAAGTTTCAAAAGCACTTCAAATGTACAGTTGGCAACATTTTTAATACGATTTCCCATTGACCCCTAGTCTCTTAGTCGCCTCTTAGCGAGCTAAAAGGCAGATAGTTCGCGTTCTATTTGCGTTATTACTAGCATGGGAAATACATACATATACATCACGCTATTTCCCCGTAGAGAGTTAGGTAGAGATCACGGATCCTGACAAAACACTTTCGCTTCATTGCCACTTATAAACCTTCTCATACACACTCGGCGTTTATAGGTACTTCTAACGTCACCCTTTTTCAATATGGCGTCTATCTCATACATTTCTGTTCTTCACTACGTATACCCTTGAGAAGAATATCTTCCATTTGATCTGTATATGTTCTACGCGGCCTACCCCGTCCAAATCTACCTTCCACTTTGGCTTTATAGATTCCTTCCTAACTAGATGCTAATATTTTACAGTACATACATATACATTTAGATCCTAAAACCCTTTCGAAGTTAGGCAAATATCTGACGACCTCCGAGGCGCGATCGGTTAGCCGCCGGAACGCTAATCGTGAGGGTTCGATTCCCGGTGGAGGCAGAATTAAGAACTACGCTTTTCTACTGCTTTACAGTCTAGTCGCTGATTACATATGCTATATATTAATTTATCTATATATAATATGTATACATTTCTTAAATATACGTTGACTAGTACCCTTAACACAAGTCTTAAATGAACTTACCAAGGGGCTAGTTCAATTGGTGTAAGAATGTCCGTGTATAGTGTACATACATATACATTCAAGTCCTGATACCCTTTCGAACTAAGGCAAATCTCAGGGTGACGACAATATCTCCTAGGTCACTTTTTAGCATGAGTATTGGGGTTGTGATGCCATATGGAACATTGGTGACAGGTTGCTAGCTTATCACCTCATAGATTCAAGTGACCCCGAGTCCCTTAATTCCTGATGATATGATGGAAAGAAAAGCAGCTAGTTTACATTCTAATTTTGTCCCAGATTAATACGGGAACCGTTAAATATACGTCACAGAGGGGTAGGCAGAAATCACAGATCCCAATTCCGTCCGATCATTGACTTACATACACCTCCTCATACACACTCGACGTTCTATGTAACTTTATACCAACGAATTACTACCGAAAAAAACCAATACTTTAAATACTATCATATAAAAACATCATTTTCAACCTTATTCCATTAAAATAAGGGTGGTTTTTCGAACTTAAGGAGTAAATTTTCTATGGCTTCATACTATGACGTTATGTACCATTCACACAACATGTACCGTGGTAGTTTGGGACGTAAAAGAATGCTAACTAGCTGCCGTTCTTCCCGGCATGTCGTAGGAGGCGACTAAGGGACTAAGGGTTAATGGAATCTATTGGGTCACCAATGTTCCAAGTATATGAAATCACAACGTATTCTTGCTAAAAGTGACCTAGTAGATATTATCGTAAATGTAGGGATCGATCCAGGTGGCCATCGATAGTCTCTGCCTATCCCGTTAGGGACGTAGAGGCGTGAATATATGTATGTATGTAGGTATTGAGTGGTTTATACCTAACATGCCTTCGAAATTTCGTATATGCCCACTCAAGCCTCTGACTACCCCGTCACAGAAGAAAGGGAATATGTATATACGACATAGGGAGTATGTATACCTTAGGGCTTGACTCTGTATCAGTGGGTACAGGGTTCAAATCCCGCTTGAGCTTGTACTTACCAATGGAAATGAAGTTTACTGAATTTCTAAGTACATTTTCGTAATAAAAATACATTTACGAAATGCCTCGAATAGTTACTACAGTGAGGAAAAAAATAATGAGAAAACCTGCCTATCCCTCGGAATAGGTAATAATCAGTGCCTGCATCCGGCTATACGGTTCACTACCTATCACGTTGGGTGCTGTCTCTCTAGTGAAACGCGGGCTTTGAGTGGCTCATACCTATCATGCCTTTGAAATTTCGAAGATAGGCACTCAAACCTCTGACTACCCTGCCACGATAAAAAGGGAGTGTGTATACACAAGTCGTGAAGCGTATGTAACGTATGGGGTAATAATATGTGACCTCAAAAAGGCAAGGATGATTGATTATCCAGCCAGTGTAATGTCAAAATGACAGATGATATTTTAACGTCATTTAATACTTTATGACGTAAAAAGCGTAGGGTCGTTACGTTGACAGTTCTTGTTCGATCATTGGTGTTAAGCAATGTTGGGTGTGGTTTGTATTTGGATTGGTGACCGCGGGATATTATGCAGGTTAAGTTGTATATAATATGTTAATAATATAATATTGTAGGACACTATTACACCAATTGAACTAGCCCCTTGCTAAGATCATTGAAGACTTGAGAAAATATACTTATTATACATATTATAAATATATATATATATATATATATATATATATATACATACAGTATAAATAATCACCGACCAGACTAGAAAGCAGATGAAAAGCGTAGTTCTTAACTCTATTATTTTAATAATTAGTGTATATTAATGACATATTTTTTTATAAAAAATGTTTTTTTTTTGACTATCAATAAGTGTTTTGATGAAGATGATCCTTATATTGAATAAAAAGATTTTCATTTCATTTCATTTCATTTCTGCCTCCACCGGGAATCGAACCCGGGACTTCACGATTAACAGGTGGTTAACTAATCTCGCCATTGAGGTCGTCAAAGTCAAAGATACATAAATATATGTAAATAACTATGGACTAACCACCTGTCACGTTGGGAAATAGCTGGGGAATAGTGAAACGTGGGTTTTGAATGGTCATAGTTATATAATATCATGTAGATACGTTACCTAAGCGACTGTAGCCCAGTGGATAAAACTTCTGACCTAATGAGAAAGGTCCTGGGTTCAAATCCTGACTCTGGCATGTACCAATGAATGAAATTTAAATATGTGTTTTTCATTTACTTACATAATTTACAATCGCTAACGGTAAGAGAAAACATCGTGAGGAAACCTGCCTATCCCTCAGGATAGGTAATAATAGCCAATGCTTATATACGGCGATTCGGTTACCTATCACGTTGGGTGCTGTCTATCTAGTGATACGCGGACTTCGAATGACCCATACCTAACAAGTCTTCGAAATTTCGGAGATAGGCAACTACCCCTGATTACCCCGCCACAATAAAAAGGGAGTGTGTATACACAAGTCGTGAAGCGTATGTTACGTATGTTTTATATTACTCAAGCTCCTAACTACCCCAAAAGGGTTTATAGTCGTGAAGTAATATTTTTTATGCTCTCTCATCTACATACCCAATAATAAGTTAAAATACGACAAAAGGTCTTTTGAAATCTTTTGTTCTATTTACCCCTATAGTAATTAATGTCGTAATAGTATACAAAACAAAACAAACGCATTCACGACCATTAACCCTTGCGGGGTAGTCAGAGGTTCAGATGTCCATCTCCGCAATTGCGAAGGTAGTAATTCTATGGACACCTCGAACCCACGTGTTAACCAGATAGTCAGTACTTAATGTGACAGGTGGTAAGCCATGTCGCCATTAACAAGCACTAACTATTACCTGTTCGACGAGCAGGTAGGTTTCCTCACGATGTTTTCCCTCACCGTATAATTCAACGCATCTCGTTAATGTGTTTTTATTACGAAAATGTACATAGAAATTCATTAAACTTCATTTCCATTGGTACATGCTCAAACGGGATTTGAACCCTGTACCCACTGATACAGAGCCAAGCCCCAAACAACTGAGCTACGTCGAATTATAATAGTATACCTACTTTCGTATATAGAGCATCAATATTAAAAGCCGTGACGTTGCAAAAAATATCACGCCATCATTCGCCCAGGGGGTAAATAAACGTTAATTGTACCGTGCTAGCTAGGATTTCACTACATAGTATAAAACAAAGTCGCTTTCTCTGTCCCTACGTCCCTTCGTATGCTTAAATCTTTAACACTACGCAACGGATTTTGATGCGGTTTGTTTGAATAGATAGAGTGATTCAAGAGAAAGGTTTATATGTATAATAACATACATTAAATAGTGGAGTAGGCTATATATTTTATACCCGTGCGAAGCCGGAGCGGGTCGCTAGTTATATATATCATTTAACTGTCTTTTTACATACTTTAAAATGTATAAAGTCACGTTTTCTAACCCTTTCGGGGTGGACAGAACCATGAAAACGTATATTCACAGTTGCCTTCACGTAATTATTAGAATTGGTAGGAGAGTCTACAAGATACCTAAATAGAATGCCAATTAGTTATCTTTCTTCACTGCATGTCGTAGGAGGCGACTATGGGACTAGAGGTCAATGGGATCGATATAACGTAAAAGCGCCGTATACCGACCGACCTCCTGTATCCGACCATTATGGTTTTTTGCCTCCTAAACGGATAAATTTCGCGTCAAAGTTATGAATTTGCGTTCAATTAGTTCATCAATTTATATTACATTATATGACAAAATTTTGTTTAGATACGTCAACAGCAAATCTCTCATTTGACCGAAATTGTCGCAAAGGTAAAATTTTTCATAAATCGGATCCGAAAAAAACATAAATCGGTATAAACGAAGATCTGGATTATTTTGAAGAAAACGTTGCTTAATTCGTAGTATTTTTGCATCATATCATTTATTGGTTTGTTGAGCACCTTTGATATCAATTAGCAAGTAATATTTGCGTATTTTATTAAAAATATCAAGCAAATAATAGTGGTCGGAATCTGGTCCACTATAAAATGAGTACGTTCCGAATACCGACCACTCTGGTCGGTTACAGGATTTTCGTTCTTTGGGAATAAAGCTATTTTTCGTCTGTTCGATGAGCTTTGAGATTATTTCATGTTAACTTTCTTACTCTTAAGGCTATTCTTATTTTAAAGACCTGTATCCGACCAATACTAAGTAGATAGTTTTTTTGTAAAAAGTGTCCAAACTTTGACTTTTAATTCTCAATACGAAAAAATATGATTGGTCGGAATCGGGACACGATTTAATCACCATGTACCGGTATCCGTCCAACTCAAGAACCTTTGGTTTCTTAGTACATGGATCAGTCTGCATAAGTAAGTTAGTTTAAGTGTTCCCTGCACACATATATTATATATGCATATATTAACCCCTGCCCCATGCATTATGCTACCGTGATACTTTTTTTGCAACCCAACATTCAGTACCTTAATAATATATAAAAGTAGGAACCAGAACGGCGTTTTTGAATCCACTCTCAACCACCGAACAGTCATCAAACTATCTTAACCCCGTTTGTCATATTTCCCTATTTCAGTCTCTTCCCCGCTCTATATCACTTTTACCATACCTAGTCAACATACTTAAATAAAATATACAAGTTTCTCACTTTTCCACTTGTTTCACTTCCTGATCGTTCACTTCATAACAGAATCTGACATACTATCCTGTCTTTCTAAAGCATTCCTGATAATCAGAACATACTTCACGCTTTGCTAATGGGATGAGCAGAGACTATCGGTCGTCATCTTGAACGATCCTGACAAATCTCTCTGGCTTCGTTTACGCCCATTCACCGTCTCATACACTCTTTTGTTCTTAATCACCATCATAAAGAGCTGGTTTTCAGGTCTACGGCAATGGATGTTCTTCTCGACCCTACATATCAAGTCAATACATAATGTGAGAGTGACTGTGCCACTTTGGTACTGATGCTGGTCTGTATGTTAAGGCCGCGACAAATAAACTTTACCTACCAAATATTCGCAGTACAATTTGCTTCGTCAACAACAATAAAATTACGGAAATTTATAAGGAATTTACAAGCAGGTAGCATATTTATTAGCGGGTTACGTATAAGACTTGATTTCTTTCGCTTTGTGAGCATAGAAGTTATTTTAGCAGGCGAGATACGGCTGGTCGGAATCAGGCACCTCAGTGGTCGGAATCAGGAACGTCAGGCGTCAGCCGGTCGGTAAACGGTGCTTTCGGTATAAATCAAGTTTTTTAAGTTAGATACCAGATTTAGGCATGAAAAAGGCAAATAGGATATTTTTCTTCGTGATTTTATGAAAGTAAATATCGTAATCTTTATAAGGAATGTTTTATATTATTAAACTTTAAACATTTTCTTTATCTTTTTAGTGAATTACGTAGTCAATTCTATCAGTGGTCGGTATACGGCGCTTTTACGTTAGCGAAGGACTAGTAACTTACATACATACACATCACGCCTGATTCCCTGTAGAGGGGTAGGCAGAGATCACGGATCCCCATTTGTCCCGATCCTGGCAGACCACTTTCGCTTCATTGACACTCATACATCTTCTCATATACACGCGGCGGTTATACGTACTCCTAACGTCACCCTTTTTCAATATAGCGTCAATCTGACTGTTATATGTCTAACAAACAGTTATATATTCATATCAATATTAGAACCCTAATAATTAAGTAGGTTTACTAAAACTAAGCTATGCTATAGATATATGTCCGAGATATTTTTTACCCTGGCCCTGTTTAGTCTAAAAAGTAATTACTGGCTATGTATATGTATTAGTAATATTTACGACTCTTGTTGGACTGGGACGTAAAAAGAATGCTAACTAGCTGCCGTTCTTCCCGGCGTGTCGTAAGAGGCGACTAAGGGTTTAGGGATGAATTTGATCTATTGGGCGATAGGCTAACAACCTGTCACCAATGTTCCATTGACATTACTACCTTAGTAACTAAATTTTAATGCTAAAAAGTGACCTAGGAAATAATGATACTTATTACATATTTTATTTTTTCTACAAGGTTCTGTCCACCCTGAAAGGGATAAGGGACGTAAACGCATATGTATGTATGTATTTAGGTCGCAAACGATTACAGTACCTATTTAAATTCGCCAATAAACTTCGGTAAGCAATTCTAAACAATTCAGTATTACGAACATAAATTAATTAATCTTATTAATTAACTTGTCAGTATTGTTCCCGGGTAACAAAAGGGCCAAACAGGCCCTTCTTCGGCCCTAATTGGCCCATTAAGGCCCCTACGCCTTTAAATGAACGTCTACTTACCATTTAGTGAGAAAACCTAAGATCACCTACTATTCTTCATAATCAAAGCCTTTTTGTTCAAGCACTAAAGAAAGATTCTTCAAATTGCATGTTTGTATCAAAAATCTAGATTTAAATTCGTTTTAAACACTATTTATTACACTTTTTTGTATATATAACTATATTATTGTATTGTTTTCAGGTAAATTCGTGTTTTAGTAGATTTTTTATTAAAAAAATGGCGGGAGACAAAATCTACCGTTTGGGAGTACAGCGCGAAAGCAACTGAATATTTCATAATGTTTATACTTATGTTAATACCTATCAATCAAGTTTTAAGATGGAAAATGGCTCTTATTATCAAGCAATATGGGTGAAAATCTTTTTTCTGGGTTAGGGGTGAGATTACAAACACCCCCACCTCCTTAGGGATGGGTAGACGATTGTGTCTGGCACTGTTTGTCGATAAAGTTGAGAGGCCTGGTAGGACAGTGTCGATAGATTTTCTATTTTCTACACATATACATAGATAGTCAGAAACGTCAAATTTCCACCAGTCCTGGATCTAAAATATATAGTAAGAATACTTTACAGCAATTTTAAATATGACTCAACAACCCCAATATCTATGCGAAAATGTGACCAAGGGGATGTGATAACGTCTCCGATGTTCTGTCTACCTCAAAAGAAATTATAAGACGTGAATGTATATGTATGTAGATAAACGAATTATGACTATTGCAACAATAAATTGTTATTGCCGATAAATATATCACTATTTAGTCTCAACTTTTTTTTTAAATACCTACCGGTATAAAATGCAAACTGTATCTTATATTAGAGATTTAGTCCAGGCAAGGTCTAGTTTAAATAAATAGTATGTGTTTATATTGTGTCTTATATCGCGCTAGCGTTTCAAGTTAAGATCCAGCACATTTTATTTTAAGTGTACGTGTTAATTATACATCAATTTAGAAAAACGCGTTCACGACCATTAATCCTTGCGTGGTAGTCAGAGGTTCATGTTTCCATCTCCGTAAATGCGAAGGTAGTAATAATATGGCCACCTCGAACTCACATTTTAACCAGAATCAATGTGACAGATATTAAGCCATGTCACCATTTACAAAGACAAGACAAAACAAGACAAAGAAACTTTATTGTGTCACATGCGTAAATAGGG
Source organism: Leucoptera coffeella (assembly GCA_030578115.1). Classification (NCBI taxonomy): domain Eukaryota; kingdom Metazoa; phylum Arthropoda; class Insecta; order Lepidoptera; family Lyonetiidae; genus Leucoptera; species Leucoptera coffeella. Next base: position 287,360 of record JAMBLF010000074.1, on the reverse strand, counting down.
TGTACAATTATTACTTAGTATCAGCATGGGCTGCCTCTCCTGGCGTACAATATTGTATTTCAGTTAAAACCAAAATAACTGAAATTTTCACTTAACAAAGTATTACATTAACGCTATTAACTATTTACTTCTAATTGCAATACTATTAAACTCTTTCATTCTTATTATTACATAACCTATTATCATTTATTTGGTCTAATTAGCATTTTTCTAATTTTGTTTCTATTTGTACTTAATCTTATATTTATATAACATATCAATACTATAACTATCACTATTACTCAATATAGTCTTTTACTCTGTAATAACATTTTTCTAATAACAAATTCTTAACTTTAATCTTAAATAACGAGAAGTCCTCACATTTTCTTACATCTATTGGAAGTTTATTATAGAGCAGAGGTCCAACACAAAACAGGCTCTTCGCCATAAGGGCGGTGTGGGCTGCCCTACTGCAAAGCCTAGTCTTATCCCTCTGCTCCCGCCCACTAACACTGGATATAGCAGGAAACATTTCTGGATTCTGTCTGACGAATAACAGCACTTCATATATGTACAAACATGGAACCGTCAGTATCTTATGCTCTTTACAAGCACTGACTGTTCGGGGAACAGGTAGGTTTTCCCTCACCAATAACGGAAATTTTATGCATTTTGTAAATATATATTTTTAATTCTTTATTAAGCCATTCACCACTAAATAAATATACTTTATTACGAAAATTTATATATGAATTCGTTTAACTTCATTTCCATTGCTAGATACTCAAGCGGGATTTAAATCCCGTACCCACTAATTCAGAGTCAAGCCCCAAACAACGGAGCAACGTCGAAGTACTAAGTTAAGAATTTGATCATTTACATATTGAAATGAATTTATACTAAGTGCAGAATGCATAATATGAGGGTTTTTGATCCCCCGTTATTGCCCTTTACATATATCAAATATTACATATACATTTGGTAGATAGCTTGTCTCAAGATACTAATGTTTTTACACCAACAGTCCACCTGCCTGCTAAATAATATATCGACATATTAATGACAATAATAATTTATTATTCTCATCACTAAACTGTCCTTTTCACTTTTTCCGGATACCGATTTCCCCCTCATTTCCCCACAAAGAATGTTGCAAGGCTGAACAGATTGAATAGATCATAAATCTAATACCATATTTTCTACCTTTTTCCATACCACACACAATTTATAAAATAACAGATGATATACTTGTAAAATAATTAAACCTAATAATTTTCAAATGTATCAAATAAACCAAAACGATCGACATTAGACTTAGAACAATTAGACTTAGAATAATTAGAATGGTTCAAATATTAGAGAGGTAGAAGAACACACTTTAAAATATTTATTTTATTATAAAATAAGTTACAAAATGAGTTTGTTTTAAAAATGCCTTTTTGGAATTACTTGTTCCTAAGTACTTTCTACTTCAAATACCCCAAATTGTAGGGTAAATATCCGATGGTAGGAACACTTTAGTGTTGTCATATAAAAAGTTTGCAAAATTATCCAGTAGAGATCCCGCCACATAAGGTGGCAGTTGGAGGCGTCGCCACAGTCGCGTAATTCAGTGTTACCAGTAAACACGCCAAAACTAGCACTCACTGTGCCATACGGCTCGATACATTATAGGTTTCATTTGTAACGGTCTTTGGTTGCAGAGCTATAAACTCGAATAAAACAAATTAATATATCAAAGTCAAAATATGTTTATTAAACTATTTCAAACATGATTAATAATTAACGGGACTTATCCTTCTTATTATATATTACATATATTATGTGTTCCTTCACTCTGTCCGCAATAGACCGTTTAGTGTGTTCGACGTAGGATTTCCCACAGCTGCAATCAATCTTATACACACCCTTATATCTTATATCATGAGTATAAATCGCGAATCTCTTAAAACTATTATTTCAAACATGGCACTGAGCATTGTCTTTACATATTTTTTACCGAGGTTAGATCAGCGGAGACCCTAGCTTGGAGAAGAACTAACAAGAAACTCCGGAAATCAATTTATTATAATCACCCTTAACAAACATAAAAATTACAAAGAGTGGGCAAAAAACACAACGCTGGTAATACTAAATTTACCTTTCATACAAAATAACACGCAATGGCGGTAACGTCAAATTTAGTTCCAAGTTTGGCTACTGCCACCTTTTGTGGCGGGATCTCTATCTAGAGTACCCGCCACATACGGTGGCAGTAGCCAAACTTGGAACTAAATTTGACGTTTCCGCAATTGCGTGTTATTTTGTATGAAAGGTAAATTTAGTATTACCAGCGTTGTGTTTTTTGCCCACTCTTTGTAATTTTTATGTTTGTTAAGGGTGATTATAATAAATTGATTTCCGGAGTTTCTTGTTAGTTCTTCTCCAAGCTAGGGTCTCCGCTAATCTAACCTCGGTAAAAAATATGTAAAGACAATGCTCAGTGCCATGTTTGAAATAGTTTTTTTAATTTATACTTAGATCATAAGATAACTTTCAAAGAGAGCTTGTGATAGGGCCTATTTTAAATAAACATATTTTGACTTAGATATATTAATTTGTTTTATTTGAGTTTATAGCTCTGCAACCAAAGATCGTTACAAATGAAACCTCAATATAATGTATCGAGCCGTATGGCACAGTGAGTGCTAGTTTTGGCGTGTTTACTGGCAACACTGGATTACGCGACTGTGGCGACGCCTCCAACTGCCACCGTATGTGGCGGGTACTCTACTTTCGTTAGCCAGACTATATTTAATATGTCCAAGTCACCTTTTTCAAATCTACCATTTTCTACCGCCTTTTGATTTAGCTGACGGACAAATTTTGATGGAACTAAATGTCGATGAGCTGTCAGTACGAATATCAGTTCTGTTATAAAATATTGCGAACAAAAATAACCTATAAATACTTCGCAATCTTAGAATATTTGCTTTTATTTCAAATAAAGTTTATAATTTTATAGTATTTGAACATAAAAATATAGTGAAAGTAGTAAATATCTACGCTACAATGAATATCGCCCGAAATTTTAGTCCGTTTCGTCGTAATATCACTGGAAACCGAAACTACAAAACTATACGCTTTTCATCATCATTAAACGTTAAAGAAGAGGCATCACCGCCTCAAATCAAAGAAGAAAAGTTTAGCTTCGAGGACTTGAAAGTCCTAGAACGCACCCAGAATCGAAAAGCCCGTATAGAACCATTTATGAAAAATGTTTTTGTTTCCATATACAATCGAGATTTACTTGCTTATCCAGAGATACTAAACAAAGAAGACACTGAAGCCGCCGAAAACAGAACTGAGCGACTCGAACACGTGTTTAATGACCCTGAAAAAACATCAGAAGATCGTAAAAACAGCGTTCTACATAATAACCTATATGCAGCGCCTATGAATCTAACTGACAACGGCCTGGCATTCAATGTAACAGAGAGACTGAAGTATTTAGAAGCGACTACCACAGATATAGCACTAAGTAGAAGATTAAGCAACCACTGGACTGGAGTAGAAGTGTTGAAGCACTTGAAAGAAGAAGAATTTAAAGAATTGATACCAGATTTGAGTAGCGGGAAGAAATTGGTTTCGTTGTGTACAAAAGAGCTGTTGTCTACTAGAGTAGCGGAGCCAGACTTTAAAACTAAAGCTGTTATGGATTCTACAGGTAATTATATGAATCCTAATAAATATATATTTCAATATATATTTAATAATGTTGTGCAGTGGACTGAATCAAAACATTATCTATTAACTAAAACATAAAGAGCATAGATTTGCAGTCAACAACATATATTAGCTGGATTTAATTTTATGGAGTATGTTGTTAAATTATTATGGCATTACTCTAGACTGTTTTGACTATTGATATTGATTGACTATTGACTATTTTGTCTAGACTAGACGGACAAACTGGGTTTTTATACTTGATAGATATCTTACTACAAGGGGTAGCTGAAATCATGCCTTTCTCTCTATTTGGAGTAGGTAGAGATCACAGTACTCCATTTTCCCTGATTTTAACAAACCACTTGTCGCCTCATTAACATCCATACACAACTCATATATTATTATTCAAACTTCTGACATACTATACCAGACTGTATCTTTATAACTTATATACATACGTTGTTGCGTCTGAAAAAACCGATAAACGTTATTTTAAAGAAAAATTATATTTTTTACTATGAAAGCGTATCAGACATGCCTGTGAAACCCATTTTGTGATATCTCAAAAGAATACAAAAATTGCTTTTTCCACTATGTATCGTTCAAACAAAAATCCACATCCTAAATTTGTAACAAACAGTTTTTTGTGTTTATTGGTTCTTCCAGGCGCAACGACGATATATTCACCCCTCTACGTCCCCAATGGGATAGGCAGAGACTATTAGGCCATCCCCACCCACAATATACTATACTTCTCATACATGTTCTTAATAACTTACACCCTCTTTAAAGGTACCTGGCGAGTAACAGGCCGGAAACTGACAAACATAGCGGAAGATAAGTTGCTAGTCCTTTGCACAACTGAAGGGGATCGGTTAAGGATGATGCTAGTGGATAGAAATGCTGATGGAGTCACTGTTGACAAGGATATGGTGCACTTTGTAAATGCTCGAGGTATGTACAAATATAACATTGATATTATATGATTAATAACTAAACGGGACTTATCAAGTTTTTATATAATAACTAGCGACCCGCTCCGGCTTCGCACGATTATAAAATATATAGCCTACTCCACTATTTAATGGATTTTATTATACATATAAACCTTCCTCTTGAATTACTCTATCTATTAAAAAAAACGCATCAAAATCCGTTGCGTAGTTTCAAAGATTTAAGCATACAAAGGGACATAGGAACAGAGAAAGCGACTTTGTTTTATACTATGTAGTGAAGTTACCTTTATTATTTACCCGACCCGATTTATTGTATAAAAACTTACACGATAAGTCCCGTTGGGTTATTAATCATGAGTATAAATCGCGAATCTCTTAAAACTATAATAGACATCATACTCGTCTTTCTGTAGAGGGGTAGGCAGAGATCATGGATCTCCATTTGGCTCTACCCAAATAAAACATTTTAGCTTCATTGACACTCTTAGACCTCGTCATGCATATTCAGTGGTTATAGGTATCTCTAACGTCACCCCTTTTTAATATAGAGTCCATTTGCATATTATTAAAGGTAATCAGGTAACAAAGGTCATACTTTGTTTATAACATATAAATGATAGGTACAGTTTTCAATCATACTACGTATATTATTATTAAAGAAAGTCCGTCATTTACGTACATAATTTGACTGTAAATTATGTACGTAAATGACGGACTTTTTTTAATAATAATTATATGTGTATTTCGTTTACGTACATTATTTACAGAGGCTAACGGTGAGGGAAAACATCGTGAGGAAACCTGCCTATCCCTCAGGATAGGTAATAGTCAGTGCCTATATACGGCGATACGGTTCACTACCTATCACGTTGTGTGCTGTCTATCTAGTGATACGCGGGCTTCGAATGACCCTTACCTAACATGCCTTTGAAATTTCGGAGATGGGCATTCAAGCATCTGACTACCCCGTCATAATAAAAAAAAAGGAGTGTGTATACACAAGTCGTGAAGCGTATGTATGTATGTATACATCTAACACTCTCCACCTTACAGCTTCACCGATAGTGACAGCGTCAGAGGAAAAGCTGGAGTCAATCCTGGCCACATCCCATCTGGACGTGTCTACAATGTGTCTGGGAATACTAAAGAGGGCTATCAGACATTGTGTGCACAGTATCAGAGGGAAATTTGTGTCTGGTAAGTAGATATATTAATATAATATATAATAATAATATTTGGACATTATTACACCAATTGAACTAGCCCTTTGGTAAGTACATTTAAGACTTGTGTTAAGGGTACTAATCGACGTATATTTAAGAAATGTATACATATTATACATAGATAAATAAATATATAGCATATATAATCAACGACCAGACTGGAAAGCAGTAGAAAAGCGTTGTTCTCAACTCTGCCGCCACCGGGAATCGAACCCGGGACCCCACGATTAGCGTTCAGGTGTCTTAACCGATCGCGCCACGGAGGTCGTAAGATGATAGCTATAGTCTATTCGCGTTAAGTAAATAGTGACGTCATTACGTTCAGAGGTTAAACTGTCCAATGAGACGTTAGTTAATAAGAAAACAAATCACTTTGACCAATTGCAGTCAACCGTTGTCACGTCTCATTGGTCAAATCGTCGGGACATGATGACATCACTATTTTCTTAATGCGAATATACTATAGTGGGACGTAAAAGAATGCTAACTAGCTGCCGTTCGACATAGCTCAGTTGTTTGGGGCTTGGCTCTGTATCGAGGGTACAGGGTTCAAATCCCACTTGAGCATGTACCAATGGAAATGAAGTTTTAAGAATTTCTATGTACATTTTCGTAAAAAAAATACATTTGCGAAATGCGTCGAATACTACGGTGAGGGAAAACCATTGTGAGGCAAACAACCTGTTCCCAGAACAGGTAATAGTTAGTGTTTGTAATTGGCGACATGGCTTACAACCTGTCACATTGAGTGCTAACTATCTGGTCAACACGTGGGTTCGAGGTGGCCATAGAATTACTACCTTCGCAATTGTGGAGATGGACACCTGAACCTCTGACTACCCCGCAACGGTTAATGGTCGTCAATGCGTTTGTTTTTTGTATATAGCTATAATCAGTAATAGCTAGTGCCTGTACGGTGATACAGTTCACTGCCTATCACGTTGGGTGCTGTCTATCTAGTGAAACGCGGGCTTCGAGTGACCCATACCTAACTAAGCCATGTAAGCCATGTCGCCATTTACAAGCACTATTACCTGTTCGACGAACAAGTAGGTTTCCTCACGATGTTTTCCCTATCTTCCTATATCTAGCATGTATGTATGTATATTCACAGGCCAAAGACTGGGCGAGGTGTCCACAATACAAACGCGCATAGGCGAGGCTTTACTATCTGTCTACGCTATAGAGAGTGCAAACTACTTCACGGCGGGTTTACTGGACGGCTACGATAGTCCAGATGCGAATATGGAATTGGCTATGTGCAGGTATGTTGAATACATGTAGAATCTTACATACATACATTTATATGTAAGGGACAACATCGTGAGGAAACCTGCCTATCCTACGGGATAGGTAATAGTCAGTGCTTGTACGGCGATACGGTTCACTTCCTATCACGTCGTTGCTGTATTTAGTATACAGGTTTATATGTAGGTTTTGACGTCCTCCGTGGTGCGATTGGTTAAGCACCTGAACGCTAATCGTGAGGTTCGATTCCCAGTGGAGGCAGAGTTAAGAACTACGCTTTTCTACTGCTTTCCAGTATGGTTGCTCATTATATGTATGTATGTATTTATCTATATATAATAAGTATATATTTCTTAAATACAGGGTGGCGCATTCAAATCGGTCAGTATGGGAAAGTCTGACACTATAAGACACACGAAGATTTGTTCTTAGGGACCATGTCACTGATTTTGATAAAAAGAAAAATTGTATTCATACTTTATTTGAAGAAATAACTGTATCCAGTACGGGAATCGAACCCGGTTGCTTTGAAATAATAAACTTGCATTTTTCACTTTTTTTTAAATATAGATTGTGTAGGTCTTAAGCTGTAAATGTCTCTATGAAACATGATGTCGAAAATTGATAAAATGCATTATTTTGTTTCATTGTTTTATAATCATACATACATACATACACATCACGCCTGATTCATTGTAGAGGGGTAGGCAGATCACGGATCCCCATTTGTCCCACTGACAGACCGCTTTCGCTTCATTGACATTCATACATCTTCTCATACACACTCGGCGGTTATAGGTACTCCTAACGTCACCCTTTTTCAATATAGCGTCTATCTGACTGTTATGTGTCTTATTAGGCCGGCTCCTACTTAATCTTACACACATTTATATGTAAGGGAAAACCTTGTGAGGAAACCTGCCTATCCCTCGGGTAATAATAATAATATTTGGACATTATTACACCAATTGAACTAGCCCCTTGGTAAGTTAATTTAAGACTTGTGTTAAGGGTACTAGTTAACGTATATTTAAGAAATATATACTTAATATACATATATAATCAACGACCAAACTGGCAAGCAGAAGAAAAGCGTAGTTCTTAACTCTGCCTCCACCGGGAATCGAACCCTCACGATTAGCGTTCAGGTGTCTAACCGATCGCGCCACGGAGGTCATATGTATATGTTGTATTGTATGTATATGTTACAGGTACTACGCAATGAGAACCATAGAGCAAACGTTCCTCAAGCTGCTAAAACTGCCTGGGGTAAACAGCAATGGTGAGATCGAAACGTTAATTAAAGAAGCGAGGGACGCGTATTCAAGTGAAACGGAAGATGATATAAGCATGTATATAGGTGAGTAATATGCTATATACTCGTATAAAGCAGCTGTGGCCCAGTAGGTAAGACCTCGGACTTCGTATGAGAAAGGTCCTAGGTTCGAATCCCGAGTCTGGCATGTACCAATGAATGAAATTTAAATATATGTTTTTCATTTACGTACATAATTTACAGTCGCTAACGGTGAGGGAAAACATCGTGAGGAAACCTGCCTATCCCTCAGGATAGGTAATAGTCAGTGCCTATATACGGCGATACGGCTCACTACCTATCACGTTGGGTGCTGTCTATCTAGTGATACGCGGGCTTCGTGTGACCCATACCCAACATGCCTTCGAAATTTTGGACATGGGCACTCAAGCCTCTGACTACCCCGCCGTAATAAAAAAGGGAGTGTGTATACACAAGTCGTGAAGCGTATGTATGTATGTTTAATATGTCATAAACTACCGGGGTGGACAGAACTTTGGAGATAAAAACATCTCCTAGGTCACTTCACTTGGTAGTAGATAGATAGATTATTAGATTTCATACATACGTACATACACATCACGCCTGATTCCCTGTAGAGGGGTAGGCAGAGATCACGGATACCCATTTGTCCCATGATTGATTAATAAGACGAGTGGGCCTTACGCAATATTTGTATGGAAACTAGCGTGGCATTACGCGGGGTGAAACGAGGTATGCGGGATGGAGGGGAGATATTACAACCAATTAAACACGCCATTTTGTGAGACATAAAATAGGTATTTTCTTTCTACTACACACGCGATATATATTATATTTAAACATATTAATACGCAGTATTAAATTAGCTATGGAATGAAACATATTTTACTTTTCTCATACACACTCGGCGGTTATAGGTACTTCTAACGTCACCCTTTTTCAATACAGTAAATATCTGACTGTCAAATGTCTTATTGGGCAGCCCCTATGTAACCGCCCTTCCACTTCACCCACATATATTCCTTTTGTCAATCTACTATCATTCATCTGCACAACACGTCCAAACCACCGAAATATGCCCTTCTCAATCTTAGTCACTAAGAAATTTAAGTTATTTTTAAGTACGAGTATGTAAAACCTTCCTTTTCCTCGAACAAGAAATAGTGCTTAAAAATGGCGACGTGGCTTATCACCTGTCACATTGAGTACTGACTATCTGGTTAACACGTGGGTTCGAGGTGGCCATAGAATTACTACCTTCGCAATTGCGGGGATGGAAACCTGAACCTGTGACTACCCCACAAGGGTTAATGGTCGTGAACGCGTACGTCTATAAATTATCAAATCATCTTGCCACATATACAAGCAAATCTACAACGATTTATTGAAACTCTAACTTTATCTTACTTACGAGTATGTATGTAACAGCAAAGTGTGTATGTATGTATGTATGTTGTAGCTTTCAGCGCTCTGCATCACTCCGGCAAGCACATGGCAGAGGAGGTACGGCAGATCAGGAACCCCCTGTTCCATCCAGGGTTCATCCTCAAGAAGGTGCTCAAGAATAGGCATCAGGTCAGTGACTATTGGACTATTAGGTGTATTCAGGACCTTTAGTCCAGTTGTAGCTGTGATGTAAAAAGAATGCTAACTAGCTGCTGTTCTTCCCGGCATGTCGTAAAAGGTTAAGGGACTATGTAAATGAAATCAGTTGAACGACGGACTAACAAACGGTTAGAATTGTTCCATGACATCACAACCCCCTAATTTTCAAGCTAAAAAGTGACCTAGGAGATATTATATCTCCGAGGTGCTGTCCATCCCGAAAGGGATTGAAGGACGTGAATGTTTATGTATGTATGTGTACACACCGGTCAGTTACAGTCACTTATTTTACCGACGAGCTCCGGGGTGCGATTGGTTAGCCACCTGAACGCTAACCATGAGGTCCCGGGTTCGATTCCCGGAGGAGGCAGAGTTAAAAACGACTTCTGCTTACCAGTCTATACATAATACGTATATATTTCTTAACTATACGTCGACTAGCACCCTTAACACATGTCTTAAATGTTCTTACCAAGGGGCTAGTTCAATTGGTGTAATAGTGTCCTAAATATCATTACTGCTTGTAAATGGCGACATGGCTTACCACCTGTCACATTGAGTACTGACTTGGTCAACACGTGGGTTCGAGGTGTCCATAGAATTACTACCTTCGCAATTGCGGAGATGGAGACCTGAATCTTTGAAAGGGTTAATGGTCGTGAAAGCGTTTATTGTTGTTTTATATCATTACTAGCGACCCGCTCCGGCTTCGCACGGGTATAAAATATATAGCCTACTCCACTATTTAATGGATGTTATTATACATATAAACCTTCTTGAATCACTCTATCTATTAAAAAAAACCGCATCAAAATCCGTTGCGTAGTTTCAAAGATAAGCATACAAAGGGACATAGGGACAGAGAAAGCGACTTTGTTTTATACTATGTAGTGATATTTACCCAGGAATCAGATAATCCGAAACTAGACCTCCAGCTCAGTCATCATCTGCATCCATCCCTTAGTACTCCGGCTGAGGGTCTAGAGTATTGTGCCCTTAGACTCAGCCACGCCTGCCAGACGCTCATGGGTAGACACGGGATGGAGGTCAATAAGGCTCATACGTGAGTATATAGGGGTTAATAATAATATCTTTATTGATACATCCACATCAATTATATAATTAATTGTAATTGTAATTATAAATAAAACGAAAGTAATGGTCATGGAGGGACTTAGCAAGACAGAGTGCAAGATTGACATAGACAATGAAAGAGTCGAACAAGTGAATGATTTTGTGTATATGGGAACACTTTTTACTTGTAACGGAAAATGTGAGGGAGATATTGAACGTAGAGTGTGTGCAGGTAATAAGATTAATGGGGCTATGTATAGTGTTATGGGTAGCCAGTTGATTTCTCAATCGGCACGTATGGCTATTCATAGGGCTGTGCTGGTTCCAACATTGACTTATGGTAGTGAAAGTTGGGTATGGCAAAAGAAGCATGAAAGTAGAATCAATGCCGTCAAAATGCGGCCACTGAGAAGCATGTTAGGAGTAACATTGAATGATAGAATTAAAAATAGTGTGATAAGGGAAGGTTGCGGTTTGAAAGAAGATGTTTGATGTTTGAAGAAGATTGAAAAGAGCATGCTTCGATGGTTTGGACATGTTATGCGGATGAATGATAGCAGATTGCCAAAAGGAATATATGTGAGTGAAGTGGAAGGGTGGTTACGTAGGGGCCGGCCTAGTAAGACATATAACAGTCAGATAGATTCTATATTGAAAAAACGTGACGTTAGGTGTACCTATGACCGCCGAGTGTGTATGAGAAGATGTATGAGTGTCAATGAAGCGAAAGTGGTCTGTCGGGATCGGGACAAATGGGGATCCGTGATCTCTGTCTACCCCTCTACAGGGAATTAGGCGTGATGTGTATGTATGTATAAATAGTTGAATTGGACCTATATTCTTCGTATTTAATTTGAAATTATTATTAGTCCCGTGCTAATGTGGAACGTAAAAAGTATGTTAAGTAGCTGCAGTTCTTCCCGGCATGTCGTTTCTATAAGGAATCTATTGGGCGATGGGAAATACAACGCTGGTTTTATGTCAGAACCTCTGTAGAGAACCGAACCTTTATAAGAATTATTATTATATTTTAAAGAAAATATTTAAATAGAGTGCTACGTAAATAATCAGCATAAATTTATACATAGATATAAGATATTATAACATGTGTGTGGATACCATATCCAAAGATTTAACTTTTTATTATTATTTTAGAAGTGTGTTTACTCGATTGCATTACATTAAACTTGTAATGAACTATGTATCTAGCTCAATAAAAAAATAATTGAAATTAAATCTCCATTTTTCCCGTTGACAAACCACCTTCGTTTCATTGACACTCATACATCTCTAACACACTCGGCGGTTATAGGTACTTCTTACGTCACCCTTTTTCAACATCGCGTCTATTGTCTATTTCAATGTTATCTTTATATGTTTTCAGTGAGCTAGAGAGATTGGCTGACGCGGGTACTGAAGTACTAATAATGTCTGCCGTACTAGCCAGAGCTTCACGGTAAGTAGTGTCTAATAAACACATACATACACATTACGCCTGTTTTCCTGTAGAGCGGTAGGCAGAGATCACGGATCCCCATTTGTCCCGATCCTGAAAGACCACTTTCGCTTCATTGTCGAATATAGCGTCTATCTGACTGTCATATTATGTCTTTTTGGACCAGATAGTGAGGGAAAACATCGTGAAGAAACCTACCTGTTACCCGAACAGGTCATAGTTAGTGCTCGTAAATGGTGACATGGCTTACCACCTGTCACATTGAGTACGTCTCCTCATACACACTCATATATCACTTGACGACCTCTTTGGCGCGATTGGTGAGGTCCCGGGTTCGATTCCCGGTGGAGGCAGAGTTAAGAACTACGCTCTTCTTATGCTTTCCAGTCTGGTTGTTGATTATATATACTATAAGCATTTATCTATACACAATATGTATAGATTTCTTAAATATACATTGTCTAGCACCCTTAACAAGTCTTAAATGATAGATGTCTAGTTCAATAGTAAGTGTCCTAAATATTATTAAGAGATTCGCGATTTAGACTCATGATTAATAACTAACGGGACTTATCGCTTATATTATATAAAAACTTTCGCGATAAGTCCCTTTAGTTATTAATCAAGATTATTTAATAATAATATAATATTGTAGAACACTATTACACCAATAGAACTAGCCCCTTGGTAAGTTCATTTAAGACTTGTCAAGGGTACGAGTCGACGTATTTAAGAAATATATACCTATACACTAAAACCATATCTTCACGCCTCCAGATCTTACTGTATAGGACTGAGGAACGGCGAGCTAGAAATGAAGTTAGCAGCCTGCTACGTAGAATCAAGAAAGCCAGTGGTACAAAGAACTATATTAGATATCACAGGGGGTGAATATGTAAACTTGGACAGGTTCAAAATCGACTTTGGACGGAAGGTTGTTGATAATAATGCACTGTTAGTGGAGAAACCTACTGCGCGGGTTTTCTGGTGATTTGTCAGGAAAAGGGGGGAAGCTATTTAGGAAGGGATTAGGGGTCAATGGAATGCATTATATGATGGGCTAGAAATGTCTTACATACATACACGCCTGATTCCCTGTAGGCAGAGATCACGGATCCCCATCTGTACCGATTCTGACAGACCACTTTCGCTTCAATGATACTACATCTTCTCATACACTCTCGACGGTTATAGGTACTCCTAACGTCACCTTTTTACAATATAGCGTCTATCTGACTGTTATATGTCTTACTGGGCCGGTCCCTACGTAACCGCCCTTCCACTTCACTCATGTATAAATGTTTTAATGTTCCATATAGCATCGTGGCCCCGATAGTAATGTTAAAAAGTGACCTAGGAGATATGATCGTGTCTCCGAGGTTTTGTTTACCCTGAATGGGAGAAAAGAACGTGAATATATGTAGGTATATGTAAGGAATTTGGGGTAAATGGAATGTATTGGGTGATGAGATAGCAACCCGTCACCGATGTTCCATTTTGACAATCACAAACCTAATATTAATGCAAAAAAGTGACCTAAGAGATATGATCATATATCCGAGGTTTTTATTTACCTCGAAAGGGATTAAAGGACGTGAATATATGTATGTACACAGAACTAATCTATTTGGTGATGGGATAGTAATTATTTACAAATATTCCATATTAATATCATCACGCTACCCTGATACTAATCCTAGGTTAGGCTAAGGTTGCGATGGTTTGTATATGAAATATTGGTTTCAAGTTGCTAGCCCATCGCCCAATAGGTTCTATTTACCCCTAGTCCCTTAGTCGTCTTATATCATGCCGGGAAGAACGGCAGCTAGTTAGCATTCTTTTCACGTCATAGACTAACAGAAAGTTATTTGTATAAGTTAAGAAAAGAACTTGTCTTAAATTTAATTGTTAATAATTATATTTATTATAAGTCCTATTGTAAATATAGATAGATGATAAATGTTTGATGTTGTTTTATTATATTTTATACTCCTTTACATACATACATGCACATCATGCCCGTTCCTCTATAGAGGGGTAGGCAGAGATACCACCAGTCATATTGAATGCTGACTATCTGGTCAACACGTGTGTTCGAGGTGGCAGAATAATTACTGCCTTTGAAATTGTGGAGATCAACACCCTAACCTCTGACTACCCGGTGGAGGCGTTAAGAACTACGCTTTCCTACTGCTTTCCAATCTGCTCGTTGATTATATATACTATTTGTATTTATCTATATATAATAAGTATATATTTCTTAAATATACGTTGACTAGTACCCTCAACACAAGTATTAAATGAACTTACGTAGGGGCCAGTTCAATTGGTGTAATAGTGTCCTAAATATTTTATCATGTGTCATGTAATTCTATCAGTTCTCTATGCTTGCACAGGAACAATGAAACCTCAGAATTTCAAATAATATATTTATTTCATTGCATATTAATCTAATCTAATATTAAAACATACATACTAATAAAATACACTAATTATATTTTTATATATATTAAGTACTAGTTATTCTGATTACAAATCGGATATAATTTATTTTATTCTAAAAAACGTGATATTTTGTTGTGCTACAAACTGCATGCTACTAGATGCTACGTCACACTTAAGTGCATTGATATGAAGATAAAAATTACGTTACGGAGTACGCAATGTGAAGCAACATAGATTTGTCGACGATAAATATTTCCTGCCCATCCTAGTATATACGTATGTAGTATTTTTGTGGTCTATACCTATCCTTCGTACGTATGCGTTCACGACCATTAACCCTTACGGGGTAGTCATAGGTTCAGGTGTCCATCTCCGCAATTGCGAAGGTAGTAATTCTATGGACACCTCGAACTAGTGTTGTAAAGAACTCGAGTCTTTGAGTCCTAAATTTAGAGCTCGACTCTGCATTACACGACTCGACTCATAACAATAAGACTCTTAAGAATAAAGAACTCAAGTCTATATGAGCTCTTGAACGCGAGACTCGAGACTCGAGTCTTGTTTAGCGCTCGAGTCCTTTTTACGCGCCGAGTCGCGCTCGAGTTCTTTTCCGCTTTGAGTCATTCTTTTTAAAGCAGCCAATAAAAGGCTACAAATAAATACAATAAATTACACTATTTGTCATAGCGTGATATTATATACCCTATAGGCTTCCCCAATAAAAGGGCTATTTAACACTGAAACAATTTCCAAATTGGACCAGTAATTCCTGAGATTAGCGCGTTCTACCAAACCAATAAACTCTTCAGCTTTATTATATAAGTATAGACATTTATTCTAAATAAATCACTGTCAGCATTTCGAAGACCAGTTTGAAGAAGACTCGAGCTCTTTTAAGACTCGAGCTCTTTTAAGACTCAAGCTCCTTATAAGACTGGAGTCACTCGAGTTCTATTTAAGGTTTCGAGTTCAATAATGGCGCTCGAGTCTTCATGATAGGACTCAGACTCGGCTCGACTCAAGACTCCGAGTTCAGTTAGTTCACTGAGTCTTAGAAAATTGAGTCGAGTCTATCGAATAAGACTAAAAGACTCGAGTTCTTTACAACACTACCTCGAACCCACGTGTTAACCAAATAGTACTCAATTTGACAGGTGGTAAGCCACGTCGTCATTTACAAGCACTAACTATTACCTGTTCTGGGAACAGGTAGGTTTCCTCACGATGATGTTTTTTCCTCACCGTAGTATTCGACGCATTGGTACATGCTCAAGTGGGATTTGAACCCTGTACCCTCGATACAGAGTCAAGCCCCAAACAACGGAGCTACGTCGAATTATAGATCCATTATACCTATCCTAGGGTATGATGTATACATTTACGTCCTTTATTCTCTTTAGGCGTGGACAGAACCTTGGAGATATAATAAAGTAAAAATAATGCCAGGAGAAACGGCAGCTAGTTACGTACTTTGTACGTCCCAGACTAGAACAGGACAGAATATAATATAATGACACATAATGACATGACACAGCAAAAATAATTAAGGGGCCAAAAATTATTTAAAAAACGTATATATTCATGGATTATAGCTTCCTTTCGTATCAAATTTCAATCCAACAGGCTTAAACTTCTCCCCAATTGTAATAGTCTTGATCCTCATTTTCTTGTCCCGTTTTCTCAATTTCGCAAAACTTTCCGCCATTTTGTTTTCGAAACTCGTTTTCTGTGGCTCAAAAGCTAGTTTTGGCTTCTCTACATTGTCTAATATTGTGACTTGGTTCTTCTCTTTTCTTTTGTAGTAGAACACTTCCCAAGCTAACGTGATCATTGCCAGTCCTAAGCCGAATAAGGTTGCTATGAAAACGCCACCTGTAAATATACATATATGTAAATAAATAATAATATGCCATATGTTTTTATTTATTGAAATTAAACAAACAACAATATTTATAATAACAAAAATTAAAACTATTACTAAACTTAAAAATTAAAAGTACATATTATTAAAACTAAAAAAAATATAACTAAATTTATAAACCTAAATAATAAAAAAAAACCATTGTCCCAGGACACAGAGTGCCAAGCACACTGGCCACGTTTCCCCGCTGGATAGCGAGACTTAATCTCTGACCGAGAATGCCATATGTAAATTTCATAGTTTACTATTGGACAGATTCAATTGTCAAAATCTGTGGAATTAGTTCTGATGTAATGTACGCCTTGAATCCACGTGTTAAGCAGATAGTCAGTACTCAATGTGACAGGTGGTAAGTCATGTCACCACTTACAAGCACCAAATATTAGTGATTCCAAAGAATGGCCTTTTTACACGATGTTTTCGTACACTAGATGTGGTGTATTTGGCAATTATAATTTTACTGTAAAAACGTACATAGAAAAACAGATATTTTCACTTGCTGGTGAATGCCTCGGGGAATAGAACCCTGAACCTGTAGTATTATATTATCTGTGCCTGAATCTACTGATACAGAGTCAAGCCTTCAACGAAAGTACATATTACGCCGAAATATAAAAGGATAGCAATAAAACGAGTGACTGTAAATTACAGTTCTAAGTGTCAAAATTAATTAATTTGGGTTATAGAATTACTAAGTGAGCGACTGACTGCGAGTGACGAGAAATCAACAGAACAGCAACTTACAAACATTAATTTGAGTTACTTAAAATACATAATGAGCAGCTTCATAATATTTGAGCGACTTAATATTTGTTTGCGGGTCAACGTTACGTCCTGCATTTTTTTAAATATTTGGCAACTGTATTTTTTATACTGAGCGGCATTTTATCTTAAATGAAGTGTTTCGAATACAAAAACTACTTTGAAAAATACACTGATGAGCAGAGTATAATGAGCTCACATTTAAAAAATAATATGAAATAACTATTTGAAGAAACACTATTCTATTAGTTGAGAAATTTTATTATAGAAATATAAGGGTAATTAAATAAAACAATGTACTCCGTAAAAATAAAGTAATATGCATGCATTTATTTCTAAACTAACCTAACCTAACCTAACCTAAACTTTGCTCAAAGTGAACTTTTTAGTAGTTCGCTAAGTATAACCTCACTTAGAAAAATCGAATCTATCTTAATATTGAAGTTGCCCTCTCTGTATTTCCAGTCGCTCACTTAGTAATGAAGTCGCTCGGATAAAATTTTAATATCTGAAATTGATTTATCACAATCAACTTTTTGTAAGCTCGTTCTGGATTTTATTATAAATCAATATTCGTCGTCAGTTTAGTTAATTTTTCGCTTACTCAAATTCATACTGCTCAAGTTATTAAAACAGTATGTCATCATCAGTCGCAAAGTTTTTTTTTGTTCGCTCGTTTTATAATTCCCCAATTTAAATGGTGAGTGAAAATGTAATTAATGTACGCGCATACACATCACACAGTATAATATTCTATTCGATGAAAAGTCATTGTTTTAAAAAGTTTGTTTTTATTGTTTTAAAGAAAAAGTTTGTGACAATCTGTGATTATTCTTACGTAGGTATGAGACATTTGTTTTGTATGCTATTTGAATATTGTAACACTGTTGTTTTTTCTTTGTTTCTTCGTAATATACATAGTGTGTAACGTACCTAAACTCTCGAGAGTAATCCCTTCTGATTCGTCAGCATCAGGACATTCTTGTTTCAACGATTCATTCCAATACCTAGAAATAAATAACAGTATTTATGAATAAATAACATTTATATAAAACGACAAACAAAATAATAACATGAATATATATAGGACATATGACAGTTAGATGGACACCATATCGAAAATGGGTGACTTTTGAAGTACCTATAACCGCCGAGTGTGGATAAGTGTCTATGATGTATGTATGTATATTACTATCGCAGCAAAAGGGGTCCAATCTTGCAATAATTAATAAGAGGAGTGGGCCTTACGCAATATTTGTAAGGAAACTAGCGTGGCATTACACGGGGTGAAACGAGGTACGTGGGATGGAGGGGAGATATTACAACCAATTAAAACACGGCATTTAGTGAGACAAAACATAGGTATCTTCATTTTTAGACTCCGCACCAATTAAAACACGCCATTTGGACTCCGCACCGCGTAACGGGGACCGCTCCTTACGCCAGGTCCTCTTTATATTTGGTTCGTGGCTCCAACCCAGCTTATCCTTATGTATATTGATGAACGCAACGCTGATCATATGTCAGAACCACTCGAAGGCAACGAACGTGACCGGTACATACATATATTTCAGTATTAGAGTTGTCAGAGATTCGCGTTATCCATAATCACAATAGCTAAATTCTTTATTTATAGTCACCTCCAACCCACGTGTTAACTAGATAGTCAGTACCTAATGATTCAGGTGCTAAGCAATCTCGCCATTTAAACAGCGTTTCCATTATAATGACAAAGTGATACGGTTCACTTCCTATCACGTTGGGTGCCGTCTATCTAGTGAGACGTGAGCTTTAAGTGACTTATATACCTATACTATATTACCTGTTCGGGGAACAGGTAGGATTCCTCATTATGTTTTCCATCACCGTATAATTCGATGCATTTCGTAAATGTGTTTTTATTACGAAAATATAAATAGAAATTCATTAAACTTCATTTCCATTAGTACATGCTCAAGCGGGATTTGAACCCTGTACGCACTGATACAGAGCTAAACCCCAAACAACTGAGCTACGTCGAATTTATACCTAACATGCTTACGAAAATTCGGAGAAGGGCACTCAAGCCTCTGATTACAACGCCAAGTGATATTAGCTTACAAGTGCAGGTAAAATCGTAAAGTATAAAAATACACACTTTGGTTACGAAGGCCCAATAAGACATATGACAGTCAGGTAGACGCCATATTAAAAAAGGGTGATGTTAGAAGTAATTATTACCGCCGAGTGTGTCAATGAAGCGAAAGTGGTTTGTCAGGATCGGGACACATGGGGATCCGCGATATCTGCCTACAAGAAAACCGGCGTGGTGT
The DNA here is from genome assembly GCA_030578115.1 of Leucoptera coffeella. NCBI lineage: Eukaryota > Metazoa > Arthropoda > Insecta > Lepidoptera > Lyonetiidae > Leucoptera > Leucoptera coffeella. Next base: position 267,371 of record JAMBLF010000074.1, on the reverse strand, counting down.
GTATGTATGTCTATTAACTTACTTAGAAGACAGCTGTTCCAAAAACCGTTCCTTCTGCAAATCCAGCATTGCTCTGGACAGGTCTTCTTGTAACCTGGAACCTTGTTGCACCGCTATGGCATAAGGCTGCTCTGCAAACACTTCACCTACCTCCGTTAGGTTGCAGTTCCTTGTCACTTCGTATCTGAAAAAGTGTTAATAAGTTAGTGCTAGATGGACCGATGACCTGAAAAAGGTCGCTGGTAGTGGTTGACTGAGGGCCACGAGTGATCGTGTTTTGTGGCGTACCTTTGGGGAGGCCTACGTCCAACAGTGGACTGACATAGGCTGATTGATGATATTTCTATGAATAGTGCCTATAGCGGCTGTAACCCAGTGGGTAAGACCTCGGACTTCGCATGAGAAAGGTCCTAGTTTCGAATCCCGACTCTGGCATGTACCAATGAAGGAAATTTAAATGTGTTTTTCATTTACGTACATAATTTACAGTCGCTAACGGTGAGGGAAAACATCGTGAGACCTGTCTATCCCTCAGGATAGGTAATAGTCAGTGCCTATATACGGCGATACGGTTCACTACCTATCACGTTGGGTGCTGTCTATCTAGTGAAACGCGGGCTTCGGATGACCCATACCTAACATGCCTTCGAAATTTCGGAGATGGGCACTCAATCCTCCGACTACCCCGCCATAATAAAAAAGGGAGTGTGTATACACAAGTCGTGAAGCGTATGTATGTTAGCCGTGGGGCAGAAGCTTTAGAATGAAGCTGTATTTTCGTTACAGCCTGTCGCCCCATCTCTTCCCGTGGGTGTCGTAGAAAGCGAGAGACTTTAAACTGCACACAATCATTGCAATGATAATTAGTACCTCATAACGGCGACTTGGTTTACCACCTGTCACGTTGGGTACTTGTTTGGTGAACTGTGGGCTTTGGGTGAATGCTTACTACCGATGTGTTAGTGTATGCGGTCACTCACGCCTCTAGCTACCCCATAAGATATAACAGTCGTGATGTGTATGTATATGTATGTATATGTTAATAAATGGGGATCCGTGATCACTGTCTACCCCCGTTTGTATTGAAGAAGGAGGGTATGAATGTACAGTCAACGCTGAAAGTGCAGTCCCAGTAACTTTTTATAAGGTTTATGTTTATAAGAACAAAGGACAATATTTTTCATTTCGAAGAACGTGAAAGTATAGTGGCCATGACAATGCATAGTGGCGCCATCGCCAGTTTTAAAATGTAGAATATTGTCTTCTGTTCTTATACACTGAAACCGTATAAAAAGTTACTAGGAAGGACTGCACTTTTAGCGCTGACTGTACCTGTAAGTAAGTCAGAAACCTGTGAGAGAAGCAAGAGAGAGAAGATTTGTCAGGATGTTTCAACGTGGCAATTTATAGCCTATTAGACAAATAGACGCATGAATATATATATGTTTGTATATGCATCAATCAATCTATAGCAGTACAAAACACGATCACTCGTGGCCCTCAGCCAACCACTACCAGCGACCTTCAGGTCATCGGTCTACCTGATAAAGGACGTCCTACACTACGTTTTCCGAAATGTTGCCGTATGTATGTTATACATACACACATATACATTCACGGCCTTGTATCCCATTTCCTTGGTCATATATTAGCATAATATTGGGGTTGCGATGTCATAATAGAACCTTGGATACAGTTTGCTAGCCGACCGCCCAATAGATTCCATTTACCCCTAGTCCCTTAGTCGCCTCCTACGACATGCCGAGAAGAACGGCAGCTAATAAGCATTTCTTTTACGCCCCAGACTAGCACAGGATATGTTGTATAATGTGCTAGTGAGCCGCTCCGGCTTCGCATGGGTATAAAATATATAGCCTACTCCACTATTTAATGGCTGTTATTATACATATAAAGCTTCCTCTTGAATCATTCTATCTACATATTAAAAAAAACCGTATCAAAATCCGTTGCGTAGTTTCAAAGATTTAAGCATACAAAGGGACATAGAAACAGAGAAAGCGACTTTGTTTTATACTATGTAGTGATACTCACTTAATTTCAGCTGAATCATGTATGAATGCAAAATCGGCGTCTGTATGCTCATTGACTTGGCGGAAACCTGTCTTCGCGTCAGGTACTGGCTCTGAAAAAGAATAATACACTATGTTCACACTCATTCACGTCTATTAACCCTTATTAGGTAGTCAGAGGTTGAGTGTCTATCAACAGAGCATTGTGATAGTCTTTGACTAACTGACACTCACTTTTTATTTGATCATTAATATTCAACATGATCATAGTTAATGGGGCTAGCACTGCGGCCACTCTGGCCGAGTCTCAGAAGTCGAGGAAGTACTCAGCACTTACGGACGAGTATTGTTTTGTCCCGTTTGCTGTTGAGACTTTAGGTCCTTGGGGTCCCGGGGTTCATCAATTAGTAAAGGAAATATCGTCACGTTTAATTGAATTTTGGGGATCCCAGGGCTGGAGCATTCTTCTCTCAGAGAATTAGTATTGCTGTTCATAGGGGGAATGCTATCAGTGTCTTGGAAAACCTTCCACCCTCTGATAGCGATGACTATAAAGATATTTTCTATATAATTTAATTTTTAGTTCTACTTCAAGTTTATAGTTTTCATTTGTTTACCTATGATTATTGTAGTTAAATATCACTTCAGTAATAGTGTGAAGCTAGTAGTGGATTAGCAAAGTCAAATTGGCAGTCCCATTCGTTGGTTCTCTGTGGAAAATATCATTTCGGACTCTGTCCCTTAACGAGATACCCAGCATCGAACGTTCCATTGCTCGCTGAGCGACATGTAATCGGTGAGCCACCCCGACTGTCATGTTCCACGTCTCGGCCCCGTATGTCATTACAGGTAGTGACTAATAGTAATAAAAATACATTTACGAAATGCGTCGAATACTAGGGCGAGGGACAATAGCGTTAGGAAACTTACCTGTTCCACGAACATGTGATAGTTTGTGCTTGTAAATGGCGACATGGCTTACCACCTGCCACATTGAGTACTGACTATCTGGTCAACACGTCGGTTCAAAGTAGCCTTAGAATTACTATCTTCGCCATTGCGGAAATGGACTCCTGAACCTCTGACTACCTCGCAAGGGTAATGGTCGAGAACGCGTTTATCTTTTGTGTAGTGACTAAGTTTTTCCTAAAATAAGGGCTTACTTACCTGAAGAGTTGATAGCTAGCAAGATATGTCCGTATTGCTCCTTAATCGGGTAGTCCCAGACTCTGAACTGTGCCTGATCTGACGTCGCATTTAGGGTTATTTCTTTCCAAAGCCTGTACAAAACAGAATATAATGAAAAGAGCATGATAAATACACACATACATACACATCATGTCTGATTCCCTGTAGAGGAGTAGGCAGAGATCGCGGATCCCCATTTGTCCCGATCCTGACAGACCACTTTCGCTTTATTGACACTCACCCATCTTCTCATACACACTCGGCGGTCATAGGTACTCCTAATATGTATATGCTTTATTGTATACATTAAGCATAAATAAAAAATTATTACCTATATAGTGTATCTTCGGCATATTTCATATTGATAAAATACTGGTGTATGGTAGAGCCTTCCACTACAGTATAATTAATCCTGGATTGTCTTGCCAACTGTTCTAAAGATGCTACTGGTGTCTGTAAGGTAATAGGCAGGTTTAGTTAGCAATTGCAATGAAGGAAGGCATATGTCTAATCCTAAATCTTTTCTTTCGACGACCTCCGTGGCGCGATTGGTTGAGCACCTGAACGCTAATCGTGAGGTCCCGATTCACGGTGGAGGCAGAGTTAAGAACTATGCTTTTCTTCTGCTTTCCAGTCTGGTTGTTGATCATATATGCTATATTTGTATTTATCTATGTATAATTAATAAGTATATTTTTGTTAAATATACGTTGACTAGCACCTTTAACAACAAGTCTTAAATGTCAAGGGACTAGTTTAATTGGTGTAATAGTGTTCTAAATATTATGATTAGCAGTAGTAGCACGTAAATAGAATAAACTAGCCGCCGTTCTTCCTGGCATATAAGAATTTTAGCATGAATACAAATTAATGGAGTTACCAGACCGCGTACATACAAACGCGTTGACGACACTTAAACCTTGCGTGATAATCAGAGGTTCAGGTATCCATCTCCGCATAGCGAAGATAGTAATTCTATGGCCACCTCGAACCCACGTGTTGACCAAGTCAGTACTCAATGTCACAGCCATGTCGCCATTCACAAGCACTAACTATTACCTGTTCGGGTTTCCATCTCCGCAATTACTACCTTACTTCCAACTTACCTGCATCCTCTCAACAGTAAGAAAGGCAGCTAGGTTAGCCGTGAAGGTAGCCAGCATCAGCACCACGAATAGCCAATAGGCAGCCACTAAGGTCCGGCCAGAGAGGGCCTTGGGCGCCTCTCCACCCCCCTGGGGGGTGAAAGACGTGAGGGCGAACCAAAAGGATTCTTTTAGTGTGAATTCTCTGGAAGAAAAACATATAATAGTAATAAATCTTTATTGGAATCCACTCAAATTTCATAATTATAGAATAACAAATAAATTTCATTGGATAATTTAACAAAATTTCAATAACAATAATTAATTAATAGTTAATAAGTAAAATGAATGAAGCAACCAAACTGTAGCGATTGTATGGTGGGATCCCAAAAGGCGAGCAGCTCGGTGGGCGTCTGCTAGGCCTAGGCAGAACCACCGATTATAGAACATATATATGTGTATGTATCATACGTTCTTTTATCTTTATTAGGGTGGACAGAACTTTGGAGATACAATAACTCCTAGGTCACTTTTTAGCATGAATATTGGGGTTGCGATGTTATAATGGAACAGTGGTGACAGTTTTCCCTAGTCTCTTAATCGCCTCATACGAGATGCCGGTAAGAACGGCAGCTAGTTAGCATTCTTTTTACGTCCTACGCTAGCACGGGACACATACATACATATATGTATATTAACATTACACAAGTACATTACACTCACTCGTATTTATAGTTTTAATAATAGTTTATGTACACGTAATTCACTTCACATTTTACTCACCGTTATATTTTTGAATTTATGTATGCATTATTTTTATAATACCTTACTATACTACCCTCTGTGAGCCGCCAGCTGAAAATCGGCGGATTTACTGAGCTCGCGCTCCGTAGAGATCCCGTCACATAAATTGGCAGTAGCCAAACTTGGAACTAAATTTGACGTTTCCGCCATTGCGTGTTATTTTGTATGAAAGGTAAATTTAGTATTACCAGCGTTGTGTTTTTTGCCCACTCTTTGTAATTTTTATGTTTGTTAAGGGTGATTATAATAAATTGATTTCCGGAGCTGTAGCCCAGTGGGTATGACCTCGGTCTTCGTATGAGAAAGGTCGTAGGTTCGAATCCCGACTCTGGCATGTACCAATGAATGAAATTTAAATGTGTTTTTCATTTACGTACATAATTTACAGTCGCTAACGGTGAGGGAAAACATCGTGAGGAAACCTGCCTATCCCTCAGGATAGGTAATAGTCAGTGCCTATATACGGCGATACGGTTCACTACCTATCACGTTGGGTGCTGTCTATCTAGTGATACGCGGGCTTCGAATGACCCATACCTAACATGCCTTCGAAATTTCGGAGATGGGCATTCAAGCCTCTGACTACCCCGCCATAATAAAAAAGGGAGTGTGTACACAAGTCGTGAAGCGTATGTTATGTTATGTTTATGTTTTGTTATGATTTCCGGAGTTTCTTGTTAGTTCTTCTCCAAGCTAGGGTCTCCGCTGATCTAACCTCGGTAAAAAATATGTAAAGACAATGCTCAATGCCATGTTTGAAATAGTTTTTTAAATTTATACTTAGATCATAAGATAACTTTCAAAGAGAGCTTGTGATATTTATAATTTTGAATATATTATGGCAGATGGAGGCGTGGCCGCAGTTGCATAATTCACTGTTGCCAGTAAACACGCAAAAACTAGCAATCACTGTGCCATACGGCTCGATACATTATAGGTTTCATTTGTACCGTTTACCACGTTAGGCGATAGGGATCATAATTATTGTTAAGGAAAAACTGGCACACTGCTCACTTTCTTTGTAATCTTTATGTTTGTTAATTATAAAAATAATAATCTTTATTGTTGTTATACTTACATCATAAGATAACATTCAAAGAGAGCTTGTGATAGGGCCTATTTTAAATAAACATATTTTGACTTTGATATATTAATTTGTTTTATTTGAGTTTATAGCTCCGCAACCAAAGACCGTTACAAATGAAACCTATAATGTATCGAGCCGTATGGCACAGTGAGTGCTAGTTTTGGCGTGTTTACTGGTAACACTGAATTACGCGACTGTGGCGACGCCCCCAACTGCCAATTTGTATGGCGAGATCTCTAGATTCCCGCCGAGCTGGACGCCATTTGGGATCTCCACGGCGCGCTTAATGTAACTGACATTGAATTGTAATTTTGAATTTTATTGTAATTGTTAATTTTATGTCTTTTTTTTTAATTTTTGTATAATGTGGAATCTCAATAAAGGATTATTATTATTAGATTTGCTTTACGCTTATTATTTGACCTCTTACTGCGACATATTCATACTTAAGTTTCAATGTCATATAGAACATTGGTGACAGGTTGCTATCCCATCATATACGTACCTACAAGGATAAGGGTAAGCTTCAGGATTGTTCCTAGCAGAATAAGGTGAGTATTTATCCAGGAGCCAAATCATAAAGCCTGTCAGCACTAATGCAGCCACAATACTCAGCCATACCTCAGTACGTAATACGGTCATGAACTTGAAAAGTGAGGTTTTTCTTACTGGTTTTCTTATTACTGGAAATAATAATATAGGATACGGTTACACCAATTTAACTAGCCCTTTGGTAAGTACATTTAAGACTTGTGTTAAGGGTACTAGTCAACGTGTATTTAACAAATATCCTACTTATTATAAGTAGAAAATACATACATACATACATTTACTTGTTATAAGTAGATAATACATACATACACATATTGAGTACTGACTCTGGTCAACACGTGGGTTCGAGGTGGCCTTAGATTTACTGCCTTCGCAATTGCGGAGATAGACACCTGAACCTCTAATTATCTTTAATTACAACGGTTTTTGGTCGTGAACGCGTTTTCTGTGAAGACTTCTGTTAACCCGGTTAATAGTTCAGTTCGGGTTCGATTCCCGGTGAAGGCAGAGTTAAGAACTACGCTGTTCTTTTGCTTACCACTCTCATTGTCGATTGTATTTTAAGACTGTTATAACGTACTGTATTCAACTATCTATAATAAGTATATTTTTGTTAAATATACGTTGACTTACTTAAATACAACCCTTAACACAAGTCTTATGTCGTCTATGGATTGTCGACAAAGTCAGCAGCTCAGTGAAAGTTGAAAATGCAAATATTTATTGTATATTGTGATGCCAAACTGGCTAAATATGTTCGCTTTAGGATAAAATTTGGATCCTCAACTGGAACAAACCGAAGAACAATGATGAGAAGTATTGGAGCTTAAACCTCGGTTTTTCTTCGGTTGTAGCGGTTGGCGGCGTTAGCATAACCATGGCGACGGAATAACAAGAAGTGCAAACGCATCAGTGTTTGTAATTTCGACATAACCTTAGTTGTGAATGGCATATTAAATAATAAAAAAAAGCACAAGTCTTAAATGTACTTAGCAAGGGCCTACTTCAATTACATAATAGTGTACATTACCTATAAGAATGCCAGTCTGTTCGAAATATGGAGCCACATAGTCAATTATTTCCTCCCTCTCTGCAGTCATAGTCATTGCGGCGACAGCCATATCAACTTCCTGCGAAAAATAATACATATAAAAGTAGATAGATTTCCTCATTGAATGATTGCGGATTGACAAAAGGAATATATATGAGTGAAGTGGAAGAGCGGTTACGTAGGGGCCGGCCTAATAAGACATAATTAATATAATAACAATCAGACAGACGCTATATTGAAAGAATGTGACGTTAGACGTACCTATAACCGCCGAATGTGTATGAAAAGATGTATGAGTGTCAATGAAGCGAAAGTGGTCTGTCAGGATCGGGACAAATGGGGATCCGTGATCAGCCTACTCCTCTACAGGGAATCAGGCGTGATGTGTATCTATGTATGTATTTCTTCATAATGCCTTTTCTTATCTTGCTCGGTCTTGGCTTTTCATGGGCTGAGATTGAAGTCATCGCGCAAGATAGGATCAGGTGGCGTGAGTTATAAGTAAACAACCTAATAATTTTAGCTTTCCTAGTAATAAGTAAGTTAAGTCAGCAGTATAATATTATAAATAGCCATTGTAATTAAATCAATTGTTCTTTTAATTTCTAAATTTGTAATAGTTTGTTCTGCTTGTAATAAATTAATAAATATTTATTTTTATTATTTTTCGCGGCGCTCTACACTTAACTCGTGCTTTGAAGGCCCTATATCCCTGATGAGGGAATCGAGGATTTAAGTGAGTAAGAGTTGATGTATATACAGTCACGTCACGATTCATTGGCGAGGCAATGAGAAATGTGATGTAAAAGTAAAAAAGTAGGTTGTAATAAGTAATTTATGACAAATTCCAATTATCTGGTCCCTAGATAATAATCACTGAACACGACCAATTATCCCTCGGCAAGGTGGGAAGACGACCTGCGCAGGTTGGCCGACATCGAATGGATGCGAACGGTCACTGACAGGGAGAAGTGGCGTCATTTGGGGGAGGCCTATGTCCAACAGTGGATTCAGACAAGCTGATGATGATAATGACAATGTTTCAAAAGTCCAAAAGGCTCTGACTATTACCTATTACGTAGAATATGCAATTTTCTCCACAATACTTTCCTTTACAGTATTTTTTACGTTAGATACGATACTCACAAAAGCAAGAATGACAAAATTAAGACTGTGAAGCGAGAAAGATTTGTCAGATTCGTTCAAAGTAGCGATCAATAGTATCTGCCTATCCCGTTGGGTAAAGTCCTGTATATCTGTCTTTCTTTCTCACTTACCCCCCTCTGGATGTCTCCCACCAACCCATCCCAGGTCCCATTGGGTAGTTTCTGTCCAAAAGTGCCCACTTTGGGCGTTATTATCTCGTAATCAAAACCCATAGTCTGAAATACAGAGAAATAAAGGGGTGGTTACGAAAATGATAAAATACTGGAAAAGATATCTTTCAATCTTAGTAAAAGGGAACATTAAACTGAGGCTTTTAGGATATCTTCTAAAGTCGATAACGAAGACAAACGCATTCACGACCATTAACCCTTGCGGGGTAGTCAGAGGTTGAGGTGTCCATTTCCGCAATTGCCAAGGTAGTCATTCTATGGCCACCTCGAACCCAAGTGTTGAGCTGATAGTGAGTACTCAATGTGACAGGTGGTCAGCCATGTCGCCATTTACAAGCACTAACTATTACCTGTTCGACGAACAGGTAGGTTTCTTCAAGATGTTTTCCCTCACCGTATAATTCGAAGCATTTCGTAAATGTGTTTTTATTTCGAAAATGTACATAGAAATACTTTATAATTTATGTTTATATGTTTTCGCATTATATTGCGACCAGCGACCCGCTCCAGCTTCGCACTTCTGGCTATTTAATGGATGTTATTATACATATAAACCTTCCTCTTGAATAACCCTATCTATTAAAAAAAACTGCATCAAAATCCATTGCGTAGTTTCAAAGATTTAAGCATACAAAGGGACATAGGGACAAAGATAGCGACTTTGTTTTATACTATGTTGATGTACTACCAACCTCTGACAACTTCTGTATCAAGTCAATGCAGTAACCCTCGTACAGGGGCTCTCCATCATCATTCACCAAGGCTTTACCACTTTCTGGATCCAGCTTGGGCATAGTCCATGGTACTGCCTAAAGAAGAAAAGGGGTTAAATATTTAGGAGACGTTTACACCAATTAAACTAGCCCCTTGGTTAGTACATTTAAGACTTGTGTTAAGGGTACTAGTAAATATAAATTCACGTAAATTAATCCCTTAGATAGAACCTCGGAGATATAATATCTCCTAGGTCACTTTTTAGCATGAATAATGGGGTTGTGATGTCATATGGATTATTGGTGACAGGTTGCTAGGCAACGCCCAATAGATTCCATTTACCCCTAGTCCCTTAGTCGCCTCCTACGACATGCCGGGATCAGCAACTATTTGGCATTCTTTTTACTTCCATGCTAGCACGGCTTTTTACAACACGAGACATTGTATTTATTAAAAAAAAATTTTTATATAAAATCAACACGTTTTTTGCAAACCGTATTTAATGACGTCAATGGCACGCACTCACTCAGTAAACGCATAATACGTTCAACTACCGCGCCGTAGTAATATGATGTACAGTGAACGCTAAAAGTGCAGTCCCAGTAACTTTTTATAAGGTTTAAGTTTATTAGACCAAAAGATAATATTTTACATTTTAAAACTGCCGCCACTATGCATTGTCATGGCCACTATACATTTGCGTGCTTCGAAATGAAAAATATTGTCTGTTGTTTCTAAAAACTTAAACCTCATAAAAAGTTACTGGGACTGCACTTTTAGCGTTGACTGTACATATAGAAATCTTAGTTTTAAGAGATTCGCGATTTATTATTATATTAGTTACAGTCTGACCATGGCTACTGCAACGTAGCCGAAACGTCGGGTTAATAAAGGTAACTTTATTATTTATAAACATACGCGATAAGTCCCGTTAGTTATTAATCATATAGAAATCTTACCGGAGCAGTGCCGATCCGCAGGAACAGTCTCAAAGGCTTCAACTCCTGGTCAGGAAGAACCGTGAAGGGTTCCCCACTTTGCCAGCGGCCTATCAGCTGGTGGGTTCCATTGGGATGCACCACTGATAGGAGGTATCTGGAGCGAAGGGTCAGCAGGTTGCTGGTGGGGTAGAAAGACTATTAGGTTTATATACGTACTAGCGACCCGCTCCGACATCGCACGGGTATAAAATTTATAGCCTACTCCACTATTTAATGGATGTTATTATACATATAAACCTTCCTCTTGAATCACTCTATCTATTAAAAAAACCGCATCATAATCCGTTGCGTAGTTTCAAAGATTTAAGCATACAAAGGGAGATAGGGACAGAGAAAGCGACTTTGTTTTATACTATGTAGTGATATAGATTCACGTCTTAATCCCTTTCGGTGTGGACAGAACCTCAGAGAATTGATATCATCCGGGTCATTTTAGCATGAATATTGGGGCTGTAATGTCACAGTGAATGATTGGTCACAGGTTGTTGCTAATCGCCCTATAGATTCCTATAACCCCTATCTCTAAATCGCCTTTTATCGCATTTCTGGAAAAACTGCAGCTAGTTAGCATTCTTTTTACGTCCCAAACTAATACGGGACAATCAATTTCTTAATCAATAAATCAACCTATGTCACTCCACTGCTGGACGTAGGCCACCCTAAGGGCACGCCAAACACGATCACTCGTGGCCCTCAGCCAGCCACTACCAGCGACCTTCTTCAGGTCATCGGTCCACCTAATACTAGAAGGAAAGATTTAATACATATATATATATATATATATATATATATATATATATAAACAATCACGTAACATATAAACAATACGACCATTACGCGATACTCAGAGGTTCGTATGTCTATTGCCGCATTGCGAAGGTAGTAATTCTATGGCCACCTCGAACCCCCGTGTTGACCAGATAGTCAGTACTCAATGAGACAGGTGGTAAGCCATGTCGCCATTTACAATCACTAACTATTCGGGGAACGGGTAGGTTTCCTTAAGATGTTTTACCTTACCGTAGTATTCAGTGCATTTCGAAAATGTGTTTTAATGCAAAAATGTATAATTAAAATCATTAAACTGAATTTCCATTGCTACATGCTCAAGCGGGATTTGAATCCTGTACCCATTAATACAGAGCCAAGTCCCAAAGAACTGAGCTACGTCGAATTAATCTACATATAATAATAAGTATATGAATATTTGTTAAATATACGTTGACTAGTACCCTTAACACAAGTCTTAAATGAACTTACGAAGGGTCTAGTTCAATTGGTGTATTTGTACAACTGTAACTCTACATCACTTTACTATACAAACGATATTTGATATTCTTCCTTATACCCATAAACCTTAAACATGCATGCATGCAGAAGATGTCCTTACCTTCCATCATCCCACACCAATAAACTCTCATTCAGAGCGGTATAGTCAGCGAATAGTCTGTACAGTCTCTCCCTGGTCACGTTAAAGTCATTTGGAGTGTGGATGTTTGAACATTCGATGTTTTGGATGAAAGTACTCGATGGATCTATTTTCAGATAGCTGTTCACTATGTTTAGTAATATGGCATTTAGTATTTCACGGTTACGCTGCAAAATAGATGTTTAGGTTAGTCCCATGAATAGAATAGAATAGAAGGCTATATAGCTGTCATTCTTTTTTTATGATTTTTAAGGGGTGAAATTAATGCAAAAATAAATGTAATGGATAATGTGTACTTAATATCTATATACAAGCACTGGAATATAATTGCTGAAAAGAGAGAGAAAAAATTTGATACAGTGCAGTACATTCATACACATAATTCCCGAACATTTTTCATTGCGGGGAAATCTATGGTTTGTGTGTTTATCTCCGTAAATGCGGAGGTGTCATTCAACGTGACATGTTGGGGTTCTTGACTGTTTCCACTATTTTTTTTAGAAAATAAAACCGAAAGTCTATGTTTGTCCAAATTTCTATTATAGATATAGTATTAAAGTTTACCTGAAAAGTTTCCGGGCATTCACAATACCGTCCCCTAGCCAGCAGTCTGCAGCACTCTTTACTGTCAACTGTCATGTAGACAGTCGGAACTGTCACTTGCATGTCAGTGTCAGGAGTAGCGTAGTCTGTGAACACGAGGTTCCAACGGAAATCGCGGCGGACTAACCTCTCTTTTACTGCCTGTGAAAAAAAGACACAATATACAAAAAAGACAATCCCATTGACGACCATTACCCTTACGGGGTAGTCAGAGTAGTTCAGGTGTCCATCTCCGCAATTGCAAAGGTAATTCTATGGCCACCTCGAACTCGCGTGTTAAACAGATAGTCAGTACTTAATGTGACTAGTGGTAAGCCATGTCGCTATTTACAAGCACAAACTAACCGTACTATACGACGCATTTCGTAAATGTATTTTTATCACGATAAATTTCACATTAAACTTCATTTCCGTTACATGCTCAAGCGGTATGTGAACCCTGTACCCACTGATACAGAATCCTACCCCAAACAACTGAGGTACACTGAATTATCGCATCGTAGATACATAAATGACATTTCTATAATGCAGTGAATATACGTTTTTCTTATAATACATTTCAACAATAGAATCTTTACAATAAATTATTTACAAAATATTTACAAACTTAAAACTAATTATAATAATTTAACTATAAATTAAATAAATCTAAAAAATTGTTACTGTCGTTGGAGCGCAGAGTGCCCAATATGCTGGCAGCGTTCCCCCTCTGAATAGCCAGACTAAACCTCTGGCAAAGTTTTTCTTACACATAAAAACATAACATACGCTTCACGACTTGTGTATACACACTCCCTTTTTTATTATGGCGGGGTAGTCAGAGGCTTGAATGCCCATCTCCGAAATTTTGAAGGCATGTTAGGTACGGGTCATTCGAAGCCCGCGTATCACTAGATAGACAGCACCCAACGTGATAGGTAGTGAACCGTATCGCCGTATATTGGCACTGACTATTACGTATCCTGAGGGATATGCAGGTTACCTCACGATGTTTTAACTCACCGTTAGCGACTGTAAATTATGTACGTAAATGAAAAACACCTATATACTTACCCTATTATAAACATCATACACAAAGTTCCGTCGTCCCATTATAACATAGAAACTTGGTTCGGGTCGCATAGCACGCAGAGTGTTGGCAGTCTCACGTTCGAAGCCCGCGTGTACCCATATTCTTATGTTAGACCTACCTAGCAAGTGGTATAGAAGGATATCTACATCTGGAAAAAAAAAGTCAAAGTCAAAAGATTTTATTGAACATAATTACAAGTACAGTACATTGAAAATCAAAACATTTGTCTGACACTGCTTGTCTCTTAGCATTATAATTCTACTGTTGGTTCGGAAACCCTGGCTCGGAGAAGAACCAACAAGAAACTCCGGCTTTCAGGATTTTTTGCCCAGTGCCAGTTACAAAACCATTACTAATTTACAAAGCCACTAAAGAAAGAAAGATATTCTATGCACTAGAAGAGAAAACTACAACAAGATGCATACTTTACTCATTTTATTTTCTATATGAGACCGGGAATTACGATAAATAATAAAGAGATACCTTTATATTAGCCGACGTTTCGACCCAGTTGCATAGGCAGTGGTCGCGGGAAATGAGATGAAATGCTTTTTATTCAACATAAATAGGATCATAAAATCACTTATTTAAAGTAAAAAAAAATCACATGATAAATTGTCCTTAAAATTAGATAATCTTAAAAAAAATATTTGAACTAATTAAACTAACATTACGTAAAGGAAAAACCTGCAGAGAAGAAATGCCAAGAAACTCTGCAGACATTTTATTTATTATTTAATATGTGAGCCTTTATTTTACCCGACGTTTCGACCCAGTTGCATAGGCAGTGGTCGCGGGAACAAAAATAAAAGGTAAAATAAAGGTATTTATATCTGTATTAATTTATCGTGAAACGACCCGGTCTCACATAGTAAATAAAATGAGTACTAATCGCGAGTGTTTTAAAATAACTACAGATTATAGTGTACTAATCAATCAATTAATAGGTAAAGTTGGACGGGGTAGGCCACGAAGAACTTATACAGATCAAATTGGAGACATCCTTCTCAAACATACGTAGTAAAGAACAGAAGAGCATGTGTGAGAAGGTTAATGGGTTTGAGTGAAGCAAGGGAGATTTGTCACCCGTTCCTGGAAGCGATCTATAGTCTCTGCCTATCCCGTTGGGGATGTAGAGGCGTTAATACATGTATGTGAAACATAACTATTTATAGAACTGATACATATATACATTTTCAGGCAATCAGAGGTCTAGTGACAAAACACGCCATATTGATAAGGGTGACTTTAGAAGTACCTATAACCGCCGAGTGTGTTAGGGCTGCATGAGTATCAATGAAGTGAAAGTGGTCTGTCAGGATCGGGACAAATGGGGCTCCTTGATCTCTGCCTACTCCTCTACAGTGAATCAGGCTTGATGTGTATGTATGTATTAACTATTCTATATTACGTAACATACCAATTTCATTCTCAACTACAATCGCCGCGTCAGTTGCGTTCCGTTCCTCCAAATAATCATTAAAAGCGCTCATGACATCTTGGTCATTAAGATAAGTTCTGATTAACGGAACGGCGGAGGTCTCAGAGGTTGTCAATACCTCGTCCCATGGTGACCAGGTTAGGTCTATGATGGCTGATACTCCGTTTGAAAGGGCTGAACATACTGTAAAAATATATAAATATACATACTTGTAAATACCGTGTATTTACGGTGAGGAAAACATAGTGAGGAAACCTACCTGTTCCTCAAACAGGTAATAGTTAGTGCTTGTAAATGGCGACATGGCTTACCACCTGTCACATTGAGTATTGACTATCTGGTCAACACGTGGGTTCGAGGTGGCCATAGAATCGTAATTACATAATTGGCTGTAGACTACCTTCGCAATTGCGGAGATGGACACCTGAACCTCTGGCTACCCCGCAAGGCTTAATAGTCGTGAACGCGTTTGTCTTTTGTCTATTTTTATAACGAAACTGTACACAGAAATTCATAAAACTTCATTTCCATTGGTACGAGCTCAAGCGGGATTTGAACCCTGTACCCACTGATACAGAGTCAAGCCCCAAACAACTGAGCTACGTCGAATTATTGTAATTGTGACATAACCAAGATAACATCGTCATGAAAACTGCCTATTCTTCAGAATAGTTAACAATTAAAGTAAAAAAAATAATTCTATATAAGCACAGTAATAGTACATTCATTGAACGTCGAAATATATTGAGTGGCACTGGTTTTTTTACAATTATGACTCTACCGTTGGTTCGGAAGCCCTAGCTTGGAGAAGACCCAACAAGAAACTCCAGCCTCAGGGATTTTTCGCCCAATGCCAATAAATTAATCAATCAATCAGCCTGAACTAGTCCACTGCTGGACGTAGGCCTCCCCAAGGGTACGCCACAAAACACGATCATTCGTGGCCCTCATCCAGACACTACCTGCGACCGTATTGAGGTCATCGGTCCACCTAGCAGGGTGGCGTCCTACACTACATTTATAAATCAATGAAAATCTTTGAAATGAAAATCTTTTTATTCAATGTAAGGATCGTAAAATCACTTATTAAAAGTCAAAAAAAAACCTTTTTTTTTTAAATATGTCATTAATATACACTAATTATTAAAATAAATCAAATTAAATTAATAAAACTAATGGCACTTCGTAAAGAAAAATCTCTGCAGAGACGAAAGAAGTGCCAAGAAACTCTGCAGACAATGTCGCTCATTTGGTGCAACAACGTCGTAATTACATTTTTTTGTAAATTAAAGTTATTATGTCATTATGTTCGAAAAGTCTATTTACACCCGGAGAAACATCGACCGAAAAGTTTTTTGAAAAATCAAACTTACTTTTAAAATGATTCGGATTATAATGAGTCTCCCCAAAATGCCATGCATCGTATACAAATCTTTAATCGGCTCTCCTTTAAAAATTGTAAAAGTGTAATTACGCCATTGTTGCTCCAAATGAGCGATGTGTACATTAAACTTAATAATAATTCATTAGAACATGATCAAAGCTTCACATTCAACAAAACATAGTGTTTAACAACAAACTTAAGGGGAGTCCCAATAAGAACTGGAACGGGAAGCCATGACCACACAAAAATGAAACGTCACATAACATCATTTAAAAAGTCTTTGACTTATTGACAATATATAAAACGTAAATCACTGGAACGTTTTCCTACTTCTCAAGAAATAAAAGCAGTAAATGTAAGAATACTTACAATTCTTCTTGCTCTCTTCTTCATCATCTCTGTCCAGAAAGACTAGAGAGTCAGTAAGAGTGATACTCTTACTATCTTCTATCTCCTTAAGTGATTTGCCAATAGCCTGAACTAAATCTTCTTCGTGTTTTTCTACTATGAAGACTGAAACATATCATCACTACATAGTATAAAACAAAGTCGCTTTCATTGTCCCTATATCCTTATGTATGCTAAAATCTTTGAAACTACGCAACGGATTTTGATGCGGTTTTTTTAATAGATAGAGTGATTCAAGAGGAAGGTTTGTATGTATAATAACATCCATTAAATAGCCAGAAGTGCGAAGCCGGAGCGGGTCGCTAGTTATATATAAATACTCGTACGGTTACGTAGGGCCCGGCCCAATAAGACATACGACAGACAGATAGAAGCTATATTGAAAAAAGGTGATGTTAGAAGTACCTAGAATCACCGAGTGTGTATGAGTGTCAATGAAGCGAAAGTGGTTTGACAGTATCGGGACAGATGGGGATCCGTGGCCTCTGCCTATATCTCTACAGGGAATCAGGCGTGATGTGTATGTATGTCTATCAGGACCCATATAATAATGCTAAAGAGACTTAAAAGATAATGTTTCAAAGGTTCTGTCCACCCCGAAAGGGATTAAAGGACGTAAATATATAAAAAAGAATTACTTACCAAATTTCAAACTGATTTCTGAAGTAACACATAATATATTTATAGATAAAAAGCAAAGAAATATATTTTCATACATTGTTGTTTAGATATTCATTTTAACTTTTATTGTTTACATGTAGTGAATAAAGATCTTTCTATCTTTACATTCCGCAATGACATGTATTGCATGTATTTTTAACAGTTTTAATCAGTATTGTCGATATGTATTCTTGTAAAAGAAATGGTATGAATAAAGTCAGTAAGAGATAGAACAGTATTCTTAGTTTTTCAAACATTACAATTATTAAGTCATGGTTTCGTTGTCAGGATTCTGTAAAAAAGTAATAATATTTAGGACACTATTACACCAATTAAACTAGCCCTTTAATTGAAGGCTTGTGTTAAGGGTGCTAGTCAACGTATATTTAAGAAACTTATTATAGAAGAAAAGCGTAGTTCTTAACTGTGCTTTGGGAATCGACCCCGGAACGTCACGATTAGCGTTCAGTTGGTTAATCAATCGCGCCACGGAGATCGACAAGACGACAAAAATATCTTCTTGGACATCTTAAGCATTAATATCGGTGTTGTGGTGGCATTGTTATGAATTAGTGTAAAGTTGCTAGCCCATTGCCTAATAGATTCAATGGACCCCAAATACCTTAGTCGCCTCCTACGACATGACAAAAGAACAGAAACTAGTCAGCATTATATTTACGTAAAACAACTCTTCATAAATAAATTTAAGTTCTTAAATTCCTTTCGGGGTAGTCAGAGGTTTAGGTGTCCATCTCCGCAATTGCGAAGTTAGTAATTCTATGGCCATCTTGAACCTACGTGTTGACTAGATAGTTAATACTCAATGTGACAGGTGGTAAGCCATGTCGCCATTTACAAGCACTATTTCCTGTTCGGGGAACAGGTACGCTTCCTCACGATGTTTTCCCTCACCGTAGTATTCGACGCTTTTGTAAATGTATTTTTATTACGAATGTACATAGAAATTCCTTAAACTTCATTTCCATTGGTATGCTCAAGCGGGTTTGACTCTGTACCCACTGATACAGAGTAAAGCCCCAAACAATTGAGCTACGTCGAAACACATCGGGAACAAGTCAACGTATATTTAAGAACATATATTATATATATATTATATTATTATTATATATATATATATATTTACTCATATATAGATGCATATACGTTCACGTCCTTTAATCCCTTTAGGGGTGGATTAAACCTTGAAGACATGGAAACATCTCCTTAGTCACTTAGTTAGCATGAATATTGGGGTTGTGATGTTATATGGAAACTTGGTTACTGGTAGCTAGCCCATCGCCCAATAGATTCAATTTACCCCTAGTCTCTTAGTCGCCTCCTATGACATGACAAAAAGAATCGCATCTAGCAAGAATTATATTTATATCCAAGTGTATGTATTTTAATTAAGATATGTATGTTTCATTACTTACCAAATGTGATGCTAGTTTGAAACTTAAGTTATAATTGAAAAGCGTTCTATGTATTTTAAAGCTCGCATTGAAATGAATATTTTATGAAGACGATTTGTTTGTTTAGACTCAAAATAATATGGGGTTTCAACCGTACTGTCGACGCGAAAAAAGTACCATGTTTTCAATTATTTTTAAATTTAATTGACAAATACTATTATCATGAATACCTATACACTTGAGGCGTTCAGAGGTTTACGTGATCTTATCCACTATATACTTTTTTTGTCTTTTATAATAATATTTGGACATTATTACACAAATTGAACTAGTCCTTTGGTAAGTACATTTTTAAGACTTGTGTTAAGGGTACCAGTCAACGTATATTTAAGAAATGTATACATATACAGGGTGGCGCATTCAAAACGGTCAGTATGGGAAAGTCTGAAACTATAAGAGATACGAAGATTTGTTCTTAGGAACCATGTCACCGATTTTGATAAAAAGAAAAACTGCATTCATACTTTCTTTGAAAAAATAACTGTATCCAGTACGGGAATCGAACCCGGTTGCTTTGAAAAAATAAATTGGCCTTTTTCACTTTTTCTTTCTAAATATCGATTGTGTAGGTCTTAAGCTGTAAATGTTTCTATGAAACATAGTGTCGAAAATGAATAAAATGCATTGTTTTGGCATACTTTAGTTTATCATAGTAGGTTTTCTAAGTGACCACCGTTGTTTTCAATACAATATTCAACACGTTTAGGTACTGATCTTACTATTGAATTTTGTATTTTCATGTGGTTAATTTGCGTTACAATCGACTTTATTGCGACTTTTAGGTCTTCAATGGTGTCATAGCTTGTTTTGTAAAATTCATCCTTAACGTTATCCCACAAGAAATTTTCTAATATGGTTTAACACGTCACTTTAAGTGGACTTTTCAATAGATTTTGTTAGTTTTTGATTACTGTAGATAACAAAACCTCCTTAAAGGATTAATGCAATGCTAATGCCACATGATATGGTGTAAGTAACAAGTAGGGAAGTACAAAACTACAAACAGCCATAGAGACAATTTTACATGTCTGTTGAATATTGTAACGGTGTAGAGTACCCGCCACATACGGTGGCAGTAGCCAAACTTGGAACTAAATTTGACGTTTCCGCCATTTTGTGTTATTTTGTATGAAAGGTAAATTTAGTATTACCAGCGTTGTGTTTTTTGCCCATTCTTTGTAATTTTTATGTTTGTTAAGGGTGATTATAATAAATTGATTTCTGCAGTTTCTTGTTAGTTCTTCTCCAAGGGTCTCCGCTGAACTTCTTCTTCTCAATCGTTACGCTCTTATCAGAGCGGTCGTGGTCTTCATGACGTGGCATCTTGAGCAGCCGAAATGATTGGTGAACTAACCTCGGTAAAAATATGTAAAGACAATGCTCAGTGCCATGTTTGAAATAGTTTTTTTACATACATACATACACATCACGCCTGATTCCCTGTAGAGGGGTAGGCAGAGATCACGGATCCCCATTTGTCCCGATCCTGACAGACCACTTTCGCTTCATTGACATTCATACATTCTCTAATACACTCTCGGCGGTTATAGGTACTCCTAACGTCACCTTTTTTCAATATAGCGTCTATCTGACTGTTACATATATGTCTTATTAGGCCGGCCCCTACGTAACCGCCCTTCCACTTCACTCATATATATTCCTTTTGTCAATATATAGTTTTTTTAATTTGTACTTAGATCATAAAATAACTTTCAAAGAGAGCTTATGATAGGGCCTATTTTGAATAAAAATATTTTGACTTTTGACTTTGGTATATTAATTTGTTTTATTTGAGTTTATAGCTCTGCAACCAAAGATCGTTACAAATGAAACCTCAATATAATGTATCGAGCCGTATGGCACAGTGAGTGCTAGTTTTGGCGTGTTTACTGGCAACACTGGATTACGCGACTGTGGCGACGCCTCCAACTGCCACCGTATGTGGCGGGTACTCTATGTAAACTACTATGATTTATTTATTTATTAGTCAATTTTTCACAATATCTTTACAGGGCAGAATCCTAATGCGACAAAGGAAATCGTTAGTTGAACAAATTGCATTTGTAAATCTAAATAAACATTTGGTAGCTAAAATACAATTACATTAATAAATAAACAGGTCAAATTAATAGAAAGTGATAATAAATGATAAACTAAAGTATGCCAAAACAATGCATTTTATTCATTTTCGACACCATGTTTCATAGAGATATTTACAGCTTAAGACCTACACAATCGATATTTAGAAAGAAGAAGTGAAAAAGGCCAATTTATTTTTTCAAAGCAACCGGGTTCGATTCCCGTACTGGATACAGTTGTTTTTTCAAAGAAAGTATGAATGCAGTTTTTCTTTTTATCAAAATCGGTGACATGGTTCCTAAGAACAAATCTTCGTATCTCTTAGTTTCAGACTTTCCCATACTGACCGTTTTGAATGCGCCACCCTGTATATCATATATAATCAACGACCAGATTGGAAAGCAGTAGAAAAGCGTAGTTCTTAACTCTGCCTCCACCGGAAATCGAACCCGGGACCTCATGATTAGCGTTCAGGTGTCTAACCGATCGCGCCACGTGTTGACCAGATAGTCAGTACTCATTATGGCAGGTGGTAAGCCATGTCGTCATTTACAAGCACTGAATATTACCTGTCTGTAAATCTACTAATGCATTTTAGCACAATCGCATTTCAATATAACTTTTTTAATAATATGAAGTTGGTAGCGAATGAGGTAATTAATTTCGTCATTGATGTCAGCAAAATTGACATAATACGCTATTTTTAAGTCTATTCCACGAACAATTTCACACTGTTATCGAAGTGATGTTTAACTGTAAACAGCTTTAGTGGACCTCGCCCTCTTTTGAGGAGTAGGTAGGTTTAGGTAGTAGGTAGGTAGGTAGTAGTTATGTAGGTAGGTAGGCATGTACATAGGTTATACATAAAGAATGTTCCCCCTTATCATAGTCAATCTATTTTGCACATATTTCGTTAAGGAAAAATACATTAAAAATCAGAAAACTTCATTTAAAATAAATACTCAGGTGGTATTTGAATCCATAACTCATTGATCATCATCATAACCCAGAATCAAGGCCGTCACGTTCCAAATTCACGACCATTATCCCTCTAAGGGTATTCACAGTTTAGCTGCGAAATGGTTCAATTATGTACATACTATAATTGGAAAGGGACATGAGGTATATGGAATCTATTGGGCGATGGGCTACCAATTTATCACCAATGTTCCATAATATCACAATCCCATTATTATTATTAACGACCAAGGAGATGTCTATCGTATTTCCAAGCTTCTATTCACCTGAAAAAAAAGAAATGTTGCATATATCGGACATGTTTTAAGACATGAAAGATATGACTAGCTGCAACTCATTATGATGGGCAAGATAGCCGGAAGAAGAGGTGTTGGACGAAGGAAAAAGTCGTGGCTCCGCAACATACGAGAGTGGACGGGAATCAAGAGCGCCGCCGAGTTGTTCCATCTCCCCAGGGATCGGACTAAATTTGCCAAAGTGACTGCCAACCTTCGTTAGTCGGAGAGGCACCATCAGAGAGAGAGAGATTTCACCCGAAAGTGATTACAGGACGTGAATGTATAAATATGCATAATTTGAAACCACTTTTTTCACCACCAGTACACGTAAATAATAGACAAGGTTATTTCCTTACGAGCATTGATTTCACAGCGTGGGAACCGACAAGTGCTCAAGATCGGTGGTTTAAACTTACATAAATGTTCTTACTACCTTTAAACCCTTTCGGGGTGGACAGAACCTTAGCGATGATGACATGGTCACTTATTAGCATGTATACAAAAAACAAACGCGTTCACGACCATTAACCCTTGCGGAATAGTCAGACGTTAAGGTTTCCATTTCCGCAATCGCGGAGGTAGCCATTCTATGGCTACCTCGAACCCACGTGTTGACTCGATAGTTAGCACTCAATGTTACATATGGTAAGCCATGTCGTCATTTACAAGCACTAACTATTACCTGGAACAGGTAGGTTTGCTCACTGTTTTCCCTCACTATTGGATACATTTCATATATGTAATTTTAAGACGAAAATGTACATAAAAAATCATTAAACTTCATCTTCATTGGTACATGCTCAAGCGGGATTTGAACCCTGTACCCACAGATACAGAGTCAAGCCCCAAACAACTGAGCTACGTAAAATTTTCATTAGCATGTATGTATGTGTGATAAACCTAAACCTACTGATTCAGTATCAAGCAAATCTGAACTACAGCGACTTCACGACCACTATGCCTTGCGGAGTATTCAAAGTTATTAATTGTTCAAAGCAGTTCATTTACGGACATACTATAAAAGGAAAAGGACTAGGAATATATTGAATCTATTAAACGATGTGCTAGCAACCTGTCGACAATGTTCCAAAATCTAAACCACAATGTTCATGCTTAAAAGTGACCTAGGAGATATCATATCTCCGAGGTTCTATCCACCACGAAGAGGATTAAAGTGAATGTATGTATATATACATTTATAAAAGGCATTCGTCAATTAAAGGTCGAGTATTTGGAATGATTAGGGTAAGCCAACATACATAAACGCTCTTTTCCCTACATAGGGATAGGCAGAGATCACGTACTCATTTATCTCAATAGATAGATTAGGATCATTCAAGGTTGCGATCTATAGTCTGCTTATCCCGTTAGGGAAGTAGAAGCTTGATTAAAATGTATATTTAGGCACTATTTCAGCAGCTGATTGCGATTATAAAATAAAACCACTCATCGTATATAATAACTATTTATTTATGTATATAAACATTACATCGATAAGAAAAAAATAATTGTAATTCATTTACCTAAGTCACGTCGAAAAATAAAATCATTAATCGTTACAATCATAATAATAATTAAAAAATCAACATCATATGAATACAATTTCTTGATGTTTCAGTGTTAATACTTAAGTATACAACATTTAGATGCAAATGATTTCTAACATAATATACTTCATTAGTATCTATACATACTAATATTTGCCATGAGTTGCGGATCTGTCCCACTAATTTTGACCCACTGTTGATATTACCCCACCATGAGGTATAAATTTAATTTGAATGTGTCAATGAATTTTGGTCAATATATTAGTCATATTTGCCTACTTTATAGAGAAATATTCGTGAAGCGTATGTATGCATGTTATAAATTACATACATTTTCAAATGATATAAATAACAAATGAAATTGTAATAATATCATTATATGATGCCATGCAATAAAATGTTGAATAAATTTTATTCCCGGCATTAATACTAATTTTATAAATATATTAATAACAAAACAGATACATAGATCGCACTATTTATATTATTTAGTGGGACGATTACACCAAGTGGGGTTAAAAGAACATTAGCTCAAATTTAGTGGGTCATACCCGACCAACCCTTGAGAATCATTTTTCTATTACCTATCTTTATAAAACCTTACAATGTAGTACAAGAATCCTTCCCACGCCTTATATTTAGGTAAAATCATTTAGTTTTACTCTAGCCAATACGCTAAAACAGTACCTAACCCACATATTTATACAGGTGATAATTCCATTTACAACACATATGTAGACTGTACGATATTTACAAGAAAAACATGAAATTAACTTCGCTTTTAAAACAAAAAAGACAAACGCGTTCAGACCAGACTTGCGGGGTAGTCAGAGGTTCAGGTTTCCATCTCCGCAATTGTGTAGGTAGTAATTCTATGGACACCTTAAACCCACGTGTAGACCAGATAGTTAGTACTCAAGGGGACAGGTGGCAAGCCATGTCACCATTTACAAGGATTACCATTTTTTTCCTTTCGCTTTTATGCGTATAATATATTGGGTATGGATGAAATTGAAGTAAAAAAGTTATTTTAAAATGGAGTCTGTGATCTCTCTACTTTGTAGAAAAAATGACATGAATGACAGTATACTAATACAGTTATTTTAAAGATGACCAGCGTCCTACACCTTCACCGATGGTAACGTAAGTGTCAAATTATGCCTTAAAAGTTTCAAGATTTAGTGTAATATAACGTACAATCTACACAAGTCTTGTAAAAACGTCGCAAGTGTCATTTTTCAGATATTTAAAAGTACGTCTGACGCGACAGAAAAATGACACAAATACGACGTTTCAAGAATGAAAAAAATAAAGAAAAAACGTGTAATAACGTCACGTTTCCTACGTTATCACTTTCACGATAAAACTATTCTATAAACTACGCTATACAATATAGAAAAAAAAAGTAAAAATTACTTTAAACTTTATGATTTATAAACCTTACGGATTATTTACATATTTTTTCTTCAATATACTATATTCTTGTCTCCGAGCCGAGATTCATACCAAATTTTCTATTTTTTTTTAACTTTTCTACCACGCAATAGTATTATTAACAAAAGTACTAAAAACTTTCATTAATTAATACAAGCTAGAATGCTTCAAGGGAACAAAGTGCTTAAGAGAATATAATAGGTAACGAAAAGTATGTTTTTTCATAATAATTATCACTAGAAATCAAGAAAAAAGTTTATTTTCAGCAGTAATAGACCAAACGCAATCGGTATAGCCATTACAGGAAATGACTATTGCAATGGTGTATTGTATTGAGGACTTTAATTAAAATTTTGTAACTTAGTATCTGATTTTTCCATTTAACTATGAATCTATGGAAATACTGCAAGTCAAATTTTACTATATATAAAATTTTTTCACGTTTATAGATGCTACAAAGGTATTTTTATGTATCTATCGATTGAAGGGATGAAAATAGAAAATTATTTAGGGAGAAAATTCATAAAAACTGGATCGATATCGAGAAAAAACTAAAAAATCGAGTCATTAAACTAAAATTACTAATCAATATACAGCAGGAAAAATATTATTTAGTTGAAAATTAACCTAAAACCTCAATTAAAACCATTCTAGATTAAATAAAATTCTAGGAACATGTTTTTAAATAAAAAAACTTACACTTAACGCTTACACTTCAGAAAAAAAAAACTTATATTTTATGCACGGCGAAAAATATTAATTCTGTTACTTAATTCAAAATTTCCATAAACTTATATACATAAAATTAGTAATCACTACGAATAAATCGATACAAAATTATTTAGATACATTATTTTATTTTAATAAATCTCAAAACTTGAAAAGAGAAAAATGCATGAAAACATTACAAAAAATATTATTTAAACATTATTTACTTATGTTCACACTGGATATATGCTTATTTCTTGTTTAGAACAGTCAGATAGACGCCATATTGGAAAAGGGTGACGTTAGAAGTACCTATAACCGCCGTGTGTGTATTAGGTGTATGAGTGTCAATGAAGCGAAAGTGGTTTGTCAGAATCGGGACAGATGGGGATCCGTGATCTGTTTACCTCTCTACAGGGAATCGGGCGTGATGTGTATCAGAATTTAGTTTAATGACATTGTTCTTCAAGAGTTTTTAGTGAAGAAAGGAAGAGCATGTATGAGAAGGTTAATGGGTGTGAGTCAGGCAAGAGATTTGTCACCCTTTCATGGTGGTCTAATAGTCTCTGCCTATCTCGTTAGCGAAGCAGACTATAATATGCATGTATGTAGGTTTCAAACTACATACACACATCACTACATAGTATAAAACTTTCTCTGTATCTATGTCCCTTTGTATGCTTAAATCTTTGAAACTAAGCAACGGATTTTAATGCGTTTTTTTTAATAGATAGAGTGATTCAAGAGGAAGGTTTATATGTATAATAACATCAATTAAATAGTGGAGTAGGCTATATATTTTATACCCGTGCAAAGCGGGTCACTAGTAATATATAATATGTATGTATGTATCCAGGTGAACATAACATACAACATAATCTAAAACCACTGCGAGGAAATGTAAAACTAAACTTGTTTCTATATGATTAAAATTAATCCGTTCTGTTAAATTTCTAACAAGATACTTATAAACTTATGTGTTATGTAGCTTAATACTTCTTTTATATACAATATTCAAACATTTTGAAGTATAATATATATTATATACTACAATTTTCCCGCGATTCAATTGAATAATAACTGAAAAATTGATGCTATATATGTCAAATTAACTATTCAATTTATTTTCGAAATTTGACATGTTTATATTGAAATTAATATACCAGACACAAGCATAATTAATTATAATAGACAAAAATACATTACCTTGAGAAAGGTATACCATGTTTAACTTAAATTCACACAGAAACATATTTTAATTCCATTTGTTTTTCAAGAAAGTACAGTTTTTAAGTAAGTAAATTTTTGAAACAGAAAAAAAAAATGTTTGACATATAAAAAATTAATGTTTTAGTTAGCCTATATATAATATAAACTTCGCTTCACGACTATTAAGCCTTTCAGAGTAAGTAAGTAGAGAGAGTGTATCAGAGAAGTGATAGAAAGATAAGTATCTTCGAAAGTTTGAAACGAAAGCGACATTTCGATAGATAGCCAGCACCCAACGTGATAGGTGGCATATAATATATTACCTTTTCTTTAAAGAACTAAAATATGTTTCTGTATTAATACATTCATTTAAGCATAACTTCCAACTAAAATAAAGTCGCTGAACCAAAAATTAATCATTTTACTAGAAAACGGAATTATCGTGTATATTTCATAAACAAAGCATTACCTTTGTTACCCGACGTTTCGGCCATGTTACAATGGCCTTGATCACGGGTATACAAGATACATAACATGGCCGAAACGTCGGGTAACAAAGGCAATACTTTGTTTATAAAATATACGCGAAAACTCCCATTTTCATGTAAAATGAATAAAAATAGCTAGTCTCTCAAATTAATCACCATTTCATGGTACAAGCCTGTGCGTGATTCTTTTTGTAACATCCATTGCGATATGACATTATCTATTACATTAAGGGCCTGTTACAGTGGCTTGGATTAGTGCTTGATACTGTCAAGGTACCTAAATTGGCTTGGTAACCTATCTGAACGTGATTCTCATTTCAATCAGGCTATAGCAGTCTACTGCTGGACGTAGGCCTCCCCAAGGGTACAAACACGATCACGCGTGGCCCTCAGCCAACCACTACCAGCGACTTTTAGTGGCCTTAGTCTACTTGTGCGTTTTTGGCACAAACGTAGTTCAATATTACCTCAGTAATAGTGTAAAGTTGTTAGTGATATAGCAAAAGTTACGAATTTCACCATTTCTAATGCGATATTTGACACTTTAGCTGACATTATTATGTCAAATTTGACACTTGCTTATCCACTACCAACTTCACACTATTACTGATCTAATATAAAACTACGACTGTGCTAAAACGCATTAGTAAACTAGGCCTCATGTCATCGGTCCTAGCAGGGGGCGTCCTACACTACGTTATAAACATTCGAATCATTAATAAACAGATTTATATGCCTTGTTGAAGAATTGAGTAAACATTGTCATAGTTTTCATTTACTACGAACAAAGTGGAAGGTAGAGAAACGGGGTATGCCGCGTAGAACATTTACAGATCAAATTGGAGACATTCTTCTCAAAGCGGGTGTAGCGTGAAGAACAGAAGAGCATGTATGAGAAGGTTTATGGGCGTGAGTGAAGCAAGAGATTTGTCCTCCATTCAAGGTGGCCTAATAGTTTTGCCTATCCCGTTGGGGATGTAGAATTAATATATGTACGTATGTACATAGGACACAAATATCTTACAATGAGTATATATGAGAAAATAGATAATTTTTCTTCATCTTTTATTTAATATAATCTAAACAGAGGCTTCAATACTCATTGTAAACTATATGTGTTTATTGTCTTAAAGAACCCAAATTGAGTGGCAAATAAGTTCCTATTAATACATACATATATTCAAGCCTTTAAGTCCTAAACGGGATAGGCAGACTATCGTTCGCCACCTGGAACGGGTGACAAATCTCTTGCTTCACTCACACCCATTAACCTTCTCATACATGCTCTTTTGTTGTAATACATATACCTACATTGAATGAAAATAATTAAGCATCTCAAAAATTATAGAAATGTACACCAAAATATAGCTAAACGTACACCAAAGGTTAGGTTTAGGTTGGGACTGTATTATTTAGGTGAACAATTCAGTATTTTTGGTGTTTTTTTATGTTTCGATGATCTTTTACAAGATATTACTTAGTCCAAAAATTTTATTTTTAGGTCACCAAGTAGTTTTAACTCCAAATCATGTATGTATCAATAAGGAGAAACACATTTCTTTCAAATAATAACTTATAGAAAAAACTATGACAATAATTACATAACCTTTTACAAAATAAACGTTCCATTTTTTTGCAAAACTAATGCAAATCACGTGTCTCTTAAAAGAATTAGTACTCATACGTTACCAAACTATCTATGTATCCCTACATACAGAGTTCATTTTAGTTCAAAGTTCATTTTACACGAAAACCTGTCTTTTACGCGTATTTTTTATAAACAAAGCATTACCTTTGCTACACATCCAAAACGTCGAAACAAAGACAACACTTTTTTTTACAAAAAATACGCTAAAACTCCCTTTTTTTCTCGAAAAACGAAAAAAAAACATAAATGTCACTACACAAAAAACCTAAATTCTCATCAACAAAACCGTTGCCATAGAAACGCTTACATCACCACCTCACACAGAGGTTACCAAGCCATCACCTCCAGTTCACTGCATAAAGTAGTCCGGATGGTCAGAGTCCTTTTCAAAGCGTTTCGCCTCTTCTTGCATGCTCTCTTTGATTTTCAAAATGGCTGCCGACTCTGTTTGGTCATTAGCGTCACCGCCGGCCCCGGAGAAGCCTGCGGTTCGGTATTTGAACTGTTAATTCTTGTTATAGGACACTTTATATACATACATATAGCCTTTAAGGATGTTTGGAACATTGGAGATATGAAAAAACATGTCATTGGTTAACTATTAGTATAAATATTAGGGTTTTCATGTAATATGGAACATTAGTTGCTAGCTCATCGACCAATATTCCGTAATCCCTTAGTCGCACCCTACGACATGCCAGGCAGAACAGCAGTTAGCTTTTCAAGGTTTTATTGCTATTTTTATTGTTAATTCACGTAATACGATACAATATATAACATATATCGTTGGTTATAACAAAATATGGTGAATATGATGAAACAGCATTAATATTTTGCTGGGATTAGAAAATAAATACCGCGAGTGTGAATACGGTGAGGCAAAACATCGTAAATTAATTCTTGTTACGGGACACTTTATGTACAAAATATTCAATTCAAGAGCCGAAAAATTGAGCATTTTCATAGAAAAAATTAAAACTCGTAAATCTTGAAAACGGTTAAGTTTAGGATGGGGGGTTCCATGTGAAATCATTCAGAAATTGTGTGTACTACACGCCCTTAACGGATCTAGGTCGACTTTTCCTGTAACCCTGTATATACCCTTTAGGGGTGTTTGGAACATTGGAGATAAGAAAACATGTCATTGGTTAACTATTAGTATAAATATTAGGGTTTTCATGTAATATGGAACATTAGTTGCTAGCTCATCGACCAATATTCCGTAGTCCCTTAGTCGCACCCTACGACATGCCAGGCAGAACAGCAGGAGGCTTCGAAGTGGCCATAGAACTACTTCTGCGATTGCGGAAATGGACACCTGAATCCCTAACTGGCCCGCAAGGATTCATGGTCATGAACCCGTTTGCCATTCTTTTTGCAATGTTAACTAACCACCTGAACGCTAACCGTGAGGTCTCGATTCCCAGTGGAGGCAGAGTTAAGAACTACACTTTTCTTCTGCTTTCCAGTTTGCTCGTTGATTATATATGCTATGTATGTATGTATTTATCTATGTATAGCAGTAGTACTCATCTAGGTACAGGCCATACACTTACCTAAGTTGTAATCACCCATCCCAGACCCCGAATCCTCCCTGGGGGTGCCAGGGCCTCCGCCACCCACCCCGCCCGGTGACGACTTCATTCCGTCCACACCGCCTAAGCCTGTTGGAAAGATAGAGTTATGAACTCAAATACAAATCATCATCATCATCATCAGCCTGTATCAATCCACTGTTGGACATAGGCCTCCCCCAAATGACAAATAGTTATTTTTAAACACTCGCGATTTATACTCATTTTATTAATTATGTGACACCGGGTCAAATCACGATAAATTTATAAAGATATGTGATTACCTTTATTTTGCCTGACGTTTTAGCTAAGACGGACTTCCCGCTAGTCTAGTTTGCTAGCTAGTCTTCCCGCGACCACGGCCTATGCAACTGGCTCGAAACGTCGGGCAAAATAAAAGTAATCACATATCTTTATAAATTTATCGTGATTTGACCCGGTCTCACATAATTAATCAAATACAAATGTCTATATCAATATAAGTACATAGGGGCTAGAATAATAAGACATATGACAATCAGATAGACATAATATTGAAAAAGGGTGACGTTATAAGTACTTATATCCGCTGAGTGTATATGAGAGTGACGTTAGAAGTACTTATAGCCGCTGAGTGTGTATGAGTGTCAATGAAGTCTTAGTGGTGTGTCAGGATCGGAATCGGGGATTCGTGAACTTTGTTTACCCTCTACAGGGATACGGGCGTGATGTGTATGTATGTATAGTACATTCATGAAGTCTTACATTTGCCTCACACACACACTGGTTGTCTGTTAATATTAAATATCTACCGTTGGTTCTGAAGCCCTGGCTCGGAGAAAAACCAAGAAGAAACTCGTAATATGATATTTAACCATTCAAATGTGTATGTGAACCTTGCACCTACCCAAGATAATAGTGTGAGGCAATAGAGATTTATCTTTCAATAGTCTCTGCTTATTGCATAGGAGAAATGGAGACTATCTGGTCTCTATCTAGTAAATCGCGGGCTTTGAGTGACCCATACCTAACATGCCTTCGAAATTTCGGATATGGGCGCTCAAGCTTCTGACTATCATGACACAATAGAAAATGGAGTGTGTATACACAAGTTGTGAAGTGTATATTATGTTTATGTACATAAAACAGTTAAAAGGTTGTCAATACAATCTCGATACAATTCTCAGCTCTTTTGATTAGGGTCTACAACTTTTTTTGAGTTCATACCTAAAACATAGCATTTAATTATAGGTTTTTTCCTAAAATTCAAAATTAAACATACATATTATTCATATTAAGGACTATCAATTGCACATTTTCCTTCAAATTAATCAATCCTTCGCTTCACACCTATACAGTTTCTTCTAAACCCTTTGCCTATATACCTAGACTAAGCCCTAGACTTAACACCTAACCTGACCCTCACCTTCGCTGGGCGGTGGCTGCGGCATATGCTGACCACTGGGTCCATGGTCAGCCAGAGGGAACTCCGAACCCAGAGCCCCGCCACTCACTGGCTTCATCAGAGTGTACATATTGTCACCGCCTGGACAAATGTACCATACAGAGATTGAGTTACGGGAAGAGTATGTTATGGGGAGTGAATAGGAGTGAAAAGGTAGCGGTATGAATAAAAAATGATAAGCGATAAACAAAATGGAAAGAATATCAGGTATGAAGAGAAAACTAAGCCTTATTTTAGAATATAAAAATTAAAAAACACGAAAACAACAAGAAAAGTGATAGAAATAAATGGTTGAAGTGAAAACATGACATATCTAATAGTTAACTATGCCGCAAAGAAATGAAATAAAGCCAAAAATGAGCACCATAAGAAACTAATGGATAAGGCCAAACAAAATAAGAAGAACAAAGAATGAAAAAGCGAGAATGAAAAATGAGTAAGTGAATGAACGAAAACAAATAAAAATGTGAGCTAAAGATCCAAAACAAAATGAAAGAAAGCACAGCAAAAACCAAGTGTTACATAAAATACTACAGAATGAGTGAAAAGCAGATGACAGATGAGCAAACGAAAACCAAACATAGATACTAAAGCAGCGAGTGCAACCGGAAACAAAAAGCAAGGATGAATGAATGACTCAAAGATGAATGATATATAAATGATGAAACACAATAGAAAATCAATTAGTATACAGGGTATAATTTAAGAATTATTGTAATTTTTCAAACAATTGTCCCTTAATCCCTAATGGGATAAACAACCTCCGTTATATTATCATATTGGTAACTTTTAGCATATCTATCAGAACTCTGATGACATTACATAAAAGACTTTACAGGTTGCTAGCTAGTCTTCTCAATAGATTAAATTGCTTATTAGTCCCTTAGTCGCCTCCTACGACATGCCAGGAAGAACAGCAGCTAGTTAGCATTGTTTATACCACAGACGTGCACAGTGTATGTTAACACTTCCCAACCATTAAGAGGTTTTCATGTCACCTTATACTTTCTATTATTTTCTACTACTAGCGACCCGCTCCGGCTTCGCATAGGTATAAAATATATAGCCTACTCCACTATTTAATGGATGTTATTATACATATAAACCTTCCTCTTGAATCACTCTATCTATTAAACCGCATCAAAATGCGTTGCGTAGTTTCAAAGATTTAATCATACTAAGGGACATAGGGACAGAGAAAGCGACTTTGTTTTATACTATGTAGTGATATTTATTTACAAATATCCATAATAATCACTTACCAGAATTAGACGAATCCTGCGGACTAGGCATTATCGGTGTAGACGGGCCGGGGGGGCCATTGGACCCTGGTGGGGCTCCGTAAGCCCCGGGTGACCCTCCGCTGTAGTTCAGTGGGGCTGCCCCACTACCAGCTCCTGACCACGCCCCTCTCGGGCCCATTCCCATTGGGGGCATGCCTGGAATGGTGTTAGAGGAACTTATATAAACATATGGAAGATCTCCTGTCACTTTTACCGTTTATAGCGTTCACGACCCTTGCGGGGTAGTCAGATATTCAAGTGTCCATCTCCTCAAAGTAATCTTGCGAAGGTAGTAATTCTATGGCCACCTCCAACCCACATGTTGACCAGATAGTCAGTACTCAATGACAAGCACTAACTATTACCTGTTCGACGAACAGGTAGGTTTCCTCACGATGTTTTCCCTCACCGTAATATTCGATGCATTTAGTAAATGTGTTTTTATTACGAAAATATACATAGAAATTCATTAAACTTCATTTCCATTGATGCATGCTCAAGCAGGATTTGAACCCTGTACTCACTGATACAGAGTTACACTCCAAACAACTGAGCTATATCAATTTACATACAACATATGTATAACCTGTATACATACATACATGACCTCTACTGATCCTGCCTAACCACTTACTCTTCATTTCACTCATACTCGTACACCTCTTCATACAAACTGGGTGGTTATAGATACTTCTAACATCAACCTTTTTCAATATATTTTTTATTAGTGACATGCTCCAGTTTTGCACGGGTATAAAATATATAGCCTACTCCACTATTTAATGGATGTTATGATACATATAAACCTTTCACTCTATGTATTAAAAAAACCTCATCAAAATCCGTTGCGTAGTTTCAAAGATTTAAGCATACAAAGGGACATAGGGACAGAGAAAGCGACTTTGTTTTATACAATGTAGTGATATAATTGTACATACCTGGTCCTTGAGGCGGAGGCCCTCTCATCCCAGGCGGGTAGGCCCCTGGACTGCAGGGCCCGCAGCCCGGTCTGGGTGGAGTCATCCTGGGTCCACCCAGCAGCCCTGGTCCACTCGCACCCCCTCGCTCCATCGCATTGCCCATCATCGCTTGTCCTGAGGAAGATTGGGGTTTATATAACAGCCTTAATCAACGATACGGTTCACTACCTAACACGTTGCGTTGAAACGCGGGCTTTGAGTGGCCTATATCTAACATGCCTCTGAAATTTCAGAGAAGGGTACTCAAGCCTCGGAATACCCCCTTCACAATTATAAAGCAATTGTGCATACATACGTCGAACAGCGTATGATATAGATAGTTTAATTCATCGACCTCCGTGGCGCGATCGGTTAGACGCCTGAACGCTAATCGTGAGGTCCCCAAGATTCCCGGTGGAGGCAGAGTTGAGAACTACGCTTTTCTTCTGCTTTCCAGTCTGGTCGTTGATTATATATGCTATATGTGTATTTATCTATATATAATAAGTGTATATTTCTTAAATATACGTTGACTAGTACCCTTAACAAGTCTTAAATGTACTTACCAAGGGGCTAGTTCAATTGGTGTAATAACGTCCTACAATATTATTATTATTATATAACAGCCATAGTTGCTTGCAAGTTGGCCACCAATTGCGTAGCATGATTTCGGCACTATCAAGTAAGTTCGGTCTCATGGCTCAAGCAAATTTCTTGGCTATTCTCATGCGGGGTTGTCAGATGTTCAGGTGTCCATCTCCGCAATTGCGAAGGTAGTAATTGTATGGCTACCTTGAACTCACGTGTTGACAGATAGTGCTCAATGTGACAGGTGGCAAGCCATGTCGCCATTTGACTATTCTGTCCTAGCAAAATTAAGTAGAATTACATCTGAAGTACTTCTGCGTCTAAAGTACAAAAAAGCTACTCCACTAATCAAACATCCGTCAATGTCAATTCAATAGCCTTATATTTGTTACTCCTTATAGACATTTCTATACTTGAGTTGCCACTGAAGCACCACTGACTCGCTATTAAGGTACAACTGTGGCA
The DNA here is from genome assembly GCA_030578115.1 of Leucoptera coffeella. Taxonomy (NCBI): domain Eukaryota; kingdom Metazoa; phylum Arthropoda; class Insecta; order Lepidoptera; family Lyonetiidae; genus Leucoptera; species Leucoptera coffeella. The sequence continues at coordinate 231,371 of JAMBLF010000074.1, read as the reverse complement.
GATCAAAATATTAGCAGTAGCAACGCAGTTGTGTGGCTGTCAGTTAATTAGTGGAGTAAGGCCCCAGCACATTAGTCTTTCTATACAACACACCCACTGCCACCTTTCTATTTACTTCAATCAATCAGCCTGTAATAGTCCACTGCTGGACGTAGGCCTCCCCAAGGGTACGCCACAAAAGATAATCTTTCGTGGCCCTCATCCAGCCACTACCAGCAACCTTCTTGAGGTCATCGATCCACCTGGCAGGGGGGAGTCCTACACTATGTTTGCCGAGACGTGGCCTCCACTCAAGAACCGCTTTACTCCAGCGGTCGTCGGTTCTACGACAGGGTTCTATTTACTTATAAAAACTACTAACCTGGTGGTCCATTAAAGTCATTGCCGATGCCCATCCTGACAGCCGGCCTAGGGCCTCCAGGATACCAGGGTCCCATGAATGGCTGTCCCGTCCCCATCAGCTGCGGCTGGGGGCCATGCGGACTCGGCTGGGACCCTGGATGCGGTGCTGGTGGGGACGGCCTTAGCGAGGAGTTTGGGAAGAAGCCGGGAGGCATTCCACCGCCGCCCATGCCTGGAAATTGTGAAAAAATGGTGTAATAATATTTATGAGAAACTTGTGGTTTTTATTCATTTTACAAGAAAAACGCTATTCATTCATGTATATATTATAAATAAAGTAACTATTACCTTTGGTATGTTTCTGCCATGTTAAAATAGTCACAAATCAACCTGAGGTTAGACCACTGTCTATAAGAACTATCATTCATAACTAACGGGACTTATCGGGTAAGTTTTTTATATAATAAAGTTACCTTTATTATTAACCGGACATTACGGCTACGTTGCAGTAGCCTTGGAGTTAAACGTTGAAATGTCGGGTTAATAATAAAGGTAACTTTAATATATGAAAACTTAAGCGATAAGCCCCGTTAGTTATTAATCATGAGTATAAATGGTGAATCTCTTAAAACCATAGCAGGATAGTCAGAAAATTACAGGTTAATTTTCAAAATAAAGTTTGTCACCAAATATTACTGATACCAAAGTGCCAGGTAGTGATAATTTATAGTTCATCATACATACACGTCTATACATTCTAATCCTTTAATTCCTTTTGCAGTGGACAGAACCTGGGACACATAATATTTCCTAGGTCACTTCATACCATGAATATTGGGGTTATGATGTCATAATTAAACATTTGGGATACGTTGCTAGCCCATCGCCATATCCTATGACATACTGGGAAGAGAGGCAGCTAGATTGCTTTCTATTTCATTATCACAAAAATACTAAAATGGACATTTAATATTTCAGCTTAATTTATAAAAGAGATTCTGTTTCACAAAATCCGAGTTAGCATAGTTGAAATTTAAACAATTCTATAGCAATCTAAAAACCAACTGAGTAGTATTGTTAACATGGTAAATGTTTGATATCTAGCCCTTTGCTTAATGTTCCCCTAACAGGCCACCTAGAAAGGAAGCTAGTTAGCATTCTGTATTACCTAACTAGCATAGAACTAGTATTTATTACAAAGATTTCTCATAGAATATAGAAGGTCATTTAAGCTTTGGCTTTATTAAATATATAGTAAAAATAAAACAAAATAAACAAACGCACAACATTAAAGTATCAAAAATATAATTATGAAATGCATTGAATACTACAGTGAGGGAAAACATTATGAGGAAACCTACAAGTTCCCTGAACAGGTGATAGTGGTGTGTGTATGAGAGGATGTATGAGTGTCAATAAAGCGAAAGTGGTCTGTCAGGATTGGGACAAATGGGGATCTGTCATCTCTGTCTACCCCTCTACAGGGAAGCAGGCGTGATATGTATGTATGTATATACAGGGGTTATGCTCTATATTTTTAAAGGAAACGGTTAAGACGTAGGTGTATATATAATATGCAGATGTAATCTATAATAATCTTGCTAAAATGTGGATTCACATTCTTTTTCTCTATAAGAAAAAAGTTGAGTGATAGGTATGAAACAAAATGGAGTAAATATAACCTTTTGGAATTCATTGCAATTCTTAACACCATAGAACAAACATTAGAATGAGTAATTAACTAATGTGTAAGTTGTATTTTCAAATAACAATTTTATAGGTAAACAAGGTATTGTAGAGTATATAGCTCAAAAACAACGGTCTGTTATTAATCCTATCCACATTGAGAGATACATGATCAAACAGCATGTTTGTTTGTACATTAGAAGTGTAATAAATTTTTAGTAAAAGTGAAATTTTAGCATGAAAGTAAACAGTTGATAATTTATTAGTACACAAAAGATTATCCATCGCTAAGACAATGAAATGACCAATCGCTTTATGCATAAAACTAGAATAGAGTACACTTACCGCGTTTTTACTGATAACGTGTATAATGACCCAAAAACACAGAAAATATGAAACAAATTCACAGTAGCTTTACGAGGCGTCACACTTACCATCATTTGGAGGCGCCGGGCCCGCGTTATGTCCAATACCATTGACACCATATCCAGAATTTACAAAACCATAGTCGTGAAACGCCTTAGCTTCTGACGAATGTTCGCACGTGTCCCGGCGTTCAGGCGCCGCACAATACAAGTCCCAAAACACACACCACCACGAATGCAAGAACCCTGGCGGCTCTCCAAGTGTTATATTCTTCTCCCATCGGATTTCTGATAGAAAAGTCTGCGCCGCTTTCTGAGCACCGACATGCAATAGATACTCGTACACGTACAGTGCCAATTTCTCACGGGCCTGGGCGTCCGAGGGCACCGTGGAGCCTTTGCCCTTGGCATACATATCGACTGGAAGCCGATTTTTAGGGTAAAACTGTTTATTATTTACATTAACGCTTGATATCAATAAATTTTACTTTACAAAATGTCATTGATCGATGGCGACATTTGGCGTCTGTGGCATAGACAAGGATTGAATCTCTAGTTCTGTCAAAACTTTGGTAGTCTGTGGCAAGTTATGTACTTCTACACGTTTTTCTGCATCTTTACTACTTTTTATAACTCATTTTCTAAACCATTTTGATAGATTTACATATAAATTTTAATATGCAATATCATTATAAACAGATATTATATATATTTCTCTTTATATTTAATGTCTATGTGGCAACTGGTGCTGAATAAGAAACATACCATTCTAAACATTATTTTTGAACACATCACCATAATAATCACTTTGAACTGTCATTGTATATGCATCACATTTTTATTATCTCCGTCTAATATTTTCTTCTCTTTTCACGCTACGTACAACCTTGATAAGAAAGTTTCTAATTATACCCAAGGATTAGAAAAACATTTATGAGAAAGTAAACGTTTTACAAAATATACGAGTGAGACAATAAAAAATTGTCAGGAACGTTTAAGGTGGAGATTGAGTCTTTGCATATCCCGTTAGGGTAAAAGAGGTTAAATATGTGTGTAATATAATATTTCCTTATCGATATGGAGGAACAATAAAGTTATTCAAAGCAATGCTAAGCATGTAGCAATTAGGTAGATATTATTATTTAACCTTTCCATTCATTGAGTTTATACATACAATACACGCCAGTTACTCTGTAGGAGATTAATTCAAGATCACGGATCTTTCTTTGGCTCTTTCCTTCTAAACCACTCTCACTTCATAGATAATCATGCACCTTTCTCCTAAATATTAATTTTAATAATTGCGTGGAAAAAAGTGAACGAATTCGATAATTGCAGTAAGTTAATAGACAAATTAACTACCTATTGCGTATCATCAAGCGTATTTATATATTCGTTAAAAGTATTCAAAATTTTAATGGCATTCATAATGCAATTGAAGTATACACTGCCAGTTCTGTCACAAAAAACTTCTTTAATACACTTTGTAAAGAGCAAATAACTGCTTTGGGAAATAAATTACATTACACAAAACAAAGACAGCGACCATATTCTTAATGACAATAGTGATCTTTTGATAGTGAGTTAGGTGGAGTTATGGTTAATTTTATTCAATTATAGATATCAACAAATTTACGGTTTGACGCCTGATTCAATTCTGTTCTAAAAATGATCTCTAGAGTACCCGCCACATAAGGTGGCAGTAGCCAAACTTGGAACTAAATTTGACGTTTCCGCCATTGCGTGTTATTTTGTATGAAAGGTAAATTTAGTATTTATTACCAGCGTTGTGTTTTTTGCCCACTCTTTGTAATTTTTATGTTTGTTAAGGGTGATTATAATAAATTGATTTCTGGAGTTTCTTGTTAGTTCTTCTCCAAGGGTCTCCGCTGAACTTCTTCTTCTCAATCGTTACGCTCTTATCAGAGCGGTCGTGGTCTTCATGACAGCCGAAATGGTTGGTGAACTAACCTCGGTAAAAATATGTAAAGACAATGCTCAGTGCCATGTTTGAAATAGTTTTTTTACATACATACATACACATCACGCCTGATTCCCTGTAGAGGGGTAGGCAGAGATCACGGATCCCCATTTGTCCCGATCCTGACAGACCACTTTCGCTTCATTGACATTCATACATTCTCTAATACACTCTCGGCGGTTATAGGTACTCCTAACGTCACCTTTTTTCAATATAGCGTCTATCTGACTGTTACATATATGTCTTATTAGGCCGGCCCCTACGTAACCGCCCTTCCACTTCACTCATATATATTCCTTTTGTCAATATATAGTTTTTTTAATTTGTACTTAGATCATAAAATAACTTTCAAAGAGAGCTTATGATAGGGCCTATTTTGAATAAAAATATTTTGACTTTTGACTTTGGTATATTAATTTGTTTTATTTGAGTTTATAGCTCTGCAACCAAAGATCGTTACAAATGAAACCTCAATATAATGTATCGAGCCGTATGGCACAGTGAGTGCTAGTTTTGGCGTGTTTACTGGCAACACTGGATTACGCGACTGTGGCGACGCCTCCAACTGCCACCTTATGTGGCGAGTTCTCTAACAAACACAACGTTGTTTTTTTTATTGTTTTGTACAGTAAACCTATAACTGGTAATAAATGTCAATTTATACTTAAACATATATTCATGATTCTACGTTCCCAACTGAATAGACAGACTATCTGCAGTCTGCAGACAGTCGCATCACTGAGTATGAACATACGAAAAAAATCAGTTTCGTAGGCGACCGAGGATTATATGTGGCAATACTGCTTGGAAACCAGTTACGTAGACGGATTTCAAAATCCTTCTAGGAAACCAGTTACGTAGACGTAATTATAGTATAATTGTATATAAACTTATACAATAATTAACTTGATTAAGTTGGCGATTTAAGTAGCATTTCATTACTTTAAAGCAGGGGTGTCCAAACTAGATGGGACCCAGGGCCAATAAAAAAGACTAAATACATTGGTGGGCCGCAAAATATTTATTAAAATGACAAAATGGTAATAACAATATCGTTATTTTATTATCTACTTTTTCAATAATTTGTCTTTTACAATTCTGTCAATATTAACCTCAATACTAGTGGAAGCTAGGCGCAGTTCATGTTTAAGTATCTGTCAATGAAGACCTGTATTTCGATTTAATAAACTTTATTGTTCAATATGCACTTTCACAAAGGTAGGTACTGCCCATCATCGAGCCCATTTTATGCCCGAAATTCGTCAGTTTCGGGAAACGTTCAACAAGGACCTTAAAAAACTCAATTCCTGTTTTTATTGCCAAAAAGGTTCAAGGGGCCACAGTAATCTAAACCTAGGGCAGTGGCTGTATAGTATTATATTATCTGTGGCAGTGGTTTGGACAGCCCTGCTTTAAAGCATAAAGTAATCAGCATACTATAAAATTACTCTTTGTTTGAAAAATAAATGATATTGCCATAAAAGCTGTTTGCTCCGTTGAAACTCTTGGGTCGTAGGGAGGCAAGGCACGACGTTTTATAAAAGAGGTGTCTGTTCGCCTCTCCGAGCCTCTTCTTTTTTAACTATTATCAATTTCATAATTATTGTTATAATAATTTAAATATGTAAATAAAATATGTATTTACCCCACAGACCTCTATAACCTAGATACCGTAAGTGTACGTACTTTGCGTGTCAAAAAGATTATAATTGATCAACCTTTTGACTGCGGTCATTTAGTTCCGTCCCGACCGTCATCGTTGGCGAACGTGAAGTGCTCCTCAGAAAAATGCCTAGTTGTGCCGTAATATCTTGTAAAAATGATTCAAGAAAAGTAAGCCGAGATCATGGAAATATTTCTTTTCACTGGTAAGTAAATTTGTTATTTAATTGTGCGTATTTTACTTATAAATCAATTATTTTATCTTAATTGTGTCTATTACTATGTAAACCACCAAAATACATGTAAATGTGTGCATACTACGTGTTTAAATTACATTGCTGCATTTAGTTCCAAAGGTGTTGTATCAGTTCATATAAAGCAAGCAGTGAACACGGAATCGATCGATGCTTTCAGTGGTAGTTGCGCTTCGTGGTACAGAGGTTATTCTCATTCATCTTACCAAATAGGCAAATAGTGTTGTGCACATGAATCGATTCCAGTTATGGTTGTCGATTCGAATCGATTTCAAAACTACAAATAGGTACTCTAACTGATTAAAATTATAAGAAAATTATGTTTGTAAAATTTGTTCATGTTGTATTTAATTGTTAAGAATTAGAATAACGTAAAGTAAATTTTCATTACAGGTTTCCAAGCGACCCCTATATTAAAGAAAGGTGGATTGATGCTACGGGGCAAATTAGTTTTGTAAACGCTGTTTTGTAAACAGTAACATTTTTAATAGTATTGCTAATCATCAATACGATCATACACCTACTTAATAGTAACTTTAGATTAACTTAAAACTATATTATATAACATAACAATATCTTACATGAATAAACTTTTCATAATCACATTTGAAGTTTTATTTGGCACCAATAATTTGTACTATTATGCGTCGCACTCCGTTGAATCGTTTTGATGCGCGAGTATTTTCCCATCACTAAATCGCCGCTGTGACGTCATAATACCTACGCATATTTCGGCACGCGCGGTTTTCATAGAAATGAATGAATTTGCGGCATCTAGGGTTATAGAGGTCTGTGATTTACCCAAAAAAGTGTTTGTGAAGCAGTTTTTGGTTTTTATTTTTATCTGCTACATAACCAAAGAATTAACCTGTAATCTCCATTTTTGTATTAAAAGCTAAATAGATGCCAATGAAAGGGCAATAAAGGTCTGCGTCTGCTTGTTGTTACCGCTCTATTACAAAACAAGCGTTATGTGAATGTATATTTGTATCTTTATACCGGAAACGTTTTACACAGACTATCTTTCTGACAACTGTCAAATCTACAATGGCGATTTGTCTATTCTCTCTTTCTTTCGTGCGGCCGTGTCACCTCGTGGTACATCGCCGCTGTGCAGTAAAATATCTTCAAAATGGCAATCAGGCCAATTTACAGACCCACAATCCTCAAAAAGAGGACCAAAAGGTTTATCCGGCATCAATCGGATAGATATGTTAAGATAAGGCGTAACTGGCGTAAACCCAGAGGTAAGATGTGTTGTCAACAAGCATGCTTTCCGTGTAGCATTTTCCACTGAAACATTTGAGAAAATATTGCTTAAATTCCTATTAGTTTACAAAGTTTATATGTAATAGTTGTAAACGTTCCTATTTTGCTACCTTTATTATCATACTTTTCCATAATCCGCAATCTTAACCGATCGTAGAGGTTATGTTAGGAAGCTTGGTTATCCATTCAAAACTTTAAATGGAGGCAAGGGCACTCTGTGTTATTTGTCTTCTATACGAAATACACAATTTGTTACCTTGCCAGAGCAATTCTATCAAACCCTATTCTGGACTACTATGAAATTGTTGTTCAGTCATGTTGATAGATACATCTTTACTTCGCATGCTTTTGTCGAAGCTATATGTATTTGTAACTAAGCGTTTATAGTACTTATCTCGTTTTTCATGAATATTTTTATGCGGTTAAGTGTAGTTTGCAAGTATCAGAATGGTTACTAATCTAATAGGATTTGTCTATATTAATAATTGATCCATATAAATAATATTTCCACACGTAGTCTGATAAGATTCATTTAACTAGTCGGGAACCAAGTTATTATTCATTAATTCAGATCTTCTAGAGAGCTACTGTTGATTAGTTACGATATTGTCTTTTGATGCATGTGTGATAAAATATATTGGTAGTAATTTGAAACATGTATAAGTGTTCTAAGAGGTTAGCCATTCTAGAATGCATCTATAACATGAGTTCTAGTGCCTCTTATAAGTATCAAATGATTATAAGAAAGTTATTTCATTACTACAATGTGTAGAAAAAGTTAGATGGGTTTTTAATCTACTGTTTTCACTATATGTGATATATTGCCAACCTGTACCGAGGTTCTGCTATTGAATGGGTGCAGATCACCATAGACTGGTAGAAGTAATGTCTAACAGGGGATTTTAATAGGACTGCAATAGACTAATAATATAGATTATCAAATTTACATTATTTAATTAGCTTACAGTTCTCCCGCTTGTACAGTCAGCGAAATGTAAAATATTTTCTTTTGTTGTTATAGACTTACAAAGTTACTGGGACTGCACTTTTAGAGCTGACTACATAATCACTTCACTTACCTTTGTGACAAAAACAATTCTTTGCATCTTCCAGGTATTGACAACAGAGTGCGCAGGCGTTTCAAGGGTCAATATCTTATGCCCAGCATTGGATACGGCTCCAACAAGAAGACCCGTCACATGCTTCCCAATGGTTTCCGTAAGGTGAGTGAGACTTACGTTTTGCGCTAACTATTGCCTATTAAGATGGATAGGCAGGTTTTGAACATGGTTTTCTATCACTGTAGATGTTTGGAAAAGGAGAATATGCAAAAACACTACAACGATATGCAATATTATTAATATTCTGTAGTATATTTTATAACATATATTTTTCTTAATATTTACGATAAACCATGTCTCAAGCTGCATATAAAATTATATTAATTATATTATAGAAGGTAACTAAGAGACTCCTGTTTTGAATGCAATGAAGGACTAGCATACTTGACCAATTTAACATTTATAGTTGTACTAAGATGAGTAATTTTGACTAAAATTTTATTAATTATCTACCATTTGTGTCCATCATTCAACAGATTCGTTCATTCTTTGCTGTCCTAGCCCAGAACAATACTATTTTATTGTATCAATTACTAATATTTACTATTCACAACTGATTAACATATAAACACATGCTTTAATACTCCTGGAGTAATCTCAGTCTTGATTACTTCTTGTAATCTTGCTGTTCATTAGTAGTGACTAGTATAGAAGTACTTGTGAAAGTATATGTATGCTGTTTACACCTTTTGCGTAGATAGATAGGCCAAAAATGTTAATACTTGGTGACTTAGCAGTCTTGAAGTTATGATTTCATAATTTCATTTATTTGTTAGTTCAATTGACCCAAGTCTCTTGGTACTTTCTTACGAAGTAAATTATTTAAATAATATATTCAAATCCTATTAACCTTCTAATCCAAGCTCTTCTGTTATGCATGCTATATAATAACAAATAAAAGAATTATATTACCAAATTAATTTCTTCTCAAGACTTCACTGAATGGATAATTTCTAAAAGCTATACATAGTGTGAAGAAAAGAAGCGCATGTATGAGTGTGAATGAAGAAATATTTGTCAGGATCATTGCAGCTGGCCATTGATAGTCTGTGCCTATCCCCTTAGGGATGTAGAAAATATGTTTGTGTGTACAAATAATATGTGTTGAGTCCATACTGTCACAAAAGTAACTACATCCTACGTTATTCCAATTCCAGGTCCTAGTACACAATGTCCGCGAGCTCGAAATCCTGATGATGCAGAACCGCAAGTACTGCGCAGAGATCGCCCACGGAGTGTCCTCAAAGAAGCGCAAGGAGATAGTGGAGAGGGCGCAGCAGCTCAGCGTCAGGGTCACCAACGCAGCCGCCCGCCTCCGCAGCCAGGAGAGCGAATAAGCTTAGATATTAAATGATAAAAAGTAAACTGGTGTTTTATTTGTGTTGGATTGTGGGTTGGGATGTAAAAGAATGCTAACATACATACACATCATGCCTGATTCCCTGTAGAGGGTGTGCGTTCGCGCAGCGGAATGTTGTTGAATTTAAAGATTTTAATTATGCAGATATTTAGTGTATGACGTCGTATAATTGTGTATGGTAAAAAAAAAATTGTGCACGCAGCCATTGTGGAGAAATTCACCAAAAACTGATTCCGCTGGTTCACAATTTGGTTGGTTTACCTTAAAACCCATACATTGATACACTCTTTATAGCGCAGCCGCCATTCTCTATTACGAAGAATACTTAATTGTGGTCTTTTCTATGTTATAGAGAGTTTATCGTCATAGAGAATAATGTTATAAAGAGTTTACACTGTATTTAGAATATATCTCAAGTGTCAAGCGCATACTTAAATAAAGTACCTACGTAAACGGTACCTACTTTCTGTCATAGTCAAATACATTTAAAAAAGTAGGTGTACAAAAATAAATGACCTATAAATTATATCGAAACAACAATTGTGTTATCACCTGTACCAATTCAATACCGGTATTATACTGTAAATTTTGAGATGTTACCTAAATATATTGCACGGCCGCTTTTTTGTAGCTATCCGAACTTGGTCGGGTTATGTAGGTTTTCGATGCTTCGTCAGTATTATAATTGTTTTTCTTTAATTACTGAATTAAATGACATGAAATTTTGCATGTGAATAGTTGAATGAATACACTAATTATTGGCATACATTTTACCATGCAATTCCTTTAGAACGTCATGATATTTGACTACTTTGTAAACAGTGATCTATTCGTGGTAAATTGTCCTATAACTCTTTAATTACTAACGGAACATCATTGATACTTGGCAACGTGTTGCAGACACTTACAAGGTTTGTATAAACGTGAAAATCTAGACCTCAAGGTGCATACTTTAAGAACTAAGACCTAATAAGCGTATTTTACGTTTATATTTTTATCTTTTAAGCCTTACGTTTTTTTTCTAAATCTGTTTTTAAACAAATATAAACAAATTCAAAACAACGTATGTAAAAATCTACAGCTCTCTATGTAAGCGCTTTGTATGAAAACTAGCTAATGGCCAAACGTTCGCGCAGCGGAAACTTGAATTTCTCCGAAGTTTATGCATGCACTAATTTTATTCATACATACACAATTACACACAAATACACACTAATTTTTGGACACATCTCTTTTCTTCTAAAGTCAATGGATCAAAAAAAGTTCCGCTGGGCGAACGTTCGCCCAGCGGAATCAGTTTTTGGGGAATTTCTCCACAATGGCTGCGTGCACAATTTTTTTTTTACCATACACAATTATACGACGTCATACACTAAATATCTGCATAATTAAAATCTTTAAATTCAACAACATTCCGCTGCGCGAACGCACACTGTAGAGGGGTAAGCAGATATTACGGATCTTTCTCGATCCTGACATACCACTTTCGCTTCATTGACATTTGTACATTTTCTCATACATACTTGTTATTTACACTTGAAAGCTAACTAGCCGATGTTCTTCCTGGCATGTCGTTGGATGGGACTAGGGGTAAACAATAAGGGGATATGACATAAACCTATAAAGGGGTAAGCAGAGATAAAGGGCCCGATCCTGACAAACCAAGTTCTTTTCATTGCCGTAAACCTCATGCACATTCGGCGGCTATTGGTAGTGTTGTAAAGAACTCGAGTCTTTGAGTCCTAAATTTAGAGCTCGACTCTGCATTACACGACTCGACTCATAACAATAAGACTCTTAAGAATAAAGAACTCGAGTCTATATGAGCTCTTGAACGCGAGACTCGAGACTCGAGTCTTCTTTAGCGCTCGAGTCCTTTTTACGCGCCGAGTCGCGCTCGAGTTCTTTTCCGCTTTGAGTCATTCTTTTTAAAGCAGCCAATAAAAGGCCTCTCGTAGAAGTTGAAAATTACACTATTTGTCATAGCGTGATATTATATACCCTATAGGCTTCCCCAATAAAAGGGCTATTTAACACTGAAACAATTTCCAAATTGGACCAGTAATTCCTGAGATTAGCGCGTTCTACCAAACAAATAAACTCTTCAGCTTTATTATATAAGTATAGACATTTATTCTAAATAAATCACTGTCAGCATTTCGAAGACCAGTTTGAAGAAGACTCGAGCTCTTTTAAGACTCGAGCTCTTTTAAGACTCAAGCTCTTTATAAGACTCGAGTCACTCGAGTTCTATTTAAGGTTTCGAGTTCAATAATGGCGCTCGAGTCTTCATGATAGGACTCAGACTCGGCTCGACTCAAGACTCCGAGTTCAGTTAGTTCACTGAGTCTTAGAAAATTGAGTCGAGTCTATCGAATAAGACTAAAAGACTCGAGTTCTTTACAACACTAGCTATTGGTGTTCTGTATTGGCGAGTAAAGGCACTTACTAATGCCATCTGTCTTATCTACATTAAATGCTGTTTTATTGGCTTATTTGTAAGAATATGCTGGTTTCCGTTTTATTTCACTCATTCTTGTTTTATTGGGATAGAGGGGGGTAGTCAGAGGCTTAGGTTTCCATCTCCGCAATTGCGAAGGTAGTAATTCTAGGGCCACCTCGGACCCACGTGTTGACCAGACAGTCAGTAATCAATTGATGTCAAAAAATATAAGAATAAGTAACAGGAAAAATAAATTAGTATAAAAATACAATACGGTTACTTGGAAATTAATTCTATAATTTTAATTGAAATTGTTTATACATATTTTTTTGACTTTCGTTATCTAAATTCTAACTGATATTTTCAACTGACACTTTTTCTTTTCATCCTCAAATTACTTTTACTTATATACTCACAATTTCCCTAGTACGGCTTTTTAAAACACGAGAGTTTAGTTTAAAAATATAGTCAACACGTGATTTGGAAACCGTATTCAATGACGCCAATAATAAATGAAGTGTGCACTCACTCAGTGAACGCATAGAGATCGCGCCACATAAATTGGCAGTTGGAGGCGTCGCCACAGTCGCGTAATTCAGTATTACCAGTAAACACGCCAAAACTAGCACTCACTGTGCCATACGGCTCGATACATTATAGGTTTCATTTGTAACGGTCTTTGGTTGCAGAGCTATAAACTCAAATAAAACAAATTAATATATCAAAGTCAAAATATGTTTATTTAAAATAGGCCCTATCACAAGCTCTCTTTGAATGTTATCTTATGATCTAAGTATAAATTAAAAAAACTATTTCAAACATGATTAATAATTAACGGGACTTATCCTTCTAATTATATATTACATTTATTATGTGTTCCTTCACTCTGTCCGCAATAGACCGTTTAGTTTGATATATCATGAGTATAAATCGCGAATCTCTTAAAACTATTATTTCAAACATGGCACTGAGCATTGTCTTTACATATTTTTTACCGAGGTTAGATCAGCGGAGATCCTATAGTCTATTCGCGTTAAGTAAATAGTGACGTCATTATATATAGAGATTAAACTGACCAATGAGACGTTAGTTAATGAGAAAACCATTCACATTGACCAATTGCAGACAACCGTTGTCACGTCTCATTGGTCAAATCGTGGGGACATGATGACGTCACTATTTTCTTAATGCGAATGTACTATAGCTTGGAGAAGAACTAACAAGAAACTCCGGAAATCAATTTATTATAATCACCCTTAACAAACATAAAAAAATTACAAAGAGTGAGCAAAAAACACAACACTGGTAATACTAAATTTACCTTTCATACAAAATAACACGCAATGGCGGAAACGTCAAATTTAGTTCCAAGTTTGCCTACTGCCAATTTATGTGGCGCGATCTCTAATACATATTTTATGTACCTCTTTGATTTTTGATTCATTATCAATATTTATAGATGTCGTCCTGAGACAACAAAAAGTTACTTTCACAAATATTTAAATTTACTATAATAATAAATACACACTTTACAAAAGTCAGTACAACAAATACTTAGAGCTATATTGTTTTAATTGATTTTTTTCGTCGTCTTTATTATTCAGAGACGAGAAATTATGTAAATAATAAAACATACATACACATTACGCCCGTTTCCCTGTAGAGGGGTAGGCAGGTATCACTAATGCCCATCTGTCCCGATCCTAAAAAACCACTTTCCCTGATTCTACAGATTAATGACACATTGAGATTGAGGAAGAGTGACGTTAGAAGTACTTATAACCGCCGAGTGTGTATGAGGAGGTGTATTAGTATCAATGAAGCCAAGTGGTTTGTCAAGATCGCGACAGATGAGGATCCGTGATCTCTGCCTACCCCTCTACAGGGAAATGAGCGTGATACTTTTACTTGATGACCTCCATGTCGCGATCGGTTTGCCGCCTGAACGCTAGTCGTGAGGTTCGATTCCCGATGGAGGTAGAGTTAAGAACTACGCTCTTCTTCTGCTTTCCAGTCCGGGCCCTTACTCCACTTATTCATTTTAGCCACAATATTACTTCAATATCGATATTGTGGCACTTCAGTGGCCGTAATTTGACACTTTTGGCACTCCACTAACAAATTTTGGCCACTGACGGGCTATCGAACTACATCTGCGTCTGAAGTACAAAAAAAGCTACTCCACTAACCAAACGTCAGTAAATGTCCGTTCAATATCCTTATATTTCGTACCCCACTATTGACATTTCCATACTTGAGTGGCCTCTGAGGTGACACTGAAGTGCCATAATATCGATATTGAGGCACAAGTGTGGCTGTCAAAATATTAGCAGAGTGCCACTTTTACGGCCGAGACGCAGAAGTATCGCTATAGCGACGCAGTTGAGTGGCTGTCAAAGTTAATTAGTGGAGTAAGGGCCCTGATCGTTGATTATATATATGTATTTATCTATATATAAGAAGTATGTATTTCTAGAATATACGCTGTAATGAAATGAAAATCTTTTTATTCAACATAAGGATATTAAAATCACTTATTAAACGTAAAAAAAAATATTTTTAATAAACACTATGTAATTAACATAAAACTTATTCTTAAAATAAATCAAATTTGATTAATAAAACTAAAACTAATGGCACTTCGTAAAGACAAAATCTGCAGGGAAGAAATGCCAAGAAACTCTGCAGACAATGTGTACATTAAATTTTATAATAATTCATAAGAACATGATCAAAGCGTCATATCCAACAAAAGCCATGACCACATAAAAATGAAATGTCACAAAACATCATTTATATTTTATATAGTCTTTCACGGTGTAGTAGCCCTTCTCCATCAGCATCGCTTTAGTGCCAACTTTAAATTTGTCTTTAAACTTTGTTGACTAGTACAATAATTAACACAAGTCTTAAATGTACTCAGCAAGCGGCTAGTTCAATAAAATTGGTGTAATAATGTTCAAACATTATTATTACTTATATAAGGTTCTTTAAAGAGAGTTAAGGACATGAAAATATACATTTATATGTATGTATATTAACCTTAAAATGCCAGTCCATTAATTCTTATCCTGTCATTTGAGATGTCTATCTCTGTATGATGTTTATCTTCAAATGTAAAAGTACTTAGATGACGATTGAAGATTATCTCTCAAAATACCTATTTTCGTGCTATATCAAAATTATGTAATCAGGTGCAGTTTTCCTTGTATTTTTATAACTTATTTATTATCCGAAAAGGTGACGTTAGGTGTACCTATAACCGCCGAGAGTGGATGAGAAGATGTATGAATGTCAATGAAGCGAAAGTGGTCTGTCAGGATCGAGACAAATGGGGATCCGTGACGTCTGCCTACCCCTCTACAGGGAATCAGGCGTGATGTGTATGTATGTATGTATTATTATCCCATGCTAGTCTGAGACGTAAATAGAATGCTAACAATATGTCTTTCTTCTCGATATGTCGTAGATGGCGACTAAGGGACTCTATCTAACTAATATACTTACTATATCAATTTCAATCACAATCTCATTAGTTAGATAAAAGTGTCCGAGAATACTAAAGAAACAAATGAAAAATCATTTTTTTCAATTTATAACCCTTGCAACTGCGGTGGTATTCATTGTATGGCCACCCGAACCCACGAGTTGACCAGGAGATTTAGTCTTCTAATGCTTTTTAGGCACAATATTAGTTCAGTAGTGATACATTAGTAGTACAGTAATTTAACACTTTTAGTACTCCATTAACAACTTTACGCAACGGAAGTGATATCGAAGTGCGTCTCAAGTACAAAAAAGTTACTCAACTAATCAATCGTGCCTTAATATCAGTTTAATCGCGTTATTTTTGGTTCTCCAATATCGTTTTGACAACTTAGTCTATGCTCAATCGTAAGCGAGTGTGCTATTGAGTTGTCACTGAAGCACTACTGGCATTTTGAGTCACTATCGAGGTACAATTTGTGATACATCGTAATTTTAGCAGACTACCACTTTTACAACAGACTCAGTAGTGACGCAGTAGCAACGCAGTTGTATCACCTTCATTGTTAATTAGCAGACTAAGGGGGCCTAACCGACTAACAAGGGGGATAGTCAGTACACAATGTCACGTGGTAAGCCGTTTCGCCATTTACAAGCACTACTATTACCCATTCGGGTAACAGTAGTGCTTTCTCACGATCTTTTTAAATAAACATCAAAAATCAAGAATCACTCATAAAAAATACGATCACAAGCCTAACGTTACCTTTTTTGTGCGTTAATGCATATTTTTGGAATACATTTCAGAATTTCAGATTGAAATTTATTTTTCTTTCACCTTTTACGACTATCCGACAAGAAAGTTAGATAGTTACCTGTCTATAAGTCTCAGATCACCTATCTCTTCCTGTAGCATGTAAACATCAATCAAAAGCCAACATCTGACAAGCATCGATATATTAAGGAAAACATCGCAAAAACTATATCTTTTAATACTTTGATTAGATTATATCGTTTTGGAGATAATATTATCTGCGATTTTGTCTTAGCCCGCCTATTTTCGGAATGGGCGAAATCTTTCCCAACTGTCACATTGAGTACTAACTATCTGGTCAATACGTGACTTCAAGGTTTCCAGAGATTTACAGATTTACTAATGATTTACTTTACTTTACGAACACTACATGTAAGGGAAAACATCGTGAGGAAACCTACTTGTTCCCCGAACAGTAATAGTTATAAATGGCGACACAGCTTACCACCTGTCACATTGAGTATTGACTCTGGTCAACACGTGGGTTCGAGGTAACCTTGGAATTACTACGGCCGTAATCGCGAGATCGTCACTCGAGCATCTGACTACCCCGCTAGGGAGAATGGTCGTTAATTATAAATGTGTATAATATACGTCGCCGTTTTAATAGTCTGAATCTGTAAATGCTAACTATGCATCTGCCTGGCATGTTGTAGGAGGCGACTAAGGGACGGGATGTACATAGGATATCTTATATACCATAATATCAAAATATTACTGTAATACTAATATGGGTCGACATGCACTAACCCGAAATATCACAGTATTTACACTATTATTCCACTTATTAATTCCAATACAACCACAATAGTCATTAAGAATACTAATAGTCATTCTATAAGGCATAGAAGGCCGAATATACCTATTCTTCTGCATAACTGCCTACATAAATATCGAAGTACAGAAAGCATTAAAATGAAATATTAATAGATTACTAGTCCATCACTTAATAATTTCCATTGACCTCTTACTACGCAGATAGTTATCATTTTTACGTCCCCAACTAGCACTATGTAATAGGCTTAAAAGTGAATTTGGTAAGGCCTATATACCTATTTATAGGTTGAACAATAGATAACATATAAAACCATAGGTTCTCATCAATCAAGCATTTTGATTAAAAAAGCGTTCACTCAGCGTAATATTCGCTAGAAATAGCTGCTTTGCAACTGAAGATTAAAAAGAATTGATATAATTCATGGCTAATTATTTTATTCGGTCCAGATGGCGATCGATAGTCTTTTCTTATCTCATTGGGGACGTAGAGGCGCGAATATATGTATGTATGTTTATTAATTGGTAAAATGGGAAGATATAATTGTATGTGTATTTGAGAATTTACAAAGAATGACACTGACGTAAAAATGAGCAAGTAGTGATAACTGCTACGGTTTATACACTTCAAAGCAATTAAATTTGTTTTATGGTGTATATATCTACATACATAATATGTAGTTTTTTATTTCATTCAAAACACTGAAATATTAAAATAACATAATTAATGAAATGGATCGAAAGAGGTTAACTAATTTTAATGTAACTTCAGATATTCATTAAATGAGATAGTAACAATATTGAGTAATCACAATTAAAATCATTTCATTTCGTTAATTTTCACTTTTATTTTACTTCGTATTACTTTTAATTATCAACGGCTAGCGCTTAACAACATTCAGCCATTCAGCCAGCACCACTAGCGCTAAAAAAATTCCAACCGAAGCGAACGTAAACTTACACATTACCATTTGGTGCTCATTCAGTGGTGAACAGTCGCGATGGCCGCCGTGTTTAGTGAAAAACGGACTAGTGGGCTATTCCTGCTCCTGTTTTTAAGCGTTCACGCTTATGTGTCGTCCCCGCCATGGATATTTGACGTGGAAATAATAAAATCTACGTGTTCAGTTATTAATTGTGCCTTTGTTATCCGTGTGAAAGACGTGCAATGGTCGTTGACGTCGGAACCGGCATCGGAAAGTCGTGTGTGTAATGATTTTGTGCGGCCATCGGCGAAATTGATAGGCGATGATGTATACGAGTTTCAAGTTCCTAAATTCGGTGATAAGTTGTACTTTTGCGTGCGTAACAATCTGACTGACTCCTGGGACCATCAAGGCGATGGGCTATATTTGGAAGCTGATGACGTCAGCCTATCCACTGATGATACTGAGTAAGTTTTTTTATTATCGCGGCTGAATGATGGATGTCCTTGCAACGACTGAAAAAGTGTTGTTTTTTTTTCCATTTTAGCGGGAATTTCATTCTTAATTTTTTTAATTAGTTATTTTCTTTAAATTATGCATATTAATCGATTTATTTAATTCCTGTCATAGTAAACAGAACATCAGAGACGCATCTTATCACTTTTATTATAACTATTTGTGTCGTGATTGTTTTTATATCAAATATTATCAAGTTGCTAACCAACGCCCAATAAGTTTTTTATCCTCTTCGACCCTTCTCCTATGAAGAAAAACAGCTAGTTAACATTATTTTTACGTTCCAGATAAACAAGGTAACCTACTTTACTTAATTATATGTTTAAAAAGCAATAACACGGGTAAATAGCTTATTAAAATGTCTGAATATTGTTTATTTATAATCCCGCGAGACAGGATCGAAAACTGGAACTTCTAAAAATAAGTAGGTATTAATATTGGCCACTACTCAAAAGTATTGAGTCACTGGGGTTTCGGTATGGAATGGTTTCATAATGTTTTAACTGTATGTGATTATTATTCTACATACATACATTTACATTACGCCTGTCTGCATACAAATGTGTGAAAAGAAATTATGTATCAAATTTTTTTACGGGTTTTATCAAAATACTTTCGCTGCATTGAAATCCATATACCTCCTCATTAACAATCGGAGATTACAGTTAGTTTTACGTCACTCTTTTTCAATATGTCGTTTGTTTTATCGTCATTCTGTCTTAAGTTTATTGTAAAATTCGTTAAGATGGAAACAGTTTGAAATGACATAAATAAAAGATAAATAGCTGATAACCTTAGTAAATAACAATAAAATTACCTCACCTGGAATAGGGATAAACGGTCTTTATAAATATATGTATTTACGCTAAAAAAAGCTTCCTTTGAAAACTTATTCATGGAAAATGCGTATTAATTATATATCCAGAATTCCATATTCATACTGAAAAATCTGTATGGCTCATTGACTATTCCCTATTCCATCTAACAGGCAGGTTAACTCACGATCTTTTCATAAAGAACGAAGAAAAATACAACTTCATTCCAAAAAAGTAAAAAACCAAATTATTTTTTAAAAGAACATGACTAAGGGATTTTATTATACAGCCTGCATGCTTGGATAAACAACCATGATGACAAAGCTAAATTGTAAGCTACAGAAAAAATAAATGGAACCTGGTCTATATAGCGACGACCTCCGTGGCGCGATCAGTTAGCCGCCTGAACGCTAATCGTGAGGTCCCTGGTTCGATTCCCGGTGGAGGCAGAGTTAAGAACTACTCTTTCTTCTCCTTTCCAGTCTGGTCGTTGATTATATATACTATATATGTATTTATCTATATAAAATATGTAAATATTTCTTAAATATACGTTGACTAGTACCCTTAACATAAGTCTTAAATGAACTTACTAAGGGGCTAGTTCAATTTGTGTAATAGTGTCCTAAATATTATATTATTATCAATTAAAATTTACACACCGCAACCTGTGCTAGTCTGTAACATAATTAGAATGCTATATAACTGCCTTTCTTAAGTATTGTTTGTATTTTTCGGCCTTAACCTAGCCGCCTTTCTCATTGTTCCTAAACTAGAGTTTTGTTTGCTACAACAAGCCAATACTCTACAAAAAAGGATACCTCAAAAGGGATAACAGTCGTAATGTGTGTATATGTATGAGATGTTTAAATACCGTAATTCTATTCACCTATAACGGCCGAGTGTATGAGATGATGTATGAGTATCTATGCAGCGAAAGTGGTCTGTCAGGATCGGGACAAATGGAGATCTATGCCTACCACTCAACAGGGAATCAGGCGTGATGTGTATGTATGTATATCCACCCCTTCTGGTATTATGTACGTTAAGTCACATACTCCAAATAACATACTTTATCATACGAAAATATTATAACGATACAACGATTGCATTAAAATGGAACATTGTTGACAGGTTGCTAGGCAACGCCCAATAGATTCCATTTACCCCTAGTCATTTAGTCAGTTTCTTCATTCTTTATCATTTTCATAAGTCCTTAATCCCTTTCGGGGTATAATATGCCATGATAATAACTCTTATGTCCCATCCTATGAATATTGACACGAAGAACGGCAGCTAGTTAGCATTCTTTTTTCGTTCCAGATTCCACTACTCTTATTTAACATAAACCTTCAGTCGATGACTCATACATACAATTGAGATTTTATGAGTTTATTTGCACCGAAAATTAGTGTCTTATTTAGTGTGTTTATGACAGAAATATTCCACTACAGTCATACATATCATCTTTATTGCTCGAAAGGACAGACAGAATGTAGGGTTCGTAAACACCAACACATTCAAGACTGTAACCCTTGTGGAGTAGTCAGAGGTGCAATGTCTATCTAATTTAAAACGAGTATCTAATTCGTCAAGGATTCTAAGTGGTCATTTTATAATATTCAGGACATTATTACACCAATTGAACTAGCCCCTTGGTAAGTACATCAAAGACTTGTGTTAAGGGTACTAGTCAACGTATATTTAACAAATATACATGTATTACACATAAATATATACTATTACTCATAATCAACGACTAAACTGGAAAGCAGAAGAGAAATATCATATTTAACTCTACCTCCACAGGGAATCAAAGCTCAGACCTATCTACAAGGTTAAATAGTCGTCGATTTTCCTGTAGGAATTACCGTATTTCTTGTCAGTGCTTATTGTAAATTTGTGAGCATGCATTATTCATTATTTTAGTATTAGTCATCATGCAACGAATACTACGGTGTGGGAAAACATCGTGAGGAAACTTACCAGGTCCCAAGTCCACTAATGCGTTTTAGCACAATCGTAGTTCAATATCGCTTAAGTAATAGTGTGAAGTTGGTAGTGGATTAGCATGTGTCAAATTTCCCTAACCATGACAGCAAAACTGTCAAATTACGCGTTAAAAATGGCAAAATATGTCAGTTTTGATATTCAAGTAGCAACTTCACACTGTTACTGATGTAATATAGAACTATGGTTGAGCTAAAACGCATCACTAGACTTGGATCCGTATTCTCCAAACAGGTAATAGTCAGTGCTTGTAAATGGTGACACGGCTTACCACCTGTGATATTGAGTACTGACTGGTCAACACGTGGGTTCGAGGTGGCCATAGAATTACTACCTTCGCAATGCGAACCTTTGACTATCCCGTAAGAGTAAATAATCACGAAAACGTTTTTTCATTGCCCGTTAGTCCTATAAGTGGTTCTCGAATGTGGACGCCTCGGTAAACGTAGTGTAGGACGCCTCCCAGCTAGATGGACCGATGACCTGAAAAAGGTCGCTGGTAGTGGTTGGCTGAAGGCCACGAGTGATCGTGTTTTGTAGCGTACCCTTGGGGAGACCTACGTGCAGCAGTGGACTGACATAGGCTGATTGATTGATTGATAGTCCTATAGTGGCTCTGACATGTCGAGAAGACCGGCAGCTAGTTAGCATTCTTTTGACGTCCCAGTGAGCTCGGGACATCTGTAAACTTGACAAAAGATGTATTATTCAATCGAATTGAATTGAAATTTTCTTGAAATTGAAATTGAAATTGAATTGTCTTAGTCATAAATTAGCACTTTTATAGGTTATGTTTAAATCAAACAACGTGTTTGTACATACGTGTTATTGCTAAGGAAAATGTAGACTATTAAATATGTATGTATCTTAACAAGTAAGTTAAGTCTGTATTGCTTTACGTGATAGTCAGAGATTCACGTGTTTTTTTCGCAATTATGAAATAAGTAAATTATAGAAAAATCTCATTTATGGACATGTTATCATAGTAGATTACCGAAATGAATACATGTGGGTGAGGTAGATGGGCGGTTACGAAGGGGTGGCCCAATAAGACTTATGACAGTCAGATAGACGACATATTGAAAAAGGGTGACGTTAGAAATAACTATAATCGTCGAGTGCGTATGAGCAGGTTTATGAATGTCAAAGAAGCGAAAATGGTTGGCAGGAACAGGACAGATAGGGATCCATGATCTCTGCCTACTCCTCTGTAGGGATAAGGGAGTGATAGGTAGTGTGAAAGTAAAGTCGTGAATATGTATGTTAAACGTAATGCTATCCTATGTATACACAATCAGACATTTTTGACATTTCCTTGACGTATGTCCGATTAATATTTTATGTCAAATACAGGTAAAGGTTAGTACTTACGTCAAGAAATGTGATATGACCGAAATAGTATGAATCGAGCATTAGAAATCAATATTGGTTATATTTAATTCTAGTGCATACATACATTCACGTCTTTTCATCCCTATTGAAGGAGATAGAACATTGAACATATGATATTACCTCTATCATTTTTATAAAAACTATGGAAGTCAATAACTAAAGCGAAAGTATTTAGTCAGGTTTGACATAAATGGGAACCAATGATCTCTGCCAACCCTCTATAGTGAAACGGGCGTGTGGTGTGTGTATGTATGTCAAAATACTACTACCATAGACTAACAGAGAATGGAATAATTATATTGGCATAAAACCGACACTTCCTTGCCATTTGTTGACATGTCAAACAATGACACATAAATTGAACGATTCAAGATGGCGGCATGGCGTCCATAGGAACATACTTAATGATATACATACACGTCCTTTAAGCCCTTTCGGGGTGGACAGAACCTCAGACATAATATGTCTTAGGTCACTTTGTGGCATGAATAGGGTTGTGGTGTCATATGGAACATTGGTGATTGGTTAGCCCATCGTCTAATAGATTCCATTAACCCTTGGATTAAAATGATATAAGTAGTACCTATAACCACCGAGTGTGCATTAGGTGGTTTATGGATATCACATACGCTTCACGACTTGTGTATTCACACTTTTTATTGTGACGGGTTAGTCAGAGGTTTGAGTGCCCATTTCCGACATTTCAAGGATAGAAAGCACCCAACGTAATAGGTGATTAACCGTATCGCTGTATATAGGCACTGACTATTACCTATCCCGAGGGATAAGCAGGTTTACTCACTTTGTTTTCCCTCACCGTTCGCGACTGTAAATTATGTACATACATAGATTTAATATTGTTTTGTTAATACCATTATTATAGTTGGTAAAACAAGATTTGCAAAATATACTAAGGAAACATGCCTATTCAGCAGATGTATTTTTTGTTCATGGTCAGTAGTCAATAGCCTGACTATTCATAAAAGATGTTTAAAGCTCTTTTAATGTTTTTTTGAGTACTTTCTTGCTCATACTTACAGATAAAACTGTTAAGGACATCAATTACTAGTTTATAAACATAGCATAAAAACATAAACATACATACGCTTCACGACTTGTGTATACACACTCCCTTTTTTATTATGGTGGGGTAGTCAGAAGCTTGAATGCCCATCTCCGAAATTTCGAAGGCATGTTAGGTATGGGTCATTCGAAGCCCGCGTATCACTAGATAGACAGCACCCAATGTGATATGTAGTGAACTGTATCGCCGTATATAGGCACTGACTATTACCTATCCTGAGGAATAGGCAGGTTTCCTCACGATGTTTTCCCTCACCGTTAGCGACTGTAAATT
Source organism: Leucoptera coffeella (assembly GCA_030578115.1). Classification (NCBI taxonomy): domain Eukaryota; kingdom Metazoa; phylum Arthropoda; class Insecta; order Lepidoptera; family Lyonetiidae; genus Leucoptera; species Leucoptera coffeella. The sequence continues at coordinate 206,798 of JAMBLF010000074.1, read as the reverse complement.
ATGTACGTAAATGAAAAACACATTTAAATTTCATTCATTGGTACATGCCAGAGTCGGGATTCGAACCTAGGATCTTTCTCATCAAAAGTCCGAGTTCTTACCCATTGGGCTACAGCCGCTTTTAAATCTTTTTAGCTTTTTTAGCCGCTTTTTTAGTTTATAGTCCATTGCTCTAAATATCTCCTACAAAAACGGCAGCTAGTTAGATTTCTATAGATCCCAGTTATAATATATACAGAGCCCGAAGTACAAAGTATATATCTCGTTATCAGGATCATTCCAATTCCTCTGCCTATCTCTATAGGGACGTAAAGGCGTGAATATATGGATGTATCCATACATACACATCACGCCCGATTCCCTGTACGGGTATGCAGAGATCACGGATCTGTCAGAATCCTGACAAACAACTTTCGCTTCTTAAGCTCACACTCATACACACTCGGCGGTTATCAATCTATTGACATTAGTGACATGTATTGTGACATTCAAAATGCCTATTTAATACTCGATTAAGTGCTATATAAATATTGAATTTCTTATCAATTACTATCTGGAATGTGTACACAAAAGTATTGCAATATACAAACAAATTAAAGTATGAATCTTGCTTATATTGTATAAGTCATACATACATACACATCACGCACATTTCCCTACTAAGGTGTAGGCAGAGATCACAGATCCCCAAAATTCAGGGAAAATCAGTTTTGGTCCATTAAGTGGTTTTGGTAAGACCTGCGACTTCTTATTAGAGGTCCTAGGTTCGAATCCCGACTCTGGCATGTACCCATGAATTAAATTTAAAATGTGTAACTATTTCATTTAATATTCGTGTATAGATATTCACTACTCTATATACCACTAACAAAGACAAACAAAATAAACGCGTTCACCACTATTAACCCTTGCAGAGTACTCAAAAGTTCAGGTTTTCATCTCCGCAATTACGAAGGTAGTAATTCTATGTCCACCTCGAACCCACGTGTTGACCAGATAGTCAGTACGCAACGAGACAGGTTGTAAACCATGTCGCCATTTACAAGTACTATGAACACAGTTAGAAAAAAGCATAGAATCAGTACCTTACATTCTTTTTAATTCTAAACAGTGTTCACGCCATTTTGGGCGCAAATAACGGCATAGAAATGAGTATTTAGGCCGCGACAATAAATAGGTCAACGTCGCGTGACCGACTCGACTAGCTCATAATGTCAGTCATTTATTTTTATGTAGCGTATAAAAAATTGAATTGATATTTTGATTAATCATTGTAAATAGATTCGATCGTTGCTTGGAATTTTTAATTTACGTACATTCATACATGCACATCACGCCTGATTCCCTGTAGACGGGTAGGCAGAGATCACGGATTCCTATTTGTCCCGATCCTGACAGACCACTTTCGCCTCATTGACATTCATACATCTTCTCATACACTCTTGGCGGTTATAAGTACGTAACGTCACCTTTTGTCAATAAAGCGTCTATCTGACTGTTATATGTGTTATTGCTTTTAATTTACTGCGATATTTTTAGCTGATACTGTTCTGTAATAGACTAGGACGTAAAAAGAATACTAACTAGCTGCCGTTCTTCCCGGCACGTCGTAGAAAAGGACTAGGGGTAAATAGAATCTATTGGGCCATAGACTAACAACCTGTCACCAATGTTCCATTATAACATCGCAACCCCAATATTCATGCTAAAACGTGACCTATGAGGTATTATATTTCTGAGGTTCTGTCCACCCCGAAAGAGAATAAAGGACATGAATGTATACGTTACTATATTATCTATATAAAGGTTTGACTTAATTATATGAAATAGGTTTGGTTAATTGCTTAAGTAATTAGGATAATGGCGGCTTTTGGTCTTTAATAGACACATTTAGTTATTTTCACAAATACAGACAAAAATCGATTAGATTAGTTTACGTTAGGAATTGAATGACCCATATTCTAAAACTTACATACTTACACATCACGCCTGATTCCCTGTAGAGGGGTAGGCAGAAATCACGGATCCCCATTTGTCCCGATCCTGATAGACCACTTTCGCTTGATTGACACTCATACATCTTCTCATACACAGTCGCCGATTGTAGGTACTCCTAACGTCACCTTTTTTCAACGGTATCTATCGGACTGTTACATGTCTAATTAAAACTTCTTATTATACTTAAAACCTTCCTTTAATCCACGAAATACTCTTTAAATCATTTTATTCTAGCCATAACTCAAAAAAATAAGACGTATGCAAGTTAAAATTAGAATATTCACATATAAATTTAACCATGATTAATGTATAACCTAAAATCACGCTGACATATTAATCAGTTTCCCGCCTTCCCGATTTCGAGTGACACTAGACTAATGAGAAAAAAGTTTCGGAAAACTTCTTTCACGCCTACCTCTTTGCTCTAAACTCTTTTGACGCACGATTTAGGCTGATGTCACACTGTAATTACACAGGTAATTTATTATTGCAAAAAGGTCTGTATTAGTCGTCTATGTCAACAAAGTCAGCAGCTCAGTGAAAGTTTAAAATACAAATAATTATTTTCGGCTGAATATTTAGTCAATTGTGATGCCAAACTGTCTAAATATGTTCGCTTTGGGATAAGATTTGGATCTTCAACTGGAACGAACCGAAGAACAAGGAAGAGAGCAAGGAATTGGAGCATCGATTTCGTTTTTCTTCGGTTGTAGCGGCTGGCGGCGTTGGTGTAACCATGGCGATGAAATAACAAGAAGTTCAAACGCCGTGGCATCAGTGTTTGTACTTCAACCGACATAACCTTAGTGGTGAATGGCCTAATAAAGAATTAAAAAAAAGTCTGTATTTAAATTAAAGAAGCTCAAATATTTTCGAGAAATCTATCACACGAACGGTTAATCACGTGAGGTTCTGAGTTTGTTACCAAGTGGATACAGCTTTGAAAATAACGAGTTATGTGTTTTTATGTATTGACATATTCCTGAAATATACGTTGACTTACCTCGAAGTTTTACCATGTTTTAGCTTAATTCTAAATATTATTGTCTTCGTTATCCTTAGCGTAAATATTTGTGACAGATGAATGTATGAACTATACTATAGTTTTCCTAGAGAGGTAAACTATGTTACTTCAATGATATACATACATCTCTTACATACTCAGCAGTTTTAAATACTTCTCAAGTCACCTTTTTTCAATACCAAGTAAATTTTACTGTAATCGAACTTTAACAGAAACATTTTTTTACCGTCACGGAATCCAAAACGCAGCTGAAACTATCATAACATCTATTTTTAACTCGTATATAAAATAATTTTTCGTTTCATCCCAAAAAATATTTATTATTATCTCCATTCCAAACACGTCCTAACTTCTTTAAGCAGTTTCGCGGCGCCTATTAATACATGGCTTTAGTGACGTGCGACGCAGTCTGGGACGCGCGCCTTGGCACAACACCAAAGAGTTTAAGTCTGTTTGGGACGAGTTTAGTAGATAAAGTCATAAATATATACGTAAAGGCAAAATATCTTTTGGGTCACCTTTAGGAGAGCTACTTATAGGTAAAATAATAATATACAACTATGGATAAATTATATATTGGATGGCCCAACGTCTAATATACATTTACTTAGTCGCCTAGTATGACATACATACATACATATCACGCCTGATCCCTATAGAGGGGTAGGCAGAGATCACGGATCCCCATTTGTTCCGATCCTGACAGGCCACTTTCGCTTAATTGACACTCATACATCTTCTCATACACACTCGGCGGTTATAAGTACTCCTGACGTCACCCTTTTTCAATATAGCGTCTATCTGACTGTCAGATGTCTTATTGGGTCGCCCCCTACGTAACCGCCCTTCCACTTCATTCACTTATATTCCTTTTGTCAATCTACTATCATTCATCCGCGAAGTATAGTCTGTTTAGTCACCTAGTATAACATTAAGTTTAGTGATTTGCTATGTATATTTTCATACATACATATTCACGCCTCTACGTTCCTAACAGGATAGGCTAAAACTCTCGATCGCCACCTGGAATGGGTGACAAATCTCTCTTGCTTCACTCACACCCATTAACCTTCTCTTATTTACATGCTGTTCTATTCTTCACTACTACGGTGAGGATTAACATCGTGAGGAAACCTACCTGGTCCCCGAACAGGTAATATTTAATGCTTGTAAATGGCGACATGGCTTACCACCTGTCACCTTGAGTACTGACTATCTGGTCAACACGTGGGTTCGAGGTGGCCATAGAATTACTACCTTCGCAATTGCGGAGATTGCCACGCGGGATACTGATTTCCCCTCAAGGGTTACTGGTCGTGAATAAATATGTATTTAGTATTATCTGCGTAGATAATAACTATTCTATATTTTAGTAGAACTACACACTTAATACATAGAATCATATTATCTGCGCCTAATAATACTTTATAATAGTTATTAAGAGATAATTACAGATTTCATTATTTAGATAAAGAGATAATCAGAACATGGTATTTCAATTTGTAATTACTGAAAGATAATGAAAATAATGATCACATTTAAAAGATATGTATCGAATATTTAAAAGATTATTTCTGATGATACCGTGTCGTCATTTTCAAACACTAATACATACATACTTAAGTGTACTTTCACGTCCTTTAATCCCTTTCGGGTGGACAGAACCTCGAAGATATATCTCCTAAGTGACTTTTTAGCACGAATGTTGGGGTTGTGATGTCATAATGAAAAATTGGTGACAGGTTGCTAGCCCATTGCCCAATAGATACCATGTTTCCATATTTTCTTCGTCTCCTATGACATGCTAGAAAAAATCCCACAATTATATTTGGATATTATTATGTCTCCGAAGTTCTGCCGAACCCGAAACTGAGTAAAAGACGTAAATTTATATGTATGTACAATACTTTATTTTTATTGGTACATGCTCAGGCGGGACTGGAACACTGTACCCACTGATTCAAAATCAAACTACTAATAAGTCTATTACTTAGACTACTAACTATTCTCCCGAAAATACGTAAACAAGACAGTCAGATAGACGCCATTTTGAAAAAAGGTTGATGTTAAAAGTACATATAACCACCGAGTGTGTTTAAGGAGGTGGTGTAAGAGTGACAATGAAGCGAAAGTGGTATGTCAAGATCCGGACTAATAGGATCCTTGATCACTGCCTGCCCCTTTACAGTGAAACCAGCAGCATATGTATGTATGCACAAAACCTTTAAACCGTTTGACAGGTCGTTCTTTATTTAAAAAGTGACGTTTAGTTATCAATTTGATCAGCTGATTGGCAAGTTGCTAAAACGTAAAATGAGTGATGGAGGACGTATTTACATTTTTTGTTATTCAGCTGTTCACTGTGAAGGTGATGTTACTAACATACATACTCTCATACATACACTATTAGAGAACTAAAATATACGAACATTCACGTCTTTTAATCCTTTTCGGAGTGGACAGAACCTTAGATATATAATACCTCAAGTACAGAACAAAAAAAATCGAAATAGATTTAGGGACCGAAGGAGTATTGGTAGATAGCCTATCATCCATTATACCAAAGAAAATATACGTATACATTCACGTTTTTCAATACCTTTAGAAGAGGACGGAACCTCGGCAATTTTACAATACATTATTTCACATATTATATTGTAGGTAATGACCATCATCCGGTTACTAGTCTATCGTTTTCAGTATGATAGGGTAGTCAGCTTAACTGCCCATCTCCGAAATTTCGAAGACATGTTAGGTATGAGCCACTCAAAGCCCGCGTTCCACTAAAGACAGCACCTAACGTTATAGGTAGTGAACCGTATCGCGGTATATAGGCCTATTATCTATCCCGAGGGATAGGCAGGTTTCCTCACGACGTATCTATAAGACATGTTCTCATATTTGAGTTTGGCAAAAGAATCATGAAAGCAAAATTAATGCGGTAGAGCTGAGGTCCCTCAGGAAAATGTGTAATGTAAGATTGTGTGATAGGGTACGGAATACTGCGATTCGTTAACGTTGTGGTATGATAGATGTAGTGACGAAAATAGATGAAGGTATGTTAAGGTGGTTTGGGCACATGGAGCGGATGGATGAAAGGAGGGTTATGAAATGAATCTATAAAGCCAAAGTGGAAGGTAGAGTTGGACGGGGTAGGCCGCGTAGAACTTATCAGGTGGGTATTAGTAGTAAAGAACAGAAGAGGATGTATGATAAGGTTAATGGGTGTGAGTGAACTAAAGGAGATTGGTCACCCGTTCCAGGTGGCGCCAGATAGTCTTTACCTATCTCGTAGAAGGGAGAATATATGTATGTATCGCCTATAACCCATAGTCCAATAAATTACATTAATAAAAGAATGGCAGCTAGTTAGCATTCTTTTTACATCCCATACTTTTTCGTACTATGCGTACGAAAAAGTATTATATAATTTACAACACTGAGTAGCCTTGGAATTCAGTCATTATGCCAAGTCTCTAGCATAACGAATTGACGTTTTTTCATTCATACATACATACATATAGATAGGTATGTTCGTTGCTAGTTTGGACGTAAATAGAAATAACTAGCTGCCGTTCTTCAAGGGACGGAAGGAAATAGAATATAATGGATCATCACCTATATTTTTACAAACGTAAAATAATGAAATGCCTATACTTACTGAAATTTATACGAAAAAGATAGCTAAACGTACAGTAATGTTTGGGTTGGCTCTGTATTGTTATGTTGTTATTGTATACACCTCAGGATCCCCATTTGTCCCGATCCTGGCAGATCACTTTCGCTTCATTGACACTCATACTATCACAACACTATTTATAATGCTAAAGTAGTTAAGGAAATATTATATATCTCCAAATTACTGTCTACTCCGGAAGAGATCAAAGCGCGTTAGTATATTTATCCCATTGACGTATGATACTAAAATAGACGCCATATTGAAAAAATGTGACGTTAGAAGTACCTATAACCGCCGAGTGTGTATGTGTGTCAAAGAAGCGAAAGTGATTTGCCATAAATACTTATATTCACGTCTATATATCCCAAAGGGTAAGGCAGTGACTTGATTGACACCGTGAATGGGTGACAAACCTCTCTGCTTCACTCACACCCATTAACCTTCTCATACATGCTCTTACGTTTGTCGAAATTAAGAATCCATGATTTCTGCCTACCCCTCTGCAGGGAAACTGTCGTGACTTGTATGTATGAATGTAATTGTGATAATTTTATAATTGAAGACATTCTTCTCAAGGCGGGTGTACATAGTGAAGAAGGTCAGGTATCCATCTCCGCAATAGCGAAGGTAGTAATTCTATGGCCACCCCGAACCCACGTGTTGACCAGATAGTTAGTACTCAATGTGTCAGATGGTAAGCCAAGTCGCCATTTACAAGCACTCACTGTTACCTTATATAGGTAGGTTATCCACGATGTTTTCCCTCACCGTATAATCCAATGTATTTCGTAAATGTGTTTTTATTACGAAAATATACATATATATATATATATATATATATATATATATATATATCATTAAAGTTCATATCTATTGCTACATGCTCAAACGAGATATGAACCCTGTACCCACTGACACAGAGCCAAGCCCCAAACAACTGAGCTACGTCGAATTATGTATGTTTATAATGTATTTTTATTGAAGCCTCTGACTACCCCGCCATAATAAAAAAGGGAGTGTGTATACACAAGTCGTGAAGCGTGTGTATGTATGTATGTACGTTATATTTCACCTAAATGTAAAATATGTTATCACTAAGATTTCCAACGCAGATTAAATCATTTACTTTGCTGTTGTAAAAAAAACAGTGTCACTTTTGATTTGATAAGAAAACTGGGTGATTATGTTCTTACATTGAAACTTCACGACTAATCCCTTGCGGGGTAGTCAGATCATCCACAATTGCGAAGGTAGTAATTCTATGGTCTACGAACCCACGTGTTGTTCAGACAGTACTCAATGTAACAGGTGGTAAGCCATGTCGACATTTACACGCACTGACTATTACCTGTTCGGCTTTCTACGCGATGTTTTCTTCCACCATAGTATTTATAATTTCGCAAAAATGTATTTATATTGCGAAAAAGTTCATAGTAGATCGGGAAACTTAATTTCCATTGGTACATACATCGGAGTTTGAACCCTGTACCCACTGTTACAGTGAATACGATGCTCAATTTAAGTCTTTAAAATAGTAGCTATAAATATACGAAACGGTTTTTGAAGCCCTACATTCTATCCACACCTTAAGAGATATAGGGCGTGAGTGTGTGTATGCTATAAAAACTATGTTACAATTTGATTTGATAACTAAAGTAGGTAAACACAGACTACAATTTTTAAACTCCGATTTTCGTTTAACATATAATGACGACTTTATATCCCTTTCGAGGTAGACAGAACCTTAGATATTCATACACGTCCCTTAATCCCTTTTGGGTTGGACAGAACTTCAGAAACACGATAATATCTCCTAGGTCAGTTTTTAGCATGAATATTGGGATTGTGATTTTATACGAATATTTAATAACTTGTTGCTAGCCCACAAGGCGTATGAAAGTCGGATGGACGCCATATTGAAAAAAGTGACGTTAGAAGTACCTATAACCGCCGAGTGTCTATGAAGAGGTGTATGAGTGTCAATGAAGCGAAAATGATCTCTCAGGATCGGGACTGATGGGGATCCGAGATCTCCGCCTTCCCCTCTACAGGGAATCAGGCTTGATGTACATACATATGTACAAATATTGGTAACCTATCGCCCTAATATTCCATTTACCCCTAGTCCCTTAGCCGCCTCCTACGACATACCGGGAAGAACGGCAGCTAGTTAGCATTCTTTTTACGTTCCAGACTAGTACAGGACGGGTTATTGGTTAAATCATCTTAATTGATGTTAATTATTCTTTTATTAGGCAATTGAATTCATGGCCAAAACAAAAACACACTCCCTTGCTAGTCTAGGACGTAAAAGAATGCTAACTAGCTGCCGTTCTTCACAGGAGTTGACTAAGGGACTGGGGTTTTATGGAACCTCTTGGGCGATAATAATAATAAAATTAATAAAAAAACGTTTATTTCACAACTACAAGACACACACGAAGACATAATACAACTTATAAAGAGCACAGATTTTAATACAGACACACAAGTAGTTCTTGTGTGTGCCATTGCAGTGTAAAAAAGGTTCCGTCTCAGCTTGGTGGCGATAGGCTGGCAACCTATCACCATTATTCCATATGACATCGTCCCAATATACGTGCTAATAAGTGACCAAGAATATGTATTCATGTCTCTAAGGTTCTGTCCTCCCGGAAAGGGATTAAAGGACGTGAATGTACATGTATGTAACCAAAACATACTCTTGTACTAGTTTGGGACGTAAAAGGATGCTAACTAGCTGCCGTTCTTCTCGGCTTGTCAAAGGAAGCGACTAAGGGACTAGGGGTTAGTTAATTGTGTGATGCCACGAACCAAATATAAAGAGGACCCCGCGAAAGGCGCGGTCCCCGTTACGTGGTACGGAGTCTATTATGGCGTGTTTTAATTGGTGCGGAGTCTAAAAATATGTAGTAGAAAGAAGATACCCATGTTTTGTCTCACAGAATGCCGTGTTTTAATTGGTTGTAATATCTCCCCTCCTTCCCGCGTACCTCGTTTCACCCCGCGTAATGCCACGCTAGTTTGCATACAAATATTGCGTAAGGCCTACTCCTCTTTTTAATTACTCCATGGGTGATGCCATCAAAATACTTAAATTGAAGTTTACCGATGTGAATTCATATTTCTTTCCACCCTAAGATTGATAGCACTTATATTGAAATATCTGCCTATTTCTAATATTAGATAATAGTCAGTATCTGTATATGGCGATATGGTTTACCACCTGTCACGTTTGGTACTGATAATCAGGTAACAAGTGGGTTACTAGTGGCCAAAGACCATTACAATACTCAGTTGATGGTCACTCAACCTCTGACTACTCTTAAACGGATAGAAGTCGTATTTTTAGATTGGATTTATGTATGGAGACATTCTTCCTAATAAAAATTTTCGTAATAAAAATAAATTGACGAAATGCGTCGAATACTACGGTGAGGGAAAACATCGTGAGGAATCCTACTTGTTCCCCGTACAGGTAATATTCAGTACTTGTAAATGGCGACATGGCTTACCACCTATCACATTCAGTACTGACTATATGGTTAACACGTGGGTTGGAGGTGGCCATAGAATTACTGCCTTCGCATTTAATGGTCGTGAACGCGTTTATCTTTTGTGTTCTTAAGGCGGTTGAACGTAGTGAAGCACAGAAGAGCATGTATGAGAAGGTTAATGGGTGTGAGTGAAGCAAGGGAGATTTGTCACCCGTTCCAGGTTGGCCTAACAGTCTCTGTCTATCTCGTTGGGGACGTAGAGGCGTGAATATATGTATGTATGTATTTATGTGGATGAAGACATGTTGATAAGTATTTAATATTGACGTGGGTATGATAAGATTATGTAAGTGAGAAGATTGATGTTTATTTTGTTAGATTATGATCACTGGTTTAGTTGATGGTAACAACATGATAGCTGTTTTCCGTATAGGGTAGTCAGAAGTGTGTGTCCATCTCCGCAAATGCGGAGGTAGTAATTCTATGGCCACCCCGAAACCACGTGTTGACCGGATAGTCAGAACTCAATGTGACAGGTGGTAAGCCATGTCGTCATTTACAAGCACTAACTATTATCTATTCGGGGTACTTTTAGGTATCCTCACGATGTTTTCCCTCACCGTAGTATTCACAAATGTATCTTTATTACGAAAATGTACATAGAAAAACAGAAAATTTCATTTCCATTGGTATATACTCCGAAGTTTGAACCCTGTACCCACTGATACAGTCAATCCCATGTATGTATGATTAACTGTAGTATATTAAATACATACATACGCTTCACGACTTGTGTATACACACTGCCTTTTTTATTATGGCGGGGTAGTCAAAGGCTTGAATGCCCATCTCCGAAATTTCGAAGGCATGTTAGGTATGGGTCATTCGAAGCCCGCGTATCACTAGATAGACAGCACCCAACGTGATAGGTAGGTAGTGAACCGTATCGCAGTATATAGGCACTGACTATTACCTGTCCTGAGGGATAGGCAGGTTTCCTCACGATGTTTTCCCTCACCGACCATTAAGAAAACAGTAACGTCATCCAATGTCCCCACAATTTAACCAATGAGACGTGACAACGGTTGTCTGCTTTACTCACGTCTCATTGGCCAGTTTAAGCTCTGAATATCATGACGTCACTATTTACTTAATGCGAATATACTATAAGTAATTTAATTCAATAATACTATGAGTTTTCATTCTAAATGGACATACATACACATCACGCCTGATTCCCTGTACAGGGGTAGGCAGAGATCACGGATCCCCATTTGTCCCAATCCTGATAGACCACTTTCGCTTCATTAACACTCATACACTTTTTCATAGACACTCGGAGGTTATAGGTACTGCTAACGTCACCCTTTTAATAATAATAATAATATTTGCACATTATTATACCAATTGAACTAGCCCCTTGGTAAGTTCATTTAAGACTTGTGTTAAGTTGACTAGTCAACGTATATTTAAGAAATATATACATATTATACAATGATAAATACATATATAGCATATATAATCAACGACCAGACTGGAAAGCAGTAGAAAAGCGTAGTTCTTAACTCTGCCTCCACCGGGAATCGAACCGATCTACCGGCTAACCGATCGCGCCACGGAGGTCTTCAAACTTTTACAATATGGAATTGATATAAAATATGTTATGTATGTATGATTAATTTGAACCTTATTTCTTCCAGATTCGATGCCTTGAAAGCTGTAGACGCTAAATACACCAAAGATGGATTGAAGAGTGAAAATCTAGAAATATTTGAGGACTTTAATGACATACCAGAAGCAAGGTTAGGTGGGGACTTAAAGATCAACTATGGCCACTACGAAACCGCCAACAACGTTGAAATATTCAATGAAAACTTCAACAAGGAAGAAAAGTTGAAAAAGATCGAAGAACTACCAAATTTAGAAGAAAATGAACAAGAAAGAAACACATTTGAAGGAAACGACTTGAACGGAGACGTAGAAACACCAATGGAGTTGGTAGAAGATAGAAGAAGGAAGAGAGAAGTTAATAATACAGACGTAGTGACAGGACCTCTTAAGATTCTAGGGTTAAGAGTAGAAGAGTCAGATAAGGAACCCAAGTTAATAGATGAGGTTATTCCTAGTGTGTTGGCGGATACCCATTTTGTTCTAAGACTGTTTGGCGAAGGACTCTCAACCAAAACGCAGATTGGGTTCACCCATATTGAAGCTGAGTTTGGCGCGGCTTGCCACCATTTGGTCAGGGATGAGTATAATGTGAGTACATACATTTTTTACTTAATTGGATAGTTTTGATCGGTGGACCGCAATGATATTGATAATATAGAATACCTATTGCGATATAGTCAGAGGTTGGGATATCTACATACACTATTACAGAGTTAGTGATTCTATGGCCACCTCGAACCCACGTGTTGACCAGATAGTCAGTACTCAATGTGACAGGTGGCAGGCCATGTCGCCATTTAGAAGCACTATTACTTGTTCAGAGAACAGGTAGGTTTCCTCACGATGTTTTCCATCACCGTAGTATTCGGTGCATTTCGCAAACGTATTGTTTTAACTAAAACGTACTTAGAAATTCATTAATTTAGATTTGAACCCTGTACACTGATACAGAGTCAAGTCCCAACCTTCTATCTACTAACTTATTGAACATAATTATATGCACATAAAAAATACCGAAATGTACACCAAAATATAGCTAAACGCACAGCAAAGGTTAGGTTTAAGTTGAGACTGTATTTTGGTGTACAAATCAGTATTTTAGGAGTGCATTTTCGTAATACCTGATGTTCCTTTAAATACTAGCCTTTAAAAACTAAAAAAATCCCCCATGTCGTTTCTGCTAGACTGTGACGTAACTAGCTGCCATTCCTCCTGGCATGTCGTAGGAGGCGACTAAGGGACTAGGGGTAAATGGAATCTATTGGGCGTTGCCTAGCAACCTGTCAACAATGTTCCATATGACTTCACAATCCCAATATTCATACATTTCTAGTATCAGTTAGTGCCATTCAGTATTTTTAGTGAGCATTTTTTCACACCTGATTCCCTGTAGAGCGGTAGGCAGAGATCACGGATCCCCATTTGTCCTACTGACAGACCACTTTCGCTTCATTGACATTCATATATCTTCTCATACACTCTCGGCAGTTATAGGTACTCCTAACGTCACCTTGTTTCAATATAGCGTCTATCTGACTGTTATATGTCTTATTATTTCATACATACATACACTTCACATGGCGGGGTAGTCTGAAGCTTGCATGTCCATCTCCGAAATTTCGAAGGCATGATAGGTATGGGTCATTCGAAGCCCGCGCATCACTAGATAGACAGCACCCAACGTGATAAGTAGTGAACCGTATCGCCGTTTATAGGCACTGACTATTACCTATCCTGAGGGATAGGCAGGTTTCCTCACGATGTTTTCCCTCACCGTTAGCGACTGTAAATTATGTACGTAAATGAAAAACACATATTTAAATTTAATTTTTACATGCCAGAGTCGGGATTCGCACTTAGGACCTTTCTCATACGAAGTCCGAGGTCTTACCCACTGGGCTAGAGCCGCAAATATATATTACTAGTGACCCGCTCCGGCTTCGCACGGGTATAAAATATATAGCCTACTCCACTATTCAATGGATGTTATTATACATATAAACCTTCCTCTTGAATCACTCTGTCTATTAAAAAAACGCATCAAAATCCGTTGCGTAGCTTCAACGATTTAAGCATACAAAGGGACATAAGGACAGAGAAAGCGACTTTGTTTTATACTATGTAGTGATTTCATATACTACCTCTAACTAACTACCTACCTATCTTCCAGATAACAGAAGTTCAAGGCGACTCCGCGTTACTCCGTTTAACAGCGCCACCTCCCTTAGAAACGTATATATTCTACATATGCGCTAAAAACGTTGGTGACCCCGAATTCCTCCATCAAGGTAGAGAGCCATGGAAGGTTTTGGCGACCCACAACAAACTGTTACCCCTCTGGGCGTCAATAGTCTTAATAGTCATTCTTTTGATGCTGGCTTCTTTGTTTTCTGGACTGAACCTTGGGTTAATGGCGCTGGACCGGACGGAGTTGAAGATTATTGCTAATACTGGTATGTACTAGTATATACTTAGTTATAATGAGATAAAATTAAATTAAAATTCGACGTAGCTCAGTTGTTTGGGGCTTGACTCTGTATCAGTGGGTACAGGGTTCAAATCCCGCTTGCGTATGTACATGTACCAATGGAAATGAAGTTTAATGAATTTCTATGTTCATTTTTGTTATAAAAATACATTTACGAAATGCATCGAATTACTACGGTGAGGGAAAACCTACCTGTTCCCCGAACAGGTAATAGTTAGTGCTTGAAATGGCGACATGGCTTACCACCTGTCACATTGACTACTAACTATCTGGTCAACATATAGGTTTGAGGTGCCTCGCAATTGCGGAGATGGATCCCTGAACCTTCTACCAAGGGTCAATAGTCGTGAACGCGTTTGTCTTACACCCATTTCATTCGACGCCATTTGACGACCTCCGTGGCACGATCGGTTAGACACCTGAACGCTAATCGTGAGGTCCCGGGTTCGATTCCCGGTGGAGGCAGAGTTAAGAACTACGCTTCTCTACTGCTTTCCAGTCTGGTCTTTGATTATATATGCTATATATGTATTTATCTATGTATAATATGTATACATTTCTTAAATATACGTTGATTAGTACCCTTAACACAAGTCTTAAATGTACTTACCAAGGGGCTAGTTCAATTGGTGTAATATTGTCCAAATATTATTATAATTATATTATTATTATTTCCTTTAACAGGCACAGAGAAAGAGCGCAAATACGCCCGCGCGATCATGCCAGTTCGTTCCCACGGGAACTATCTTCTTTGCACTATCCTGCTCAGTAACGTAGCCGTGAATTCCACCTTCACCGTAATATTGGACGACCTCACTAGTGGACTAGTGGCTGTGATAGGGTCCACTCTTGCAATAGTGTTCATTGCGGAGATCACGCCTCAAGCGGTTTGTGCCAGACATGGGCTGTTGATTGGAGCGAAGAGTATTTGGATTATGAAGGTTGGTTACATATATCATACATTTTATTAATTATGTGAGACGGGGTCAGATAACGATAAAATTATAAAGATATGTGATTACCTTTATTTTGCCCGACGTTTCGACCCAGTTGCATAGGCCGTGGTCGCGGGAAGACTAGCTTTAGTCTCAGCAAATGTCTGTCTACCCTCACAATTTTTGTTAATTCATAGCACGACACACTACACTCACACTATCCGAAGACACATCCGCCGTTATGCCACGTGAATATAATCCCATGATATCCCATATCATACATATTTAGCTAATGGGGTAGTTCTTATAATTAGCTAATAAAAGTCAAAGGTTAACTTTAGATGATGGTATATATTTATGTGTATTCTCGTTTAAGTATTAATTGTGAAACGCATTCACGACCTTTAACCCTTGCGGGGTAGTCAGAGGTTCAGGTGTCCATCTCCGCAATTACGAAGGTAGTAATTCTATGGACACCTCGAACCCACGTGTTAACCAGATAGTCAGTACTCAATGTGACAGGTGGTTAGCCATGTCGCGATTTTCAAGCACTAACTATTATCTGTTCGACGAACAGGTAGGTTTCCTCACGATGTTTTCCCTCATCGTATTAATTGCGACTGGTGAATAAACTAATAAAGAATGTAAACTAATTTAATTGTAAGTCAGCAATGATGATTATGCTAACGCTGTACGTATTACCGCTACACATACATACATTTACGACCTTGAAACCCTTTCGGGGTAGTCGGAGCCTTGGACACATCTTATTACGCTCTTACGCTTCACGACTCGTATATACACACTCCCTTTATTTATTGTGACGGGGTAGTCAGAGGCTTGAATGCCCATCTCCGAAATTTCGAAGGCATGTTAGGTATGGGTCAGTCGAAGCCCGCGTATCACTAGATAGACAGCACCCAACGTGATAGGTAGTGATCCGTATCGCCATATATAGGCACTGGCTATTGCCTATCCCGAGGGATAGGCAGGTTTCCTCACGATGTTTTCCCTCACCGTTAATCATCTTCTTGGTCAGTTATTAGCGTATATTGGGGTTGTGATGTTTTGAGACAGGTTGCTAGCACAACGCCCAATAGATTTAAATGAACCCCAGTCCCGTAGTCGCCTGCTACGATATACCAGGAAGAAAGTCAGCTAGTTAGCATTTTAGCCATGTTCCATTTTATACATAGTTAATAATAATAATATTTGGACATTATTACAGAAATTGAACTAGCCCCTTGGTAAGTACATTAAAGACTTGTGTTAAGGGTACTAGTCAACGTATATTTAAGAAATATATACATTATATGATATATAGATAGATACATAATATAGCATAAATAATCAACGACCAGACTGGAATGCTGAAAAAAGCGTAGTTCTTAACTCTACCTCCACTGGGAATCAAACCTCACGATTAGCGTTCAGGTAATTTACCGTTCACGCTACGGTGGTCCTCAAAGGACATATTATAATATATCCGAGTTTCTGTCCACCCCAAAAGGTAGTTAACCCTTGATTGTACATGTATGTATGTACAATGTTATATTAAAGTATTATCAGTTCAAATGATGCAGCATTGAGAATTCAAGTGGACATTGCGACTGTTAAGGCGACATTGCTTGTAAACTACGTTCTTTATCACGCCTTTACTTCCCTAACGGGATAGGCAGAGAACTGTTTACTTATAAATTTGTACACAAACAGAAAACAATCATGACATAAACATAATAGAAATACAATTTGGTTTTAAAAATCCAGATTGTTATTCAAAACTGTGTACCCAACATGGCAAAAATTAAAATACTAAGTACACTGATTAAAACAAAAACAAAAAAAAAGAAAGATGAAAAACAAACAAAAAGACACAAGTAAAAAGAAAGAAAGTAACAAAAATATTAATTAATAATTAGATAAACTAAAGTTCTTAAATTTACAACTCTAGACTTAAAATATTTACTGTAATTTTTTTCTTTAGTTCAGAGAATATATGGTTGACGATTAGGTATTGAAATGTATGTTTTATTAAATTATTAAACAATATTTACATGAGGTAATAAAGCAAAAAAATATCTAGATAAATAAAGTTGAAATTAAACTGATAATTATAAAATAAAATCTTTAAGCTTAATATATTTACAAATAAAATATATCTGCCAAATCACTGGTAGTGGTAGGAAGTGTCCCAAGAAGGCTGGTGGCATTTCTCCGTTGCACAGCTATGCTTATACTATTAGGTTATATGGAATATGAACGTCTTTTGCCTCACTCATATCGATTAGCATTAAGATGACTTGCGGAGTGGACAGAACCTCGGAGACATGAATATTGGGGTTGTGATGTCATATGGAACATTGTTGACAGGTTGCTAGGCAACGCCCAATAGATTCATTTTCCCCGAGTCCCTTAGTCGCCTCCTACGACATAAATGAAAAACCGTAGCTAATTAAATTTTTTTTTTCTTATTTCATATGTATGTATGTACATGTTGACTAAAATATCAATAGGTACATATAGATTGTATCTCCTAGGTCACTAGATACTAAATCTCCGAGGTTGTGTCCACCCCGTATGGATTAAAGGGCGTGAATGTATATGTATGTATGTAGTGAAAAATATCAGCTCGTATAACAGTGCCTTAAGTGACAATGGGAGCTTATTGAGTGCATTTGCTTTTCATTCTTTAGAATTGGGTCAGATATAACCGGATATTTCTGGTTTAAACATTATACATACATAATACAACTTGTATTTGATTATATACTTAAATATATGTTACTTAATCCTTTCGGGGTGAATAGAACCTCGGAGACAGGATAAGATTTCGTAGATAACTTTTTAGCATGAATACAGATGTTGTTTGGAACATTGGTGACAGGTTGTTAGCTCATTCCATTGATTCCATTTAACTAAGGGAACTATGGGAGTTCCTTAGTCGCCTCCTACGACATGCCGGAAAGAACGGCAGCTAGTTATTTTATGCTAAATTCGACGTAGTTCAGTTGTTTGGGGCTTGACCCACTGATACAGAGTCAAGTTGACTCTGTATCAGTGGGTACAGGGTTCAAATCCCGCTTGAGCATGTACCAATGGAAATGAAGCTTAATGAATGTCTATGTGATTTTCGTAATAAAAATACATTTACGAAAAGCATCGAATTATACTGTGAGGGAAAAACATCCTGAGGAAACCTACACGTTCCCCGAACACGTAATAGTCAGTGCTTCTAAATGGCGACATGGCTTACCACCTGTCACATTGAGTACTGACTTGGTCTATACGTGGGTTCGAGGTGTCCATAGAATTACTACCTTCGCAATTGCGGAGATGGACACCTGAATCTCGGACTAGCACGCGTTTGTCTTTTGTTTTGTCTAGTTAGCATTCTTCTTACGTGCCAGACTACTTTATTTATATGAAATGTTTATTTTGCAGATCGTTATGGGTATCTGCGCACCCCTGGCCTGGCCTACCAGCAAGTTACTGGATTATTTCCTTGGAGAGGAAATCGGAACACATTATAATAGAGAAAGACTGAAGGAATTGGTCAAGGTGAGTCTTATATAATCTCTCTTGTGAAGTCAGCGGTTCAGGTTTCCATCTCCGCAATCGCGAAGGTAGTAGGTAATTCTATGGCGACCTCGTTTGTGTTCACCAGATAGTCAGTACTCAATGTGACAGGTGGTAAGCTAAGTCCCTATTTACAAGCACTATTACCGTTCGGGGAACAGGTAGGTTTCCTCACGATGTTTTCCCTCACCATAGTATTCGGTGCATTTCGTAAATAAATTTTTATTACGAAAATGTACATTGAATTTGATTAAACTTTATTTCCATTTGTACATGCTCAAGCGGGATTTGAACTCTGTACCCACTTATACAGATTCAAGCCCCAAACAACTGAGACATTATTTTTACTTACTTTATATTTTTTTCATATCGTCTGTCTGACTGGCATATGTCTTATTGGGCCGAGCCCTAAACCATACTCAGGGAAACCTACTTGTTCCCTGAACAGACCGCCAGTACTTGTGAATGGCGACACAACTTACCTCTTGTCACATTGAGTACTGACTTGGTCAACACGTGGGTTTGAGGTGGCCTTATAATGACTACCTTCGCAATTGTGGAGATGGACACCTGAACCTCTGACAATCCCGCAACGCTACTTAAATATACGTTGACTAGTTCCCTTAACACAAGTCTTGTATGTACTTAGCAAAGGGCTAGGTCAATTGGTGTATTAATGCCATACATACAACTTAACCCTCTCTTATACCATCCTAGGTAACAAACCACGTCAATGACTTGGATAAAGAGGAGGTAAACATCATCTCGGGCGCTCTAGACCTTCGTAAGAAAACCGTGGCTGACGTCATGACGAAACTGGAAGACGTCTTCATGTTGCCCATCAGCAGTACCTTGGACTTCGAGACCATGACCGAGATTGTCAAGTCTGGTAAGCTTACATGCATATAATAATAATAAAGCATTTATTTACAGCCACAAAAACATACACAATACAAATATTTTACCAATCAAACTTACAAACTAGGGGGTATAGCTTGTGCATGTTATTGTCGCAGCAAAAAGGTTCTAACTCAGCTGGGTATGTTACGTTTGGTGGCAAACGCAACGCTGATATTATGTTGGAACCAACAAGAGGGCAAAATTAACAATAACTGACATATATTGAATAGATTCATATACAATCACGTCCTTTAATCCCTTTAGGGGTGGGCAGAATCTCGGAGATTTTGTGAAATGAAATGCTTTTTATTCAACATAAGGATCATACAATCACTTATGGAAAGTAAAAAAACATTATACAAAAATACAAATACAAACGCGTTCACGACCATTAACCCTTGCTTGATAGTCAGAGGTTCAGGTATCCATTACCGCAATTGCGAAGGTAGTAATTTTATGGACACCCCGAACCCACGTGTTGACCAGATAGTCAGTACTCAATGTGACAGGTGCTAAGCCATGTCACCATTTACTTTCGTGTGTATGTTTATTTTATGTAAAATTATAAATCTACCCTCTGTGGGTTGCCAGCTGAAAATCGGCGGCTCTGTTTAGCCTTAAGGGCTCTACTTTTGAGATTACCACAACTAGCTGTGTGATATCATATTTGAAATGTAATCTAATTGAATGAAATGTAGTTTTATGTGTTCTGTATTATGTAATCCAATTATAGTCTACTAGCGACCCGCTCCGGCTTCGCACTTCTGGCTATTTAATGGATGTTATTATACTTATAAACCTTCCTCTTGAATCACTCTATCTATTAAAAAAAACCGCATCAAAATCCGTTGCGTAGTTTCAAAGATTTAAGCATACAAAGGGACATAGGGACAGAGAAAGCGACTTTGTTTTATACATACATACATACACATCACGCCTGATTCCCTGTAGAGGAGTAGGTGTTCACGGATCCCCATTTGTCCCGATCCTGACAGACCATTTTCGCTTCATTGACATTCATACATCCTCTCATACACTCTCGGCGGTTATAGGTACTCCTAACGTCACCTTTTTTCAATATGTCTTATTATGTCTTTGTTTTATACTATGTAGTGATATCTTTGCAGGCTACTCCCGTATCCCAGTCTACGAAGGCAAGAGGAGCAATATAGAGACGGTCCTCTTCATCAAGGACCTGGCATTCGTAGACCCTGACGACAACACGCCTTTACGGACGCTCTGCCAATACTACCAGAATCAGTGCAACTTTGTCTTTGAAGACGTGACGCTAGATGTCATGTTGAAGCAGTTTAAAGAAGGTAGGGTTTTGAATAGGGGGTTCTATTTAAGCTGATGCACTTTGTAAGTTTATTTTGGGATGACATTGACTAAATAAATTTATTATATTTGCCAAAATGTAATATTGCTAGATGGGACGTAATATTAATATTAGAATATAAAATTAATATATTCTTACCGGCATGTCGTAAAAGGCGACTAAGGAACTAGCTAAATGGAATTTATTGGGCGATGGGCTATCAACCTATAACCAATATTCCATATCAATGCAATGAAAACCTGAATAGTTTTGATCAAGGTAATGTAAAATTTTAATCTACAAGTTTCTGTCCACCCCGAAAAGGATTGAAAGACATGATTTGTTTGTATGTATTTAATATGCGATGGTCTAGCAACCTGTCACCAATGTCCCATATAATAGACCCAATAATAGATATTATTGTCACCAAGGTTCTCTCAACCCAAAAGGGATAAGAGGACATGATAAATAACTAGCGGGACTTATCGCGTATGTTTTAAATAATAAAGTTACCTTTATTAACCCGACGTTTCGGCTACGTTGCAGCAGCCATGGTCACGGGCAGACTGACTTATATTATTAGACGACATGTTTGTAGTAAATATATGTACATACACATATACGTTATTATTAGGGCGGTTACGTAGGGGCCGGCCTAAAAAGACATATAACAGTCAGATAGACACTATATTGAAAAAAGGTGACGTTAGGAGTACCTATAACCGCCGAGAGTGTATGAGAGGATGTATGAATGTCAATGAAGCGAAAGTGGTCTGTCAGGATCGAGACAAATGGGGATCCGTGATTTCTGCCTACCCCTCTACAGGGAATCAGGCGTGATGTGTATGTATGTATGATCACTACATCTCTACCCAGGTCACAAGGGACACATGGCATTCGTGCAGCGCATCCGGAAAGAGGGCGACGGGGATCCCACCTACGAGACAGTTGGGCTAGTAACCCTTGAGGATGTTATTGAAGAGATGATACAGGCCGAGATCGTGGATGAAACGGATGTGTTCAGTAAGTTTTATTATCCATTAACCCTTGCCTTGGGTAGTTAGGTTAAGGTGTCCATCTCCGTAATTGCGAAAGTAGTAATTCTATGGCCACCTCGAACCCACGTGTTTACTAAGTCAGTACTCAATGTGACAGGTGGTAAGCCATGTCGCCATTTACATTACTAACTATTTACCTGTTCGACGAACAGGTCGGTTTCCTCACGATGTTTTTTCCTCACCGTAGTAAGCTAAAGACATAAAACATACATAACATACGCTTTACGACTTGTATAATATATAATAATAAGCTAAAGAATTATTATTTATTCGACGAAGCTCAGTTGTTTGGGGTTTGACTCTGTATCGAGGGTACAGGGTTCAAATCCCAAGAGCATGTACCAATGGAAATGAAGTTTAATGAATTTCTATGTACATTTTCGTAATAAAAATACATTTGCGAAATGCATCGAATAATATAGTGAGGGAAAACATCGTGAGGAAACCCGCTCATATAGGTAATAGCCAGTGCCTATATACGACGATACGGTTCACTACCTATCACATTGGGTGCTGTCTTTAGTGAAACGCGGGCTTTGAGTGGCTCATACCTAACATGCCTTCGAAATTTCGGAGATAGGCACTCAAGCCCCTAACAAATATTGTAAAATGATGTCACATAAAATAAGAAACAGTAAGCTAACCAAATAAAATATTTATAATTGACGTATAAAATTACATATACAATAGGTTGAATCGGAATGAAATTGTGTAATTTTAATTTTTTAATGTTATAAGTTTATCTAAATGATCTTTTCAACAACGGCTCATACTTTTTCTTTTCATCTTCGAAATGCTTATATAATTGAACAACAATTTCCCTAGCGCAGTTTTATAAAACTGTACATTGTTTTTAGTAAAACAATTTGTTAACAAAAACAAAATCAACACGTACTCAGCACATGTATTCAATGACTTAAATAAATAAATGAAGCGCACTCAATGAACGAATAATAAATAAAAATAATAAAATGAAATTCCTTTTGTTCACACTAGACGCAGTAATACATATACACAAATATAGAAAAGAATTAATTATATACTAATTTACATTAATGAAACCAAGCGCACATGGCAACCCCGCGCAAGTGTGAATAGGATTTGTCTCAGCTAATAATAGTATAATATAATACACTTCTGGACACATCTATTGGCCCACCTAGCATTTTCAGTTTCTTTTGATTCTAGCTAAATTTTTTTATTAGGTCGAGTTAAAAGTTTTTATGCAGTTTTTAACCTGGCATATTCACAATGTCATTCAATAGCCTTTTTTTGAATTTCGAACACAGAATTTAAAGAAACAAAAGACAATTTGGAGCTTGTGTGTTGATATCCAACAATCGAAACCTAAACTCTAAGGTGGGCCAATAGATGTGTCCGGAAGTGTAGTATAATAGTCTTCATATGTGTCTTATAGTTAGTATAATTATTACTAAGCCATCATTCTCATACTAAACCCCTTTTCCAGTGGACAATCGCACCCGTAAGCGCCTTTTACGTCCAGCCCACAAGCCTCAGGACTTCGCAGCCTTCGCTGGTCATCATCACACCCAGCAGGTCCACGTATCACCACAATTGATACTAGCCACCTATCAGTTCTTGAGTACTAGTAAGTATCATAGTTTTAAAGGTTAGTTGTGTTTGGTGACGGTAGATGTCGTTTTGAAGTGGTTTGAAGAAGGTAAGGTTTCGAATAAATTGTAATTTAAAATAAGTATTGATGCTACTATGGTAAATATCACAAAACCTGAGGGTCCACGTGTCACCACAATTGATTCTGGCCACCTATCAGTTCTTGAGTACTAGTAAGTATCATCATTTTAAAGGTTAGTTGTGTTTTGTGACGGTAGATGTCGTGTTGTAGTGGTTTGAAGAAGGTTAGGTTTCGAATAATTCGTAATTTAAAATAAGTATTAATGCTGTCATGCTATCATCACCATTGTGAAAATAAATGCTTTATTATTATTATTATTGATGACCACCTATTAGTTCTTGAGCACTAGTAAATATCATAGTTTTAAAGGTTAGTTGTGTTTGGTGACGGTAGATGTCGTGTTGAAGTGGTTTGAAGAAGGTTAGGTTTCGAATAATTCGTAATTTAAAATAAGTATTTATGCATCTATGGTAAATGTCCCAAACCCTAAGGGTCCAAATATCATCACCAATGATGATGGCCACCTATCAGTTCTTGAGTACTAGAAAGTATCATAATTTTAAAGGTTAGGTGTGTTTGGTGACGGTAGATGTCGTTTTGAAGTGGTTTGAAGAAGGTAAGGTTTCGAATAAATCGTTATATAAAACAAGTATTTATGCTACTAGGGTAATCATTACACCCCGTGGATCTACGTATCATTACTCATGGCTTCTTATCAGATCTTGAATTCTATATTGAGCAATATCTATGTTTATAGATACCTGTCTCGTGCGAAGTCTGGGATTTTATAACAAAGCTAACTAGTTGTAAAAGGGACTAGGGGTAAATGGAATCTATTGGGCGTTGCCTAGCAACCTGTCAACAATGTTCCATATGACATCACAACCCCAACATTTATGCTAAAAAGTGACCTAAGAGATATCTCCGTGGTTCTGTCCACCTCGAAAGGGATTAAAGGACGTGAATGTATAAAAATGTCAAAATGTCGCAAATAATAGAAAGATAAAATTCATTTATTGTATTCACTATAAAAACACAAACTTAAAGAAAATAAATAATGAATACCATTGATGCAGTGAAAAGGTGCTGCCTTAATTTCCTTGATTCAAGATTCATTATGATTTCTTGGTGATTACGAGAAATATAAACATTAATAACAATATTTAAATATTTGTCGTTTAAGTAAAATTAAATTGAAATGATTATCTTAATAATAAATTTATTTATTTTATTTACATGTCCTCATGTCTATGATTTACGTAAATATAAGTAACCTTGTAAAGACATCATAAATAAAAGGGCATTTTTATTACAATTTTTTTTTAAATGATTTTTTAGATTTTTATTACAATTTTTTATTGAAAAAAATTCTGTGCAATAAATATTTTTACTGTTTTATAAACTGTAATTTTTTCATATGCAAAAATCAATTCAATACGTTACGTCCTGACGAGGTTAGTTTAAAAGTTTTGCTTATATCATACGTATCAACTCATACGAATCAAGTTACATTTTCTATACTATAGATGTCGTGTTAAACAGTTTTAACAAGGTTGCATTCCAAATAACTTTATATTGAAATTATTTTCGATGGGGATTAGTGGTTAGGGACTTGACTCTAAAATCAGTAATAATCTTTGTACTGGCCCATTAATGAGTGGCCATAAAAATTGAAATCTAAATGTATATACTGGATTACATATTATGTCAATTTGATATTTCGGGTTTTTCAAAAAATCTACGTCGAATTTAATAAATATTATATTATTAATATCTGCTAGATCACTTTTTAGCATAAATATTCATTCAATGATGTTGCGAAATTTATTGGAACATTGTTGACAGGGTGCTAGCCCATCCCCCAATCGATCAAACTTACCCTTAGTCACCTGCTACGACTAGCCAGCTAGTCAGCATTCCTTTTACGTCCCAGAATATATTAATATGTAGTATTAACTAGCGACTTCTGGCTATGTAATGGATGTTATTATACGTATAAACCTTCCTCTTGAATCACTCTATCTATTAAAAAAACCGCATCAATATCCGTTGCGTAGTTTCAAAGATTTAAGCATACAAAGGGACAGAGAAAGCGATTTTGTTTTATATTATGTAGTGATTCTGGTACTGAAATACTACATATTGACATTATGTATTGCTAAATAAATAAATATATACAAATATCTCGATAATGTCATTATCTATCAACCACAGGTGTACCGCCGTTCCGTCAGGAAATGATATCTGAAACTGTGTTACGTCGTTTGTTGAAACAAGACGTGATTCAGCACATCAAGTTGAAAGGAGATGAACAAAAGAATGACCCCAAGATCTACGTTTACCAAGAAGGGAAGCCGGTAAGTTAATAATAATATTTGGACATTATTACACCAATTGAACTAGCCCCTTGATAAGTACATTTAAGACATTGTTAACGGTACTAGTCCACGTATATTTAAGAAATGTATACATATTATATATAGATAAATACATATATAGCGTATATAATCAACGACCAGACTGGAAAGCAATAGAAAAGCGTAGTTCTCAACTCTACCTCCACCGGGAATCGAACCCGGGATCTCACGATTAGCGTTCGGGTGTCTAACCGATCACGCCACGGAGGTCGTCAAAGATACATACGTATATCATACGTACACACACATTACGCCCATATCCTAATAGAGGGGTAGGCAGACATCATGGATCCCTATTTCTAGCGATCCTAATAAACCAATTCGACGTAGCTCAGGTGTTTGGGGCTTCACTCTGTATCAGTGAGTACAGGGTTCAAATCCCGCTTCAGCATGTACCAATGGAAATGAAGTTTTAATGAATTTCTATGTACATTTTCGTAATAATAAAAATACATTTGCGAAGTGCGTTAAATACTGCGGTTAGAGAAAACATCTTGAGCAAACATACCTGTTCCCCGAACAGTCAGTGCTTGTAAATGGCGACAAGGCTTACCACCTGTCACATTGAGTACTACTAACTATACTAACTATCTGGTCAACAAGTGGGTTTGAGGTAGAAATAGAATTACTATTTCCGCGATTGCGGAGATGGATATCTAAATCTCTACTACTCCGCATGGGTTAATGATCGTGAACGCGTTCACAAAGAAAGAAAGAAAAAATAGTATACATAAAAAATAGTTCACTGCACATTACAATTTACATTACGTTTATCGTTTATCTTTGTCTATTCACTACATAGTATAAAACAAAGTCGCTTTCTCTGTCCCTATGTCCATTTGTATGCTTAAATCTTTGAAACTACGCAACGGATTTTGATGCGGATTTTTTCAATAGATAGAGTGATTTAAGAGGAAGGTTTATATGTATAATAACATCCAGTAAATAGTGGAGTAGGCTTTATATTTTATACCCGTGCGAAGCCGGAGCGGGTCACTAGTATTATATAAACATATCTCCAAAATGGCATACCGAAACTGCATGAAATTTTACGTTTGTGTTTAAATTGAAGTGTTATAAAATACTATTCAAACAAAACTATAATATTTTTTCTGATATTTGCAAAAAGTCAATGCGTCAGTGTTCTTTGATTAACGAGATACGGTTTCCTCACGATATCTTCCCTGAATAAGTAGCACGAACCAAATATAAAGAGGATCCGGCATAAGGAGCGGTCCCAGTTACGCGGTGCGGAGTCCAAATGGCGTGTTTTAATTGGTGCGGAGTCTAAAAATGTGTAATAGAAAGAAGATACCTAATTTGATTGGCCGATGCCGTGTTTTGATTGGCTCTAATATCTCCCCTCCATCCCGCGTACCTCGTTTCACCCCGCGTAATGCCACGCTAGTTTCCATACAAATATTGCGTAGGCCCACTCCTCTTATTAATTACTCCATGATAAGTACACTTAGAAATTGTATATTTCTTCCTCACAGATTGACTACTTCGTACTAATCCTGGAAGGCCGAGTGGAGGTGACAGTGGGTCGAGAGAACCTGGTCTTCGAAGCTGGCCCCTTCACGTACTTCGGTGTACAAGCGTTGACTCAAAACATCGGCGTTGGTAAGTACTGTTTTAAATAATATGCTCTGAAGTGCTGTAAAACCTTATTTAATGAAAGAAATACAGATTTACTTAAAGATAAAACTTCTGAGGAAAAATATGTGATCTTAATAATCCTTGTTATTTTTCCGTTGCCATTGCAACCTCTTGTCTTTTTACCCTATCAATACAGGCCATGATGCCATGTTGTTTGTACTAAAAGTTGCGGGGGGAGTTTTATAGCGGTTGTACCCCTTTGGTTTAGACCTCTTACGTTTTAAGAGGTCCTAGGTTCGAATCCCGGTTCGGTCATGTACGTATGAATGAAATTTTAATAAGTTTTCATTTACATACATAATTAACAGTCGCTAACTGTGAGGCAAACAACGTTTGGAAACGTATTAATCCCTCGGGATAGGTAACAGCCAGTGCCTATTTACGGCGATACGGTTCACTAGCTATCACGCTTGGAGTGACCCATACCTAACTTACCTTCGAAATTTCGGAGATGGGCATTCAAGCCTGAGACAAATCCGCCACATTAAAAATGGAGTGTGTATACACAAGTCTGGAAGCGTATGTATATAATATATATGTTTGGTGATTCCAGCTGAAACCCAGAACCCCACAACCCTGGGTTCTCTTCAGAACCTGAACATGGACTCCATGCTGCGTCACACCTTCGTCCCTGACTATTCGGTGCGAGCCATCACCGAGCTTTACTACCTGACTGTGAAACGGTGAGTGGAATAGCGACATCTGTGGTAAAGTGGGGGAATTATCTTGTGAAATTAGGGCGCCATCTGTGGTTTGGTGGGGGCATTAATATGAAATATTTACCTTTCAAACACGTATAATGTAAATAAAATATAAATATGTTAGATTAAAAAAACGAATCTTTCAATTATGAATTAAATTAAATCCAGACGTTAGAGAGATTTGTAATTTGAATGTATCTACAACTTATTCTACTAACGTTTAGATACACTAATAAATTAAAATATATGTTCGAGAGATTTGTATTCAACACTTCGTTTAATGTGGTCATTTACTCATATAGCCATTGTTTATCCTGTTAGGAAAGTACAGGTTTAAATATATATAGATATATGTTTCTATAGAGTTTAGTTAGATTTCACATGAAATATTGCGTGAATATATGTATGTGTCTATCTCTGTTCATATACATACATTCACGCCCTTTTATCCCTTTCGGGGTGCACAGAACCTTGGAGACATGAAAACGTCTCCTTGGTCACTCATTTGCATCAATATTGTGATGTTATATTGACAAATCCATCACCCAATATATTCCATTGACCCCTAGTCCCTCATTCCTTCTACAACATGCCGGGAGGTACGACAGCTAATTAGCATTCTTTTTACGTCCCAGACTACATACATAAAACATACGCTTCACGACTTGTGTATACACACTTCCTTTATATTATGTCAGGGTAGTCAGAGGCTTGAATGCCCATCTCCGAAATTTCGAAGGCAAGTTAGGTGTGGGTCATTCGAAGCCCGCGTATCACTAGATAGACAGCACCCAACGTGATAGGTAGTGAACCGTATCGCCGTATATAGGCACTGACTATTACCTATTCTGAGGGATAGGCAGGTTTCTCACGATGTTTTCCCACTCCGTTAAGAGTTTACTTCCAAGACTAGTAGGGGACAATATAAGCACCGTCATATATACCCCTAATCCCATAGTCGCCTCTACATTTCTGTTCCCAGATCCATGTACTTAGCCGCCAAACGTGCCACCTTAATGGAGAAGGGTGCCCTTAACACTGGAGAGACCAACGAGCAAATCGAGCCTGAAGTTGATAAGGTAATACATGCAACCAGCCTGTAGCAGTCCACTGCTGGACGTAGGCGTTCCCAAGGGAAAACACGATTTGTGGCCCTCAGCCAACCACTACCAGCGACCTTTTTCAGGTTATAGATCTATCTAGCAGGGGGCATAATTAATTACAATTAGAAGTAACATATAATATATTCTTAAGAATTAACGTAAGTCCAACTGTTAAACGATTGGTATTTTGTAAAGAAAAAACTTTAGAGAAGAAATGCCAAGAAACTCTGCAGACAATTTAACGTACATAGTTCATACAAATATGTAGAACCTATACAATAGTGTCATTTCAAAAATATACATGTATGTATGCTATTCGACGTAGCTCAGTTGTTTGGGGCTTGGCTCTGTATCAGTGGGTGCAGGGTTCAAATCCCGCTTGAGTATGTACCAATGGAAATGAAGTTTAATGAATTTCTATGTAAATTTTCGTAATAAAAATACAGTTACGAAATGCGTCGAAAACTACGGTGATGGAAAACATCGCGAGGAAACTTACCTGTTTCCTAAACTTGTCAATGACGACATGGCGAAGGTAGTCATTCTATAGCCACCTCGAACCCACGTGTTGACCAGATAATTAGTACTTAATGTCACAGGTGGTAAGCCATGTCGCCATTTATAAGCGCTAACTATTTTCTGTTCGACGAACAGATAGGTTTCCTCACGATGTTTTCCCTCATCGTAGTATTCGACGAATTTCGTAAACGTGTTTTTATTACATTACATTATTAAAATGTTATTAAATGTGTTTTTCTTATTATTAACAGCTTTTGCAAGACTCCAACAATTCTCCCTACATAGAGAAATCTTCGTTACAACAACAGGTATGAAAAGCATTTATTTTGTTACAGAACTTAATCAAATAATCAATGAAGGAATTAATTTACTTATTATATAACATACACGGGTTTTTTATATATTAAGTATAATAACAGCAAATATTATATTATAATATATACCTACTTATTCGTATTTGTACTTTGACAGTACCTTTTCACTGCATAGTACTAATACATTGTTTTAAAACTTTAATTATCAACATACGGTAAATAAATATGTTTTTTATCTTTCAAACAATTCAATAATAATTTTGAGAAACTCGCAAATTTAGTAATTTTATAAGAAAACGGGACTTATCGCGGATATTTAATAAACAAAGTATTACCTTTGTTACCCGACGTTTCGGCCATGTTGCAATGGCCAATTCCACGGGTCAAAGGTAATACTTTGTTTATAAAATATAGGCGACAAGTCCCGACTACTTGTAAAATAAATATTTATAAATAAGTCATATATTTATACACAGATGTCGTTACCCGTGTATGTTATGTAATGAATGGGAGTTTTTCAGTTATAACAAAAAATATTTATGATTTGCTGATAGAATTCAAATATATTACTCACCAATATTTTAATACATACAAACGTATGAATCTTGATCGTAATTTCTTTCGGTAGTCAGATTGAGTGTCCACCATTAACTGAGCATTGAGATGGTCTTTGGCCACTCGAAATCCACTTGTTACCTGATAATCAATCCAACGTGACAGGTGGTAAACCATGTCGCCATATATAGATACTGACTATTACCTATATCGAGAAGTAGCCAGGTTTATCTACCAAACTATTGACCCGCTCCGGCTTTGCACGGGTATAAAATATATAGCCTACACTATTTAAAGGATGTTATTATACATATAAGCCTTCCTCTTGAATCACTCTATCTATTAAAAAAAGCCGCATAAAAATCCGTCGCGTACTTTCAAAGATTTAAGCATACAAAGGGACAGAGAAAGCGACTTTGTTTTATACTATGTAGTGATTATGAAGTAAATGATTCTATCTCGAACACATAATTATGTTAACGAGAGGCCTAAGTCTACTAATGCATTTAGTACAATCGTAGTTTAATATTACTTCAGTAATAGTGTGAAGTTGGTAGTGGATTAGCAAGTGTCAAATTTGACCATTGATGCCAGTAATATGTCAAATTTTGTCTTAAAAATGGCTAAATTTGTCACTTTTGTTAATTCACGTACAACTTCACACTGTTGCTGAAGTAATATTGAAGTGATATTTGGCAAAAAGCATTTGTGGACTTGGGCCCCAAATATTCAATACCTAACATGAAAGATGGCTTTATATAACGCCATATAAAGTATGTTTTACTTATCATTATTTTAAACAACTTAATTCTATCAGTAAATCGTAAATATTATTT
Source organism: Leucoptera coffeella (assembly GCA_030578115.1). NCBI lineage: Eukaryota > Metazoa > Arthropoda > Insecta > Lepidoptera > Lyonetiidae > Leucoptera > Leucoptera coffeella. The sequence continues at coordinate 174,896 of JAMBLF010000074.1, read as the reverse complement.
ACCTTTGGTGCCGTTTTTGAAGTTTTGCTTTTTAATATATTGGGTTACATATAAAACATTAATCAATTAATATATAAATCATATATTTATTAACTTTTTATACCAAAAATATCTTACGATATTTTACCGTTTGTTTTTTATTTCAAAGCCCACAGATGTAGACAGGACAAGATACTAAAACCGTAAGCCAGGTAGCGTGACTAGCACGGCTTTAGAAATCTATGTTTACACGTGCTTATTTTACCTCTGGCAACATTTATTTTGAGCTGGTATTGTTTTTTATGAGAAAACAAAATGGCGACATTTAAGTAACTAATTTTGGGTAATTTTCGTAAAGAAATTATTCGAAATAAACATTCCCATCAAAATTTTTGAAAAGTGGTAAAATAAGTACGTACTTTTTAACACTGTTTATGATTGATAATTAGATTGTTTTTAATCAAATCTTTGTATTCATATCACATGTTGTCGCACTAATATTGTTTTACTCACACATTTTGTCTTATTAATTACATATTCTCGTGTTTAAAACCTTAGTATATATAATATGTCCTAGGTCACTTTTTAGCATGAAGGGGGTTTCATGTCATATGGACATTGGAAACAGGTTACTAGCCCCTTGCTCGATAGATTGTATTGACGTTAATGATGGAACTCGAGTGGCTTTTTGACTAATTTTAGATGACTCAAGTTTCGAGTGACTCGAGAGTGGACCGAGTAAATCGAGTCAAAAAAGTCACTCGAAACCATCACTAATTGACGTTTAGTCCTTTATTTGCCTCCAATGAAAATTTCTTTTTACGTCAAATACTAGCACGGCATTGTCTTTATTATTCTGGGTTTAGAAATTCTTTGATGTAAAGACATTTTTAATTTTGTAGTTCTTTATTTTGCTACCGGGTTTGAAGGTTTTGTTGAAATGTACTTTCAATTTACTTAAGAAATTCTAACTTAAAAATATGTTTTTATTGCGATGTTTTGGCATTGCATTTGTAACAAAAAATAGTTAGTTTTTACGTGTACCTACATATTAATTATGTACATTATATAATCATTATATACTTTTTAAATTAGCACTTTTGTTCTGCATGATTTCTTATAGCCATTATTCCCTAGAAAAGTCATAATATAAGTAATAGTCAGAGTTCTAAGCTTTTGCTACAATATAGTTAGTGTATTTATTACATACATTCAATCATATTCAACCACTATACTATTAGTGTGATAGGTGCTATCGATTCATTATTCGTTTATAGAACTTATATGTTAATCATTAATAATACAATATTTTCTTCCTTATATGAAATTTTAACAACATTCAAAGTATAAATGTTTAGAAACATAGTATAGGTCATTCATTACTCATTATCATTGACGACCTCCGTGGCGCGATCGGTTATCCACTTGAACGCTAAACGTCAGGACTCGATTTCGATTCCCGGTGGAAGCAGACTTAAGGACTACGCTTTCTTCTGCTTTCCAGTCTGTCGTTGATTGTATATGCCATATATGTATTTATCTGGATATATATATATATATATATAAATATAAATATTAAATATAAGTTAATTAGTACCCTTAATACAGGTCTTAAATATAGGTACTTAGCAAGCGGCTACTTCAATTGGTGTAATAGTGACCAAATATTATTATTACTCTTGAATTTCAATTATACAATAATAAACAATTACTATCTCCAAAATAAGTTCATAAGTTTAAATATTTCACCATAGATATGTACTCATAAATTTCCGTTACAATATTCAAACATTCACCCGCAAACATCCATGTTTTGTGTTGTCCTAAATCGCTTTTATAAAAAAATAAACTAATTATTTATTTTAACAGATCAACACACTGCCTGCAATACCAGCTGTACCAATTCCCAAGAACGAAGAGGAGGCTGGCAACCCCGAAGAAGAAGCGTTACTTAAAAAGTAGAAATTGTAAAATACTCTTAACATGGCAACACTACAAGATGGCGTCCGTATAAGTACTTTTAGATTTTGATATTTCAATTTGATTTGTTAAATTTAATATTATTTTATAGTTAATAGTAATAAAGTACTCACTTTTTAGTAATTGATTTAAATGAATGATTAATGCATCACATTAGAAAGAATGGTTAATACTAGTTCAGTGTTGTCGTGTTTTAACGAATGTTTTTTGGTAGAAATAGTAGTTTTTTCGTAATGGAGCAAATATGTCTGTTAGATGATTTAATTTTATTGTTATTTATTAAGTGAAGTGTTTTTTAAGATCAAATTAATGCAGATTTTAGTGTTTTTATGTTATCATATGCTTAAATTGCAATATTATTATTAATTTACACGAAATGTATACAAGTTCAAAGATTTATAAACATTGATTGACAATATCTACGTAAAATTTAAAGTTACGTTACCATGGTAACGAAATCAACTTTATAATGACAACTTTATATTTTACAATGAAAAATATTTAATCCCTTTATTATATAAATATTCGTTTTGGTGCTTTTTCAAAAACATAAATGTACATTTTGACAATTTGCGAAATACATAATTTTTACAGTAAGAAAAAAAATACGTAAAGAACGTGCCTATTCTTTGAAATAGGTAATAGTCAGCCAACCCAGCCTATACACGAGAATACCACCTGTCACTTTTGGTGCTGACTATCTGGTTAACACGTGGATTCGACGTGACCATAAATGACTTACTCCATAATTACGGAGATGGACACGTGAACCTCTGACTACCCCACAAAGATGATGCTATTTAGTTTTAGATGTAACTTAGGTATGATTACAAGCATTTCGTTGTATGAAAGGTTTTCGTAGATATATAGATATATTTAACAAGTATATTTACTGCATATTGACCCAAGAATAAATTTGAAACATATTCTAGTACTTAAATGACTTAAATATTATGTAGTATATTGATTTACATATATTTATATATTAAAACAACGTAAATATTCAAATATACTTACATTTTTCTTATATTAGTATATATAGGATAATTCAGTTTGATTCTAAATACGTACTTCTGTAAACATACTAAGAAATAGAGAAATATATAATTAAATGATTTAGAAAATGCTTATTTAAACATCTTTCAAAAGCAAGAATTAAACTACATGTATAACAATTTACATATACATGTATTTACAGCTATATATTATCTTTAAAGGTTGTAAAAGTATATTAATATTAGTAAATACAAAATTGAATTGTACAAAAACGCGGTAAAAATATCATGACTGACAAGTCCAAATAAATGAGCTTAACTGACAGCGGCTGTCAGTCTAATAGTGCCTTAAATACACAAAATATTATTATACATATAGAATGAATAAATCGTATTTACAGCATTGAATATATGAAATGTTTTTGTTATGAAATTGAAATCAATGTTAAGGTATATTTTGTTAAATAGACGTTTCGTGAAATACAGATTTTATTAAGCTTCGCCATTTTGTTTTATTCTACACCTTTTTGCATACACACTCTTAACGACTAACGACCTAAGATTAATTAAGACCAAAGACTATCAATCGTCATCTGGAACGGGTGACAAATTTCTCTTGCTTCCCTCACACCCATTAGCTTCTATGCAAGCATATATTTATTGAATAACGGTGACATTAGTAGAACCTATAACCACCGAGTGTTAAAAAAGACAAACGCGTTCACGATTATAAACTCATACGGGGTAGTCAGAGGTACAGGTATCCATCTCTGCAAACGCGGAGGTAGTAATTATATGGCTACCTCAAACCCACGTTGTGACCAGATAGTACTCGATGTGACAGGTGGCAAACCATGTCGCCATTTACATTACTAACTATTACCTGTTTAGGGAACAGGTAGGTTTCCTCACGATGTTTTCCCTCAGCGTAGAAAAAAAATCTTGTTAAATCAGATGTTGTACCATTTTAATTTCAACGGACTGCTACATTGTAAACAATTCGGCTTCACAAAGGGTTTGTCCACCACTGATGCTGGTGTAGAACTAATAAAAGGGATTTTTGATGCCTGGGAACGGTAACAGGATGCATTTGGTATTTTCTGCGACCTTTCTAAGGCGTTCGATTGTGTCCGGCGGATATAATAATAAGAATATTAGAATATTATGGGGTTAAAAATAATTCACTAAATGTAATAAAATCATATTTAAGTAATAAAGTACAAAAAGTAACTATTGGTGTGGAGCAGTCATCGGGTCGTTCAGTCCAGATGGGGGTGCCTCAAGGCTCAATATTAGGTCCGTTTCTTAGTGTACATAAATTACTTGCCTTTTGTAACTAAAGATAGGTGCAGGATGGTCCTTTTTGCTGATGACACATCCCTAATCTTTAAAATTAGCAGGAAGATTGATGAGTCGCAAACAATATACTCGGTGATAGGAGATGTAGTTCAATGGTTTCAATTTAACAATTTAGTTCTTAATAATAAAACAAAATGTATTAAATTTACTTTGCCAAATGTTAATAGTGTCGAAACCAATCTAAAAATAAATAATGAGAAAATAGATAAAATAAATACTACTGTCTTCTTAGGGATAACTTTAGATTCAAAGCTGCAGTGGGGGACCACATTCGCGTTTTATCTAAAAAACTTAGTTCCGCGGCATATGCTGTTAAACGGGTTCGGGAATATACGGACGAGTACACGGCTAGGGTTGTTTATTTCAGCTACTTTCATAGCATTATGTCTGATGGCATCTTGCTGTGGGGTTGTGCTGCTGACATAAACACAATATTCGTTTTGCAGAAGAGGGCTGTTCGCTGCATTTACAGAATGGGCCCCAGAGAGTCACTTCGCGAAAAATTTGAAGAAATAGATATTTTGACGGTTGTTGCTCAGTACATATATGAGTGTGTCATTTATGTACATAAATATATAAATATTTGTAGAAGAAACTGTGATGTTCATAAAATTAATACTAGGAACAAACATAAGCTGTATGTGGCGCCCTCGAGGCTTCAAAAGGTCAAGAAATCTTTTGTTGGAAATTGCGTGCGTTTTTATAATCATTTACCGGACTGGATTGCCCTTACCTAAATTTAAGACAATAGTTAGAGGCCGACTAGTCCGGAGCGCTTACTTCGCGGTCGGGGAATACCTTACCAATGCTCAGGGTTGGCAATGAGTGCATCTAAGCTATATGTGCAAAGATAATTATGTTTCTTTATAATTTGTTTTTGTAACTGGCACTGGGCAAAAAATCTTGAAAGCCGGAGTTTCTTGTTGGTTTTTCTCCGAGCCAGGGCTTCCGAACCAACGGTAGAATTTAAATGCTAAGAGACAACCAGTGTCAGACAAATGTTTTGACTTTCAATTACTGTGCTTGTACTTATGTTGAATAAAAACATTTGACTTTGTAGTATCCAACGCATTTTGTCAATGTTTGTAAAAATAAACACAAAATCAATTAAAATGTTTATCGACCCTTTAAAACTCCAAACTTTTGTTTATTAAAGATATAATATTAACTAAAATGCGCTAGTAGTTGATATAGAATAAGTTTTTCATTTATTTTGCTAATTGCTGGTAGTAACGAGATTGGACGATAATTAGCTAGTCAGTGTTACTATCAGATTTATTAATGGGATAATTTTGTTGAATCTCATCTAATCAGGAAACTCACCACATTCTATGCAAAAATAATGGTCAGGTCCGGTGCAATCAAAACCATAATGACAGAAAATACAACTTAACCGAATGACCCCACAGATCACAAGTTTTCTTTTCCTGTACCAATTTAAATCTCTTGATAATATCAACCGGGCTGATTTGTTTAAAACTAAAACATCTATTTTATTGAGGTACATTATTTTCTATTAAATTTCTAGCTACCATATTTCGTCTTTCAAGGATATTCCTGAAAAGGACTAACGTCCTTCAAACGTAGTCCTGAAAAAGACTATCATACTTCAAGGATATTCCTAAAAAGGACTATCATCCTTCAAAGATATTCCTGAAAAGGACTATCGTCCTTTAAGGATATTCCTGAAAAGGTCTAAAGTCTTTCAAGGATATTCCTGAAATGGACTATCATCCTTCAATGATATTCCTGAAAAGGACTATGATCCGTCAAGGATGTTCCTAAAAAAAACTACCATCCTTCAAACGTAGTCTTGAAACACAATATCGTCCTTCAAGAAAAGGACCTGAAAAGGACTATCGTCCTTCAAGGATATTCCTGAAAAGGACTATCGTCCTTCAAGGATATTCCTGAAAAGGACTATCGTCCTTCAAGGATATTCCTGAAAAAGACAGTCATCCTTTAAGGATATTCCTGAAAAGGACTAACGTCCTTAAAGGATATTCCTAAAAAGGACTAACGTCCTTCAAGGATATTCCTGAAAAGGACTAACGTCCTTCAAGGATATTCCTGAAAAGGACTGTCGTCCTACAAGGATTTTCCTGAAAAGGACTAACATCTTTCAAGGATATTCCTGAAAAGGACTAACGTCCTTCAAGGATATTCCTGATAAGGGCTATCGTCCTTCAAGGATATTCCTGAAACACCACACTTTCGTCCTTCAAGGATATTCCTGAAATGGACTATCGTCCTTCAAGGATATTCCTGAAAAGGACTGTCGTCCTTCAAGGATATTCCTGAAGAGGAATATCGTCCCACAAGGATATTCCTGAAAAGGACTGTCGTTCTTCAAGGATATTCCTGATAAGGACTATCGTCCTTCAAGGATATTCCTGAAAAGGACTATCGTCCTTTAAGGATATTCCTGAAAAGGACTATCGTCCTTTAAGGATATTCCTGAAACACACTATAGTCCTTCAAGGATATTCCTGAAAAGGACTATCGTCCTTTGAGGATATTCCTGAAAAGGACTATCGTCCATTAAGGATGTTTCTGAAACACACTTTCGTCCTTCATGGATATTCCTGAAAAGGACTCTCGTCCTTCAAGGATATTCCTGAAAAGGTCTATCGTCCTACAAGTATATTCCTGAAAAAGACTAACGTCTATCAAGGATATTCCTGAAAAGGACTATCGTCCATTAAGAATATTCCTGAAACACACTTTCATCCTTCATGGATATTCCTGAAACACACTATCGTCCTCCAAGGGTATTCCTGAAATGGACTATCGTCCTTCAAGGATATTCCTAAAAAGGACTGTCGTCCTTCAAGGATATTACTGAAAAGGACTGTCGTCCTTCAAGGATATTCCTGAAAAGGACTAACGTCCTTCAAAGATATTCCTGAAAAGGACTAAAGTCCTTCAAGGATATTCTTGAAAAGGACTATCGTCCATCAAGGATATCCCTGAAAAGGACTATCGTCCTTCAAGGATATTCCTGAAACACACCATAGTCCTTCAAGGATATTCCTGAAAAGGACTATCGTCCTTTGAGAATATTCTTGTAACACACTATCGTCCTCTAAGGATATTCCTGAAAAGGAGTATCGTCCTACAAGTATATTCCTGAAAAAGACTAACGTCTATCAAGGATATTCCTGAAAAGGTCTATCGTCCTACAAGTATAATCCTGAAAAAGACTGACGTCTATCAAGGATATTCCTGAAAAGGACTATCGTCCATTAAGAATATTTCTGAAACACACTTTCATCCTTCATGGATATTCCTGAAACACACTATCGTCCTCCAAGGGTATTCCTGAAATGGGCTATCGTCCTTCAAGGATATTCCTGGAAAGGACTGTCGTCCTTCAAGGATATTACTGAAAAGGACTGTCGTCCTTCAAGGATATTCCTGAAAAGGACTAACGTCCTTCAAAGATATTCCTGAAAAGGACTATCGTCCTTCAAGGATATTCCTAAAACACACTATAGGCCTTCAAGGATATTCCTGAAAAGGACTAACGTCCTTCAAGGATATTCCTAAAAAAGACAATCGTGCTTTAAGGATATTCCTGTAACACACTATCGTCCTTCAAGGATATTCTTGAAAAGGACTATCGTTCGTGAAGGATATTCCTGAAAAGGACTATCGTCCGTCAAGGATATTCCTGAAAAGGACTATCGTTCTTCAAGGATATTCCTGAGAAAGACTATCGTCCATTAAGGATATTCCTAAAAAGGACTAACGTCCTTCAAGGATATTCCTGAAAAGGACTAACGTCTTTCAAGGATATTCCTGAAAAGGACTAACGTCCTTCAAGGATATTCCTGATAAGGGCTATCGTCCTTCAAGGATATTCCTGAAACACACTTTCGTCCTTCAAGGATATTCCTGAAATGGACTATCGTCCTTCAAGGATATTCCTGAAAAGGACTGTCGTCCTTCAAGGATATTCCTGAAGAGGAATATCGTCCCACAAGGATATTCTTGAAAAGGACTGTCGTTCTTCAAGGATATTCCTGATAAGGACTATCGTCCTTCAAGGATATTCCTGAAAAGGACTATCGTCCTTTAAGGATATTCCTGAAAAGGACTATCGTCCTTTAAGGATATTCCTGAAACACACTATAGTCCTTCAAGGATATTCCTGAAAAGGACTATCGTCCTTCATGGATATTCCTGAAAAGGACTCTCGTCCTTCAAGGATATTCCTGAAAAGGTCTATCGTCCTACAAGTATATTCCTGAAAAAGACTAACGTCTATCAAGGATATTCCTAAAAAGGACTGTCGTCCTACAAGGATTTTCCTGAAAAGGACTAACGTCTGTCAAGGATATTCCTGAAAAAGACTAACATCCTTCAAGGATATTCCTAAAAAGGACTATCGTCCTTCAAGGATATTCCTGAAAAGGACTGTCGTCCTACAAGGATTTTCCTGAAAAGGACTAACGTCTTTCAAGGATATTCCTGACAAGGACTGTCGTTCTTCAAGGATATTCCTGATAAGGACTATCGTCCTTCAAGGATATTCCTGAAAAGGACTATCGTCCTTTAAGGATATTCCTGAAAAGGACTATCGTCCTTTAAGGATATTCCTGAAACACACTATAGTCCTTCAAGGATACTCCTGAAAAGGACTATCGTCCTTCAAGGATATTCCTGAAAAGGTCTATCGTCCATTAAGGATATTTCTGAAAAGGACTATCGTCCTTTAAGGATATTCCTGAAACACACTTTCGTCCTTCATGGATATTCCTGAAAAGGACTCTCGTCCTTCAAGGATATTCCTGAAAAGGTCTATCGTCCTACAAGTATATTCCTGAAAAAGACTAACGTCTATCAAGGATATTCCTAAAAAGGACTGTCGTCCTACAAGGATTTTCCTGAAAAGGACTAACGTCTGTCAAGGATATTCCTAAAAAAGACTAACATCCTTCAAGGATATTCCTAAAAAGGACTATCGTCCTTCAAGGATATTCCTGAAAAGGACTGTCGTCCTACAAGGATTTTCCTGAAAAGGACTAACGTCTTTCAAGGATATTCCTGAAAAGGACTAACGTCCTTCAAGGATATTCCTGATAAGGGCTATCGTCCTTCAAGGATATTCCTGAAACACACTTTCGTCCTTCAAGGATATTCCTGAAATGGACTATCGTCCTTCAAGGATATTCCTGAAAAGGACTGTCGTCCTTCAAGGATATTCCTGAAGAGGAATATCGTCCCACAAGGATATTCCTGAAAAGGACTGTCGTTCTTCAAGGATATTCCTGATAAGGACTATCGTCCTTCAAGGATATTCCTGAAAAGGACTATCGTCCTTTAAGGATATTCCTGAAAAGGACTATCGTCCTTTAAGGATATTCCTGAAACACACTATAGTCCTTCAAGGATATTCCTGAAAAGGACTATCGTCCTTTGAGGATATTCCTGAAAAGGACTATCGTCCAATAAGGATATTTCTGAAACACACTTTCGTCCTTCATGGATATTCCTGAAAAGGACTCTCGTCCTTCAAGGATATTCCTGAAAAGGTCTATCGTCCTACAAGTATATTCCTGAAAAAGACTAACGTCTATCAAGGATATTCCTGAAAAGGATTATCGTCCATTAAGAATATTCCTGAAACACACTTTCATCCTTCATGGATATTCCTGAAACACACTATCGTCCTCCAAGGGTATTCCTGAAATGGGCTATCGTCCTTCAAGGATATTCCTGAAAAGGACTGTCGTCCTTCAAGGATATTACTGAAAAGGACTGTCGTCCTTCAAGGATATTCCTGAAAAGGACTAACGTCCTTCAAAGATATTCCTGAAAACGACTATCGTCCTTCAAGGATATTCCTAAAACACACTATAGGCCTTCAAGGATATTCCTGAAAAGGACTAACGTCCTTCAAGGATATTCCTAAAAAAGACAATCGTGCTTTAAGGATATTCCTGTAACACACTATCGTCCTTCAAGGATATTCTTGAAAAGGACTATCGTTCGTGAAGGATATTCCTGAAAAGGACTATCGTCCTTCAAGGATATTCCTGAAAAGGACTGTCGTCCTACAAGGATTTTCCTGAAAAGGACTAACGTCTTTCAAGGATATTCCTGAAAAGGACTGTCGTCCTACAAGGATTTTCCTGAAAAGGACTAACGTCTTTCAAGGATATTCCTGAAAAGGACTAACGTCCTTCAAGGATATTCCTGATAAGGGCTATCGTCCTTCAAGGATATTCCTGAAACACACTTTCGTCCTTCAAGGATATTCCTGAAATAGACTATCGTCCTTCAAGGATATTCCTGAAAAGGACTGTCGTCCTTCAAGGATATTCCTGAAGAGGAATATCGTCCCACAAGGATATTCTTGAAAAGGACTGTCGTTCTTCAAGGATATTCCTGATAAGGACTATCGTCCTTCAAGGATATTCCTGAAAAGGACTATCGTCCTTTAAGGATATTCCTGAAAAGGACTATCGTCCTTTAAGGATATTCCTGAAACACACTATAGTCCTTCAAGGATATTCCTGAAAAGGACTATCGTCCTTTGAGGATATTCCTGAAAAGGACTATCGTCCATTAAGGATATTTCTGAAAAGGACTATCGTCCATTAAGGATATTTCTGAAAAGGACTATCGTCCATTAAGGATATTTCTGAAACACACTTTCGTCCTTCATGGATATTCCTGAAAAGGACTCTCGTCCTTCAAGGATATTCCTGAAAAGGTCTATCGTCCTACAAGTATATTCCTGAAAAAGACTAACGTCTATCAAGGATATTCCTAAAAAGGACTGTCGTCCTACAAGGATTTTCCTGAAAAGGACTAACGTCTGTCAAGGATATTCCTGAAAAAGACTAACATCCTTCAAGGATATTCCTAAAAAGGACTATCGTCCTTCAAGGATATTCCTGAAAAGGACTGTCGTCCTACAAGGATTTTCCTGAAAAGGACTAACGTCTTTCAAGGATATTCCTGAAAAGGACTAACGTCCTTCAAGGATATTCCTGATAAGGGCTATCGTCCTTCAAGGATATTCCTGAAACACACTTTCGTCCTTCAAGGATATTCCTGAAATGGACTATCGTCCTTCAAGGATATTCCTGAAAAGGACTGTCGTCCTTCAAGGATATTCCTGAAGAGGAATATCGTCCCACAAGGATATTCCTGAAAAGGACTGTCGTTCTTCAAGGATATTCCTGATAAGGACTATCGTCCTTCAAGGATATTCCTGAAAAGGACTATCGTCCTTTAAGGATATTCCTGAAAAGGACTATCGTCCTTTAAGGATATTCCTGAAACACACTATAGTCCTTCAAGGATATTCCTGAAAAGGACTATCGTCCTTTGAGGATATTCCTGAAAAGGACTATCGTCCATTAAGGATATTTCTGAAAAGGACTATCGTCCATTAAGGATATTTCTGAAACACACTTTCGTCCTTCATGGATATTCCTGAAAAGGACTCTCGTCCTTCAAGTATATTCCTGAAAAGGTCTATCGTCCTACAAGTATATTCCTGAAAAAGACTAACGTCTATCAAGGATATTCCTAAAAAGGACTGTCGTCCTACAAGGATTTTCCTGAAAAGGACTAACGTCTGTCAAGGATATTCCTGAAAAAGACTAACATCCTTCAAGGATATTCCTAAAAAGGACTATCGTCCTTCAAGGATATTCCTGAAAAGGACTGTCGTCCTACAAGGATTTTCCTGAAAAGGACTAACGTCTTTCAAGGATATTCCTGAAAAGGACTAACGTCCTTCAAGGATATTCCTGATAAGGGCTATCGTCCTTCAAGGATATTCCTGAAACACACTTTCGTCCTTCAAGGATATTCCTGAAATGGACTATCGTCCTTCAAGGATATTCCTGAAAAGGACTGTCGTCCTTCAAGGATATTCCTGAAGAGGAATATCGTCCCACAAGGATATTCCTGAAAAGGACTGTCGTTCTTCAAGGATATTCCTGATAAGGACTATCGTCCTTCAAGGATATTCCTGAAAAGGACTATCGTCCTTTAAGGATATTCCTGAAAAGGACTATCGTCCTTTAAGGATATTCCTGAAACACACTATAGTCCTTCAAGGATATTCCTGAAAAGGACTATCGTCCTTTGAGGATATTTCTGAAACACACTTTCGTCCTTCAAGGATATTCCTGAAGAGGAATATCGTCCCACAAGGATATTCCTGAAAAGGACTGTCGTTCTTCAAGGATATTCCTGATAAGGACTATCGTCCTTCAAGGATATTCCTGAAAAGGACTATCGTCCTTTAAGGATATTCCTGAAAAGGACTATCGTCCTTTAAGGATATTCCTGAAACACACTATAGTCCTTCAAGGATATTCCTGAAAAGGACTATCGTCCTTTGAGGATATTCCTGAAAAGGACTATCGTCCATTAAGGATATTTCTGAAAAGGACTATCGTCCATTAAGGATATTTCTGAAACACACTTTCGTCCTTCATGGATATTCCTGAAAAGGACTCTCGTCCTTCAAGTATATTCCTGAAAAGGTCTATCGTCCTACAAGTATATTCCTGAAAAAGACTAACGTCTATCAAGGATATTCCTAAAAAGGACTGTCGTCCTACAAGGATTTTCCTGAAAAGGACTAACGTCTGTCAAGGATATTCCTGAAAAAGACTAACATCCTTCAAGGATATTCCTAAAAAGGACTATCGTCCTTCAAGGATATTCCTGAAAAGGACTGTCGTCCTACAAGGATTTTCCTGAAAAGGACTAACGTCTTTCAAGGATATTCCTGAAAAGGACTAACGTCCTTCAAGGATATTCCTGATAAGGGCTATCGTCCTTCAAGGATATTCCTGAAACACACTTTCGTCCTTCAAGGATATTCCTGAAATGGACTATCGTCCTTCAAGGATATTCCTGAAAAGGACTGTCGTCCTTCAAGGATATTCCTGAAGAGGAATATCGTCCCACAAGGATATTCCTGAAAAGGACTGTCGTTCTTCAAGGATATTCCTGATAAGGACTATCGTCCTTCAAGGATATTCCTGAAAAGGACTATCGTCCTTTAAGGATATTCCTGAAAAGGACTATCGTCCTTTAAGGATATTCCTGAAACACACTATAGTCCTTCAAGGATATTCCTGAAAAGGACTATCGTCCTTTGAGGATATTTCTGAAACACACTTTCGTCCTTCAAGGATATTCCTGAAGAGGAATATCGTCCCACAAGGATATTCCTGAAAAGGACTGTCGTTCTTCAAGGATATTCCTGATAAGGACTATCGTCCTTCAAGGATATTCCTGAAAAGGACTATCGTCCTTTAAGGATATTCCTGAAAAGGACTATCGTCCTTTAAGGATATTCCTGAAACACACTATAGTCCTTCAAGGATATTCCTGAAAAGGACTATCGTCCTTTGAGGATATTCCTGAAAAGGACTATCGTCCATTAAGGATATTTCTGAAAAGGACTATCGTCCATTAAGGATATTTCTGAAACACACTTTCGTCCTTCATGGATATTCCTGAAAAGGACTCTCGTCCTTCAAGTATATTCCTGAAAAGGTCTATCGTCCTACAAGTATATTCCTGAAAAAGACTAACGTCTATCAAGGATATTCCTAAAAAGGACTGTCGTCCTACAAGGATTTTCCTGAAAAGGACTAACGTCTGTCAAGGATATTCCTGAAAAAGACTAACATCCTTCAAGGATATTCCTAAAAAGGACTATCGTCCTTCAAGGATATTCCTGAAAAGGACTGTCGTCCTACAAGGATTTTCCTGAAAAGGACTAACATCTTTCAAGGATATTCCTGAAAAGGACTAACGTCCTTCAAGGTTATTCCTGATAAGGGCTATCGTCCTTCAAGGATATTCCTGAAACACACTTTCGTCCTTCAAGGATATTCCTGAAATGGACTATCGTCCTTCAAGGATATTCCTGAAAAGGACTGTCGTCCTTCAAGGATATTCCTGAAGAGGAATATCGTCCCACAAGGATATTCCTGAAAAGGACTGTCGTTCTTCAAGGATATTCCTGATAAGGACTATCGTCCTTCAAGGATATTCCTGAAAAGGACTATCGTCCTTTAAGGATATTCCTGAAAAGGACTATCGTCCTTTAAGGATATTCCTGAAACACACTATAGTCCTTCAAGGATATTCCTGAAAAGGACTATCGTCCTTTGAGGATATTCCTGAAAAGGACTATCGTCCAATAAGGATATTTCTGAAACACACTTTCGTCCTTCATGGATATTCCTGAAAAGGACTCTCGTCCTTCAAGGATATTCCTGAAAAGGTCTATCGTCCTACAAGTATATTCCTGAAAAAGACTAACGTCTATCAAGGATATTCCTGAAAAGGACTATCGTCCATTAAGAATATTCCTGAAACACACTTTCATCCTTCATGGATATTCCTGAAACACACTATCGTCCTCCAAGGGTATTCCTGAAATGGGCTATCGTCCTTCAAGGATATTCCTGAAAAGGACTGTCGTCCTTCAAGGATATTACTGAAAAGGACTGTCGTCCTTCAAGGATATTCCTGAAAAGGACTAACGTCCTTCAAAGATATTCCTGAAAAGGACTATCGTCCTTCAAGGATATTCCTAAAACACACTATAGGCCTTCAAGGATATTCCTGAAAAGGACTAACGTCCTTCAAGGATATTCCTAAAAAAGACAATCGTGCTTTAAGGATATTCCTGTAACACACTATCGTCCTTCAAGGATATTCTTGAAAAGGACTATCGTTCGTGAAGGATATTCCTGAAAAGGACTATCGTCCTTCAAGGATATTCCTGAAAAGGACTAACGTTCTTCAAGGATATTCCTGAGAAAGACTATCGTCCATTAAGGATATTCCTAAAAAGGACTAACGTCCTTCAAGAATATTCCTAAAAAGGACTATCGTCCTTCAAGGATATTCCTGAAAAGAGCTAACATCCTTCAAGGATATTCCTGAAAAGGATTGTCGTCCTTCAAGGATATTCCTGAAAAAGACAATCGACCGTCAAGGATATTCCTGAAAAGGACTATCGTCCTTCAAGGATATTCCTGAAAAGGACTAACGTCCTTCAAGGATATTCCTGAAAAGGACTATCGTTCTTCAAGGATATTCCTGAGAAAGACTAACGTCCTTCAAGGATATTCCTAAAAAGGACTAACGTCCTTCAAGAATATTCCCAAAAATGAATATCGTCCTTCAAGGATATTCCTGAAAAGGACTAACATCCTTCACGGATATTCCTGAAAAGGACTGTCGTCCTTCAAGGATATTCCTGAAAAAGACAATCGTCCTTTAAGGATATTCCTGAAAAAGACAATCGTCCTTTAAGGAAATTCCTGAAAAGGACTATCGTCCTTCAAGGATATTCCTGAAAAGGAATATCGTCCTTCAAGGATATTCCTGAAAAGGACTATCGTCCTTCAAGGATATTCCTGAAAAGGACTATCGTCCTTCAAGGATATTCCTGAAAAGGACTATCGTCCTTCATGGATATTCCTGAAACACACTATCGTCCTTCAAGGATATTCCTGAAATGGACTAACGTCCTTCAAGGACATTCCTGAAAAGGACTATCGTCCTTTAAGTATATTCCTGAAAAGGACTATCGTCCTTCAAGGATATTCCTGAAAAGGACTATCGTCCTTTAAGGATATACCTGAAACACACTAAAGTCCTTCAAGGATATTCCTGAAATGGACAATCGTCCTGTTAGGATATTCCTGAAACACACTATAGTCCTTTAAGTATATTCCTGAAAAGGACTATCGTCCTTCAAGGATATTCCTGAAAAGGACTATCGTCCTTTAAGGATATACCTGAAACACACTAACGTCCTTCAAGGATATTCCTGAAATGGACAATCGTCCTGTTAGGATATTCCTGAAAAGGACTATCGTCCATTAAGGATATTTCTGAAAAGGACTATCGTCCATTAAGGATATTTCTGAAAAGGACTATCGTCCATTAAGGATATTTCTGAAACACACTTTCGTCCTTCATGGATATTCCTGAAAAGGACTATCGTCCTTCAAGGATATTCCTGAAAAGGACTATCGTCCTTCAAGGATATTCCTGAAAAGGACTATCGTCCTTCATGGATATTCCTGAAACACACTATCGTCCTTCAAGGATATTCCTGAAATGGACTAACGTCCTTCAAGGACATTCCTGAAAAGGACTATCGTCCTTTAAGTATATTCCTGAAAAGGACTATCGTCCTTCAAGGATATTCCTGAAAAGGACTATCGTCCTTTAAGGATATACCTGAAACACACTAAAGTCCTTCAAGGATATTCCTGAAATGGACAATCGTCCTGTTAGGATATTCCTGAAACACACTATAGTCCTTTAAGTATATTCCTGAAAAGGACTATCGTCCTTCAAGGATATTCCTGAAAAGGACTATCGTCCTTTAAGGATATTCCTGAAACACACTATAGTCCTTCAAGGATATTCCTGAAAAGGACTATCGTCCTTTGAGGATATTCCTGAAAAGGACTATCGTCCATTAAGGATATTTCTGAAAAGGACTATCGTCCATTAAGGATATTTCTGAAAAGGACTATCGTCCATTAAGGATATTTCTGAAACACACTTTCGTCCTTCATGGATATTCCTGAAAAGGACTCTCGTCCTTCAAGGATATTCCTGAAAAGGTCTATCGTCCTACAAGTATATTCCTGAAAAAGACTAACGTCTATCAAGGATATTCCTAAAAAGGACTGTCGTCCTACAAGGATTTTCCTGAAAAGGACTAACGTCTGTCAAGGATATTCCTGAAAAAGACTAACATCCTTCAAGGATATTCCTAAAAAGGACTATCGTCCTTCAAGGATATTCCTGAAAAGGACTGTCGTCCTACAAGGATTTTCCTGAAAAGGACTAACGTCTTTCAAGGATATTCCTGAAAAGGACTAACGTCCTTCAAGGATATTCCTGATAAGGGCTATCGTCCTTCAAGGATATTCCTGAAACACACTTTCGTCCTTCAAGGATATTCCTGAAATGGACTATCGTCCTTCAAGGATATTCCTGAAAAGGACTGTCGTCCTTCAAGGATATTCCTGAAGAGGAATATCGTCCCACAAGGATATTCCTGAAAAGGACTGTCGTTCTTCAAGGATATTCCTGATAAGGACTATCGTCCTTCAAGGATATTCCTGAAAAGGACTATCGTCCTTTAAGGATATTCCTGAAAAGGACTATCGTCCTTTAAGGATATTCCTGAAACACACTATAGTCCTTCAAGGATATTCCTGAAAAGGACTATCGTCCTTTGAGGATATTCCTGAAAAGGACTATCGTCCATTAAGGATATTTCTGAAAAGGACTATCGTCCATTAAGGATATTTCTGAAACACACTTTCGTCCTTCATGGATATTCCTGAAAAGGACTCTCGTCCTTCAAGTATATTCCTGAAAAGGTCTATCGTCCTACAAGTATATTCCTGAAAAAGACTAACGTCTATCAAGGATATTCCTAAAAAGGACTGTCGTCCTACAAGGATTTTCCTGAAAAGGACTAACGTCTGTCAAGGATATTCCTGAAAAAGACTAACATCCTTCAAGGATATTCCTAAAAAGGACTATCGTCCTTCAAGGATATTCCTGAAAAGGACTGTCGTCCTACAAGGATTTTCCTGAAAAGGACTAACGTCTTTCAAGGATATTCCTGAAAAGGACTAACGTCCTTCAAGGATATTCCTGATAAGGGCTATCGTCCTTCAAGGATATTCCTGAAACACACTTTCGTCCTTCAAGGATATTCCTGAAATGGACTATCGTCCTTCAAGGATATTCCTGAAAAGGACTGTCGTCCTTCAAGGATATTCCTGAAGAGGAATATCGTCCCACAAGGATATTCCTGAAAAGGACTGTCGTTCTTCAAGGATATTCCTGATAAGGACTATCGTCCTTCAAGGATATTCCTGAAAAGGACTATCGTCCTTTAAGGATATTCCTGAAAAGGACTATCGTCCTTTAAGGATATTCCTGAAACACACTATAGTCCTTCAAGGATATTCCTGAAAAGGACTATCGTCCTTTGAGGATATTTCTGAAACACACTTTCGTCCTTCAAGGATATTCCTGAAGAGGAATATCGTCCCACAAGGATATTCCTGAAAAGGACTGTCGTTCTTCAAGGATATTCCTGA
The DNA here is from genome assembly GCA_030578115.1 of Leucoptera coffeella. Classification (NCBI taxonomy): domain Eukaryota; kingdom Metazoa; phylum Arthropoda; class Insecta; order Lepidoptera; family Lyonetiidae; genus Leucoptera; species Leucoptera coffeella. Next base: position 156,442 of record JAMBLF010000074.1, on the reverse strand, counting down.
TAAGGACTATCGTCCTTCAAGGATATTCCTGAAAAGGACTATCGTCCTTTAAGGATATTCCTGAAAAGGACTATCGTCCTTTAAGGATATTCCTGAAACACACTATAGTCCTTCAAGGATATTCCTGAAAAGGACTATCGTCCTTTGAGGATATTCCTGAAAAGGACTATCGTCCATTAAGGATATTTCTGAAAAGGACTATCGTCCATTAAGGATATTTCTGAAACACACTTTCGTCCTTCATGGATATTCCTGAAAAGGACTCTCGTCCTTCAAGTATATTCCTGAAAAGGTCTATCGTCCTACAAGTATATTCCTGAAAAAGACTAACGTCTATCAAGGATATTCCTAAAAAGGACTGTCGTCCTACAAGGATTTTCCTGAAAAGGACTAACGTCTGTCAAGGATATTCCTGAAAAAGACTAACATCCTTCAAGGATATTCCTAAAAAGGACTATCGTCCTTCAAGGATATTCCTGAAAAGGACTGTCGTCCTACAAGGATTTTCCTGAAAAGGACTAACGTCTTTCAAGGATATTCCTGAAAAGGACTAACGTCCTTCAAGGATATTCCTGATAAGGGCTATCGTCCTTCAAGGATATTCCTGAAACACACTTTCGTCCTTCAAGGATATTCCTGAAATGGACTATCGTCCTTCAAGGATATTCCTGAAAAGGACTGTCGTCCTTCAAGGATATTCCTGAAGAGGAATATCGTCCCACAAGGATATTCCTGAAAAGGACTGTCGTTCTTCAAGGATATTCCTGATAAGGACTATCGTCCTTCAAGGATATTCCTGAAAAGGACTATCGTCCTTTAAGGATATTCCTGAAAAGGACTATCGTCCTTTAAGGATATTCCTGAAACACACTATAGTCCTTCAAGGATATTCCTGAAAAGGACTATCGTCCTTTGAGGATATTTCTGAAACACACTTTCGTCCTTCAAGGATATTCCTGAAGAGGAATATCGTCCCACAAGGATATTCCTGAAAAGGACTGTCGTTCTTCAAGGATATTCCTGATAAGGACTATCGTCCTTCAAGGATATTCCTGAAAAGGACTATCGTCCTTTAAGGATATTCCTGAAAAGGACTATCGTCCTTTAAGGATATTCCTGAAACACACTATAGTCCTTCAAGGATATTCCTGAAAAGGACTATCGTCCTTTGAGGATATTCCTGAAAAGGACTATCGTCCATTAAGGATATTTCTGAAAAGGACTATCGTCCATTAAGGATATTTCTGAAACACACTTTCGTCCTTCATGGATATTCCTGAAAAGGACTCTCGTCCTTCAAGTATATTCCTGAAAAGGTCTATCGTCCTACAAGTATATTCCTGAAAAAGACTAACGTCTATCAAGGATATTCCTAAAAAGGACTGTCGTCCTACAAGGATTTTCCTGAAAAGGACTAACGTCTGTCAAGGATATTCCTGAAAAAGACTAACATCCTTCAAGGATATTCCTAAAAAGGACTATCGTCCTTCAAGGATATTCCTGAAAAGGACTGTCGTCCTACAAGGATTTTCCTGAAAAGGACTAACGTCTTTCAAGGATATTCCTGAAAAGGACTAACGTCCTTCAAGGTTATTCCTGATAAGGGCTATCGTCCTTCAAGGATATTCCTGAAACACACTTTCGTCCTTCAAGGATATTCCTGAAATGGACTATCGTCCTTCAAGGATATTCCTGAAAAGGACTGTCGTCCTTCAAGGATATTCCTGAAGAGGAATATCGTCCCACAAGGATATTCCTGAAAAGGACTGTCGTTCTTCAAGGATATTCCTGATAAGGACTATCGTCCTTCAAGGATATTCCTGAAAAGGACTATCGTCCTTTAAGGATATTCCTGAAAAGGACTATCGTCCTTTAAGGATATTCCTGAAACACACTATAGTCCTTCAAGGATATTCCTGAAAAGGACTATCGTCCTTTGAGGATATTCCTGAAAAGGACTATCGTCCAATAAGGATATTTCTGAAACACACTTTCGTCCTTCATGGATATTCCTGAAAAGGACTCTCGTCCTTCAAGGATATTCCTGAAAAGGTCTATCGTCCTACAAGTATATTCCTGAAAAAGACTAACGTCTATCAAGGATATTCCTGAAAAGGACTATCGTCCATTAAGAATATTCCTGAAACACACTTTCATCCTTCATGGATATTCCTGAAACACACTATCGTCCTCCAAGGGTATTCCTGAAATGGGCTATCGTCCTTCAAGGATATTCCTGAAAAGGACTGTCGTCCTTCAAGGATATTACTGAAAAGGACTGTCGTCCTTCAAGGATATTCCTGAAAAGGACTAACGTCCTTCAAAGATATTCCTGAAAAGGACTATCGTCCTTCAAGGATATTCCTAAAACACACTATAGGCCTTCAAGGATATTCCTGAAAAGGACTAACGTCCTTCAAGGATATTCCTAAAAAAGACAATCGTGCTTTAAGGATATTCCTGTAACACACTATCGTCCTTCAAGGATATTCTTGAAAAGGACTATCGTTCGTGAAGGATATTCCTGAAAAGGACTATCGTCCTTCAAGGATATTCCTGAAAAGGACTAACGTTCTTCAAGGATATTCCTGAGAAAGACTATCGTCCATTAAGGATATTCCTAAAAAGGACTAACGTCCTTCAAGAATATTCCTAAAAAGGACTATCGTCCTTCAAGGATATTCCTGAAAAGAGCTAACATCCTTCAAGGATATTCCTGAAAAGGATTGTCGTCCTTCAAGGATATTCCTGAAAAAGACAATCGACCGTCAAGGATATTCCTGAAAAGGACTATCGTCCTTCAAGGATATTCCTGAAAAGGACTAACGTCCTTCAAGGATATTCCTGAAAAGGACTATCGTTCTTCAAGGATATTCCTGAGAAAGACTAACGTCCTTCAAGGATATTCCTAAAAAGGACTAACGTCCTTCAAGAATATTCCCAAAAATGAATATCGTCCTTCAAGGATATTCCTGAAAAGGACTAACATCCTTCACGGATATTCCTGAAAAGGACTGTCGTCCTTCAAGGATATTCCTGAAAAAGACAATCGTCCTTTAAGGATATTCCTGAAAAAGACAATCGTCCTTTAAGGAAATTCCTGAAAAGGACTATCGTCCTTCAAGGATATTCCTGAAAAGGAATATCGTCCTTCAAGGATATTCCTGAAAAGGACTATCGTCCTTCAAGGATATTCCTGAAAAGGACTATCGTCCTTCAAGGATATTCCTGAAAAGGACTATCGTCCTTCATGGATATTCCTGAAACACACTATCGTCCTTCAAGGATATTCCTGAAATGGACTAACGTCCTTCAAGGACATTCCTGAAAAGGACTATCGTCCTTTAAGTATATTCCTGAAAAGGACTATCGTCCTTCAAGGATATTCCTGAAAAGGACTATCGTCCTTTAAGGATATACCTGAAACACACTAAAGTCCTTCAAGGATATTCCTGAAATGGACAATCGTCCTGTTAGGATATTCCTGAAACACACTATAGTCCTTTAAGTATATTCCTGAAAAGGACTATCGTCCTTCAAGGATATTCCTGAAAAGGACTATCGTCCTTTAAGGATATACCTGAAACACACTAAAGTCCTTCAAGGATATTCCTGAAATGGACAATCGTCCTGTTAGGATATTCCTGAAACACACTATAGTCCTTTAAGGATATTCCTGAAAAGGACTATCGTCCTTCAAGGATATTCCTGAAAAGACTAACGTCCTTCAAGGATATTCCTGAAAAGGACTATCGTTCTTTAAGGATATTCCTGAAAAGGACTATCGTCCTTCAAGGATATTCCTGAAAATGACTATCGTCCTTTAAGGATATTTCTGAAATACACTATAGTCCTTCAAGGATATTCCTAAAATGGACTATCGTCCTGTAAGGATATTCCTGAAACACACTATAGTCCTTCAGGGATATTTCTGAAATGGTCTATCGTCCTTCAAGGATATTCCTGAAAAGGACTGTCGTCCTTCAAGGATATTCCTGAAGAGGAATATCGCCCCACAAGGATATTCCTGAAAAGGACTGTCGTTCTTCAAGGATATTCCTGATAAGGACTATCGTCCTTCAAGGATATTCCTGAAAAGGACTATCGTCCTTTAAGGATATTCCTGAAAAGGACTATCGTCCTTTAAGGATATTCCTGAAACACACTATAGTCCTTCAAGGATATTCCTGAAAAGGACTATCGTCCTTTGAGGATATTCCTGAAAAGGACTATCGTGCTTCAAGGATATTCCTGAAAAAGACAATCGTCCTTGAAGGATATTCCTGAAAAGGACTATCGTTTTTCAAGGATATTCCTGAAAAAGACTATCGTCCTTTAAGGATATTCCTAAAAAGGACTAACGTCCTTCAAGAATATTTCTGAAAAGGACTATCGTCCTTTCAGGATATTCCTGAAAAGGACTAACATCCTTCAAGGATATCCCTGAAAAGGACTGTCGTCCTTCAAGGATATTCCTGAAAAAGACAATCGTCCTTTAAGGATATTCCTGAAAAGGACTAACGTCCTTAAAGGATATTCCTAAAAAGGACTAACGTCCTTCAAGGATATTCCTGAAAAGGACTAACGTCCTTCAAGGATATTCCTGAAAAGGACTGTCGTCCTACAAGGATTTTCCTGAAAAGGACTAACGTCTTTCAAGGATATTCCTGAAAAGGACTGTCGTCCTACAAGGATTTTCCTGAAAAGGACTAACGTCTTTCAAGGATATTCCTGAAAAGGACTAACGTCCTTCAAGGATATTCCTGATAAGGGCTATCGTCCTTCAAGGATATTCCTGAAACACACTTTCGTCCTTCAAGGATATTCCTGAAATGGACTATCGTCCTTCAAGGATATTCCTGAAAAGGACTGTCGTCCTTCAAGGATATTCCTGAAGAGGAATATCGTCCCACAAGGATATTCCTGAAAAGGACTGTCGTTCTTCAAGGATATTCCTGAAAAGGACTATCGTCCTTTAAGGATATTCCTGAAACACACTATAGTCCTTCAAGGATATTCCTGAAAAGGACTATCGTCCTTTGAGGATATTCCTGAAAAGGACTATCGTCCATTAAGGATATTTCTGAAAAGGACTATCGTCCATTAAGGATATTTCTGAAACACACTTTCGTCCTTCATGGATATTCCTGAAAAGGACTCTCGTCCTTCAAGGATATTCCTGAAAAGGTCTATCGTCCTACAAGTATATTCCTAAAAAAGACTAACGTCTATCAAGGATATTCCTGAAAAGGACTATTGTCCTTTGAGGATATTCCTGAAAAGGACTATCGTCCATTAAGGATATTTCTGAAAAGGACTATCGTCCATTAAGGATATTTCTGAAACACACTTTCGTCCTTCATGGATATTCCTGAAAAGGACTCTCGTCCTTCAAGGATATTCCTGAAAAGGTCTATCGTCCTACAAGTATATTCCTGAAAAAGACTAACGTCTATCAAGGATATTCCTAAAAAGGACTGTCGTCCTACAAGGATTTTCCTGAAAAGGACTGTCGTTCTTCAAGGATATTCCTGATAAGGACTATCGTCCTTCAAGGATATTCCTGAAAAGGACTATCGTCCTTTGAGGATATTCCTGAAAAGGACTATCGTCCATTAAGGATATTTCTGAAAAGGACTATCGTCCTTCAAGGATATTCCTGAAAATGACTATCGTCCTTTAAGGATATTTCTGAAATACACTATAGTCCTTCAAGGATATTCCTAAAATGGACTATCGTCCTGTAAGGATATTCCTGAAACACACTATAGTCCTTCAGGGATATTCCTGAAATGGTCTATCGTCCTTCAAGGATATTCCTGAAAAGGACTGTCGTCCTTCAAGGATATTCCTGAAGAGGAATATCGCCCCACAAGGATATTCCTGAAAAGGACTGTCGTTCTTCAAGGATATTCCTGATAAGGACTATCGTCCTTCAAGGATATTCCTGAAAAGGACTATCGTCCTTTAAGGATATTCCTGAAAAGGACTATCGTCCTTTAAGGATATTCCTGAAACACACTATAGTCCTTCAAGGATATTCCTGAAAAGGACTATCGTCCTTTGAGGATATTCCTGAAAAGGACTATCGTGCTTCAAGGATATTCCTGAAAAAGACAATCGTCCTTGAAGGATATTCCTGAAAAGGACTATCGTTTTTCAAGGATATTCCTGAAAAAGACTATCGTCCTTTAAGGATATTCCTAAAAAGGACTAACGTCCTTCAAGAATATTTCTGAAAAGGACTATCGTCCTTTCAGGATATTCCTGAAAAGGACTAACATCCTTCAAGGATATCCCTGAAAAGGACTGTCGTCCTTCAAGGATATTCCTGAAAAAGACAATCGTCCTTTAAGGATATTCCTGAAAAGGACTAACGTCCTTAAAGGATATTCCTAAAAAGGACTAACGTCCTTCAAGGATATTCCTGAAAAGGACTAACGTCCTTCAAGGATATTCCTGAAAAGGACTGTCGTCCTACAAGGATTTTCCTGAAAAGGACTAACGTCTTTCAAGGATATTCCTGAAAAGGACTGTCGTCCTACAAGGATTTTCCTGAAAAGGACTAACGTCTTTCAAGGATATTCCTGAAAAGGACTAACGTCCTTCAAGGATATTCCTGATAAGGGCTATCGTCCTTCAAGGATATTCCTGAAACACACTTTCGTCCTTCAAGGATATTCCTGAAATGGACTATCGTCCTTCAAGGATATTCCTGAAAAGGACTGTCGTCCTTCAAGGATATTCCTGAAGAGGAATATCGTCCCACAAGGATATTCCTGAAAAGGACTGTCGTTCTTCAAGGATATTCCTGAAAAGGACTATCGTCCTTTAAGGATATTCCTGAAACACACTATAGTCCTTCAAGGATATTCCTGAAAAGGACTATCGTCCTTTGAGGATATTCCTGAAAAGGACTATCGTCCATTAAGGATATTTCTGAAAAGGACTATCGTCCATTAAGGATATTTCTGAAACACACTTTCGTCCTTCATGGATATTCCTGAAAAGGACTCTCGTCCTTCAAGGATATTCCTGAAAAGGTCTATCGTCCTACAAGTATATTCCTAAAAAAGACTAACGTCTATCAAGGATATTCCTGAAAAGGACTATCGTCCTTTGAGGATATTCCTGAAAAGGACTATCGTCCATTAAGGATATTTCTGAAAAGGACTATCGTCCATTAAGGATATTTCTGAAACACACTTTCGTCCTTCATGGATATTCCTGAAAAGGACTCTCGTCCTTCAAGGATATTCCTGAAAAGGTCTATCGTCCTACAAGTATATTCCTGAAAAAGACTAACGTCTATCAAGGATATTCCTAAAAAGGACTGTCGTTCTACAAGGATTTTCCTGAAAAGGACTAACGTCTGTCAAGGATATTCCTGAAAAAGACTAACATCCTTCAAGGATATTCCTAAAAAGGACTATCGTCCTTCAAGGATATTCCTGAAAAGGACTGTCGTCCTACAAGGATTTTCCTGAAAAGGACTAACGTCTTTCAAGGATATTCCTGAAAAGGACTAACGTCCTTCAAGGATATTCCTGATAAGGGCTATCGTCCTTCAAGGATATTCCTGGAACACACTTTCGTCCTTTAAGGATATTCCTGAAATGGACTATCGTCCTTCAAGGATATTCCTGAAAAGGACTGTCGTCCTTCAAGGATATTCCTGAAGAGGAATATCGTCCCACAAGGATATTCCTGAAAAGGACTGTCGTTCTTCAAGGATATTCCTGATAAGGACTATCGTCCTTCAAGGATATTCCTGAAAAGGACTATCGTCCTTTAAGGATATTCCTGAAAAGGACTATCGTCCTTTAAGGATATTCCTGAAACACACTATAGTCCTTCAAGGATACTCCTGAAAAGGACTATCGTCCTTTGAGGATATTCCTGAAAAGGACTATCGTCCATTAAGGATATTTCTGAAAAGGACTATCGTCCATTAAGGATATTTCTGAAACACACTTTCGTCCTTCATGGATATTCCTGAAAAGGACTCTCGTCCTTCAAGGATATTCCTGAAAAGGTCTATCGTCCTACAAGTATATTCCTGAAAAAGACTAACGTCTATCAAGGATATTCCTAAAAAGGACTGTCGTCCTACAAGGATTTTCCTGAAAAGGACTAACGTCTGTCAAGGATATTCCTAAAAAAGACTAACATCCTTCAAGGATATTCCTAAAAAGGACTATCGTCCTTCAAGGATATTCCTGAAAAGGACTGTCGTCCTACAAGGATTTTCCTGAAAAGGACTAACGTCTTTCAAGGATATTCCTGAAAAGGACTAACGTCCTTCAAGGATATTCCTGATAAGGGCTATCGTCCTTCAAGGATATTCCTGAAACACACTTTCGTCCTTCAAGGATATTCCTGAAATGGACTATCGTCCTTCAAGGATATTCCTGAAAAGGACTGTCGTCCTTCAAGGATATTTCTGAAGAGGAATATCGTCCCACAAGGATATTTCTGAAAAGGATTGTCGTTCTTCAAGGATATTCCTGAAAAGGACTGTCGTTCTTCAAGGATATTCCTGATAAGGACTATCGTCCTTCAAGGATATTCCTGAAAAGGAATATCGTCCTTCAAGGATATTCCTGAAAAGGACTATCGTCCTTCAAGGATATTCCTGAAAAGGACTATCGTCCTTCAAGGATATTCCTGAAAAGGACTATCGTCCATTAAAAATATTCCTGAAAAACACTTTCGTCCTTCATGGATATTCCTGAAACACACTATCGTCCTTCAAGGATATTCCTGAAATGGACTAACGTCCTTCAAGGACATTCCTGAAAAGGACTATCGTCCTTTAAGTATATTCCTGAAAAGGACTATCGTCCTTCAAGGATATTCCTGAAAAGGACTATCGTCCTTTAAGGATATACCTGAAACACACTATAGTCCTTCAAGGATATTCCTGAAATGGACAATCGTCCTGTTAGGATATTCCTGAAACACACTATAGTCCTTTAAGGATATTCCTGAAAAGGACTATCGTCCTTCAAGGATATTCCTGAAAAGACTAACGTCCTTCAAGGATATTCCTGAAAAGGACTATCGTTCTTTAAGGATATTCCTGAAAAGGACTATCGTCCTTCAAGGATATTCCTGAAAATGACTATCGTCCTTTAAGGATATTTCTGAAATACACTATAGTCCTTCAAGGATATTCCTAAAATGGACTATCGTCCTGTAAGGATATTCCTGAAACACACTATAGTCCTTCAGGGATATTCCTGAAATGGTCTATCGTCCTTCAAGGATATTCCTGAAAAGGACTGTCGTCCTTCAAGGATATTCCTGAAGAGGAATATCGCCCCACAAGGATATTCCTGAAAAGGACTAACGTCCTTCAAGGATATTCCTGAAAAGGACTATCGTTCTTTAAGGATATTCCTGAAAAGGACTATCGTCCTTCAAGGATATTCCTGAAAATGACTATCGTCCTTTAAGGATATTTCTGAAATACACTATAGTCCTTCAAGGATATTCCTAAAATGGACTATCGTCCTGTAAGGATATTCCTGAAACACACTATAGTCCTTCAGGGATATTCCTGAAAAGGACTATCGTTCTTTAAGGATATTCCTGAAAAGGACTATCGTCCTTCAAGGATATTCCTGAAAATGACTATCGTCCTTTAAGGATATTTCTGAAATACACTATAGTCCTTCAAGGATATTCCTAAAATGGACTATCGTCCTGTAAGGATATTCCTGAAACACACTATAGTCCTTCAGGGATATTCCTGAAATGGTCTATCGTCCTTCAAGGATATTCCTGAAAAGGACTGTCGTCCTACAAGGATTTTCCTGAAAAGGACTAACGTCTTTCAAGGATATTCCTGAAAAGGACTAACGTCCTTCAAGGATATTCCTGATAAGGGCTATCGTCCTTCAAGGATATTCCTGAAACACACTTTCGTCCTTCAAGAATATTCCTGAAATGGACTATCGTCCTTCAAGGATATTCCTGAAAAGGACTGTCGTCCTTCAAGGATATTCCTGAAGAGGAATATCGTCCCACAAGGATATTCCTGAAAAGGACTGTCGTTCTTCAAGGATATTCCTGAAAAGGACTATCGTCCTTTAAGGATATTCCTGAAACACACTATAGTCCTTCAAGGATATTCCTGAAAAGGACTATCGTCCTTTGAGGATATTCCTGAAAAGGACTATCGTCCTTTAAGGATATTCCTGAAAAGGACTATCGTCCTTTAAGGATATTCCTGAAACACACTATAGTCCTTCAAGGATATTCCTGAAAAGGACTATCGTCCTTTGAGGATATTCCTGAAAAGGACTATCGTGCTTCAAGGATATTCCTGAAAAAGACAATCGTCCTTGAAGGATATTCCTGAAAAGGACTATCGTTTTTCAAGGATATTCCTGAAAAAGACTATCGTCCTTTAAGGATATTCCTAAAAAGGACTAACATCCTTCAAGAATATTCCTGAAAAGGACTATCGTCCTTTCAGGATATTCCTGAAAAGGACTAACATCCTTCAAGGTTATCCCTGAAAAGGACTGTCGTCCTTCAAGGATATTCCTGAAAAAGACAATCGTCCTTTAAGGATATTCCTGAAAAGGACTATCGTCCTTCAAGGATAATTCTGAAAAGGACTATCGTCCTTCAAGGATATTCCTGAAACACACTATAGTCCTTCAAGGATATTCCTGAAAAGGACTATCGTCCTTCAAGGATATTCCTGAAAAGGACTATCGTCCTTTGAGGATATTCCTGTAACACACTATCGTCCTCTAAGGATATTCCTGAAAAAGACAATCGTCCTTTAAGGATATTCCTGAAAAGGACTATCGTCCTTCAAGGATATTCCTGAAACGGACTATCGTCCTTCAAGGATATTCCTTAAAAAGACAATCGTCCTGTAAGGTTATTCCTGTAACACACTATAGTCCTTCAAGGATATTCCTGAAATGGACTATCGTCCTTCAAGGATATTCCTGAAATGGACTATCGTCCTGTAAGGATATTCCTGAAACACACTATAGTCCTTCAAGGATATTCCTGAAAAGGACTTTCGTCCTTCAAGGATATTCCTGAAAAGGACTATCGTCCTGTAAGGATATTCCTGAAAAGGACTTTCGTCCTTCAAGGATATTCCTGAAAAGGACTATCGTCCTGCAAGGATATTCCTGAAACACACTATAGTCCTTCAAGGATATTCCTGAAAAAGACAATCGTCCTTTAAGGATATTCCTGAAAAGGACTATCGTCCTTCAAGGATATTCCTGAAAAGGACTATCGTCCTTCAAGGATATTCCTAAAAAGACAATCGTCCTTTAAGGATATTCCTGTAACACACTATCGTCCTTCAAGGATATTCCTGAAAAGGACTATCGTCCGTCAAGGATATTCCTGAAAAGGACTATCGTCCTTCAAGGATATTCCTGAAAAGGACTAACGTCCTTCAAGGATATTCCTGAAAAGGACTATCGTCCTTTGAGGATATTCCTGTAACACACTATCGTCCTCTAAGGATATTCCTGAAAAAGACAATAGTCCTTTAAGGATATTCCTGAAAAGGACTATCGTCCTTCAAGGATATACCTGAAAAGTACTATCGTCCTTCAAGGATATTCCTTAAATAGACAATCGTCCTGTAAGGTTATTCCTGTAACACACTATCGTCCTTCAAGGATATTCCTGAAAAGGACTATCGTCCGTCAAGGATATTCCTGAAAAGGACTATCGTCCTTCAAGGATATACCTGAAAAGGACTAACATCCTTCAAGGATATTCCTGAAAAGGACTATCGTCCTGCAAGGATATTCCTGAAAAGGACTAACGTCCTTCAAGGATATTCCTGAAACACACTATAGTCCTTTAAGGATATTCCTGAAAAGGAATATCGTCCTTCAAGGATATTCCTGAAAAGGACTATCGTCCTTCAAGGATATTCCTGAAAAGGACTATCGTCCTTCAAGGATATTCCTGAAAAGGACTATCGTCCTTCATGGATATTCCTGAAACACACTATCGTCCTTCAAGGATATTCCTGAAATGGACTAACGTCCTTCAAGGACATTCCTGAAAAGGACTATCGTCCTTTAAGTATATTCCTGAAAAGGACTATCGTCCTTCAAGGATATTCCTGAAAAGGACTATCGTCCTTTAAGGATATACCTGAAACACACTAAAGTCCTTCAAGGATATTCCTGAAATGGACAATCGTCCTGTTAGGATATTCCTGAAACACACTATAGTCCTTTAAGTATATTCCTGAAAAGGACTATCGTCCTTCAAGGATATTCCTGAAAAGGACTATCGTCCTTTAAGGATATACCTGAAACACACTAAAGTCCTTCAAGGATATTCCTGAAATGGACAATCGTCCTGTTAGGATATTCCTGAAACACACTATAGTCCTTTAAGGATATTCCTGAAAAGGACTATCGTCCTTCAAGGATATTCCTGAAAAGACTAACGTCCTTCAAGGATATTCCTGAAAAGGACTATCGTTCTTTAAGGATATTCCTGAAAAGGACTATCGTCCTTCAAGGATATTCCTGAAAATGACTATCGTCCTTTAAGGATATTTCTGAAATACACTATAGTCCTTCAAGGATATTCCTAAAATGGACTATCGTCCTGTAAGGATATTCCTGAAACACACTATAGTCCTTCAGGGATATTCCTGAAATGGTCTATCGTCCTTCAAGGATATTCCTGAAAAGGACTGTCGTCCTTCAAGGATATTCCTGAAGAGGAATATCGCCCCACAAGGATATTCCTGAAAAGGACTGTCGTTCTTCAAGGATATTCCTGATAAGGACTATCGTCCTTCAAGGATATTCCTGAAAAGGACTATCGTCCTTTAAGGATATTCCTGAAAAGGACTATCGTCCTTTAAGGATATTCCTGAAACACACTATAGTCCTTCAAGGATATTCCTGAAAAGGACTATCGTCCTTTGAGGATATTCCTGAAAAGGACTATCGTGCTTCAAGGATATTCCTGAAAAAGACAATCGTCCTTGAAGGATATTCCTGAAAAGGACTATCGTTTTTCAAGGATATTCCTGAAAAAGACTATCGTCCTTTAAGGATATTCCTAAAAAGGACTAACGTCCTTCAAGAATATTTCTGAAAAGGACTATCGTCCTTTCAGGATATTCCTGAAAAGGACTAACATCCTTCAAGGATATCCCTGAAAAGGACTGTCGTCCTTCAAGGATATTCCTGAAAAAGACAATCGTCCTTTAAGGATATTCCTGAAAAGGACTAACGTCCTTAAAGGATATTCCTAAAAAGGACTAACGTCCTTCAAGGATATTCCTGAAAAGGACTAACGTCCTTCAAGGATATTCCTGAAAAGGACTGTCGTCCTACAAGGATTTTCCTGAAAAGGACTAACGTCTTTCAAGGATATTCCTGAAAAGGACTGTCGTCCTACAAGGATTTTCCTGAAAAGGACTAACGTCTTTCAAGGATATTCCTGAAAAGGACTAACGTCCTTCAAGGATATTCCTGATAAGGGCTATCGTCCTTCAAGGATATTCCTGAAACACACTTTCGTCCTTCAAGGATATTCCTGAAATGGACTATCGTCCTTCAAGGATATTCCTGAAAAGGACTGTCGTCCTTCAAGGATATTCCTGAAGAGGAATATCGTCCCACAAGGATATTCCTGAAAAGGACTGTCGTTCTTCAAGGATATTCCTGAAAAGGACTATCGTCCTTTAAGGATATTCCTGAAACACACTATAGTCCTTCAAGGATATTCCTGAAAAGGACTATCGTCCTTTGAGGATATTCCTGAAAAGGACTATCGTCCATTAAGGATATTTCTGAAAAGGACTATCGTCCATTAAGGATATTTCTGAAACACACTTTCGTCCTTCATGGATATTCCTGAAAAGGACTCTCGTCCTTCAAGGATATTCCTGAAAAGGTCTATCGTCCTACAAGTATATTCCTAAAAAAGACTAACGTCTATCAAGGATATTCCTGAAAAGGACTATTGTCCTTTGAGGATATTCCTGAAAAGGACTATCGTCCATTAAGGATATTTCTGAAAAGGACTATCGTCCATTAAGGATATTTCTAAAACACACTTTCGTCCTTCATGGATATTCCTGAAAAGGACTCTCGTCCTTCAAGGATATTCCTGAAAAGGTCTATCGTCCTACAAGTATATTCCTGAAAAAGACTAACGTCTATCAAGGATATTCCTAAAAAGGACTGTCGTCCTACAAGGATTTTCCTGAAAAGGACTGTCGTTCTTCAAGGATATTCCTGATAAGGACTATCGTCCTTCAAGGATATTCCTGAAAAGGACTATCGTCCTTTGAGGATATTCCTGAAAAGGACTATCGTCCATTAAGGATATTTCTGAAAAGGACTATCGTCCTTCAAGGATATTCCTGAAAATGACTATCGTCCTTTAAGGATATTTCTGAAATACACTATAGTCCTTCAAGGATATTCCTAAAATGGACTATCGTCCTGTAAGGATATTCCTGAAACACACTATAGTCCTTCAGGGATATTCCTGAAATGGTCTATCGTCCTTCAAGGATATTCCTGAAAAGGACTGTCGTCCTTCAAGGATATTCCTGAAGAGGAATATCGCCCCACAAGGATATTCCTGAAAAGGACTGTCGTTCTTCATGGATATTCCTGATAAGGACTATCGTCCTTCAAGGATATTCCTGAAAAGGACTATCGTCCTTTAAGGATATTCCTGAAAAGGACTATCGTCCTTTAAGGATATTCCTGAAACACACTATAGTCCTTCAAGGATATTCCTGAAAAGGACTATCGTTTTTCAAGGATATTCCTGAAAAAGACTATCGTCCTTTAAGGATATTCCTAAAAAGGACTAACGTCCTTCAAGAATATTTCTGAAAAGGACTATCGTCCTTTCAGGATATTCCTGAAAAGGACTAACATCCTTCAAGGATATCCCTGAAAAGGACTGTCGTCCTTCAAGGATATTCCTGAAAAAGACAATCGTCCTTTAAGGATATTCCTGAAAAGGACTAACGTCCTTAAAGGATATTCCTAAAAAGGACTAACGTCCTTCAAGGATATTCCTGAAAAGGACTAACGTCCTTCAAGGATATTCCTGAAAAGGACTGTCGTCCTACAAGGATTTTCCTGAAAAGGACTAACGTCTTTCAAGGATATTCCTGAAAAGGACTGTCGTCCTACAAGGATTTTCCTGAAAAGGACTAACGTCTTTCAAGGATATTCCTGAAAAGGACTAACGTCCTTCAAGGATATTCCTGATAAGGGCTATCGTCCTTCAAGGATATTCCTGAAACACACTTTCGTCCTTCAAGGATATTCCTGAAATGGACTATCGTCCTTCAAGGATATTCCTGAAAAGGACTGTCGTCCTTCAAGGATATTCCTGAAGAGGAATATCGTCCCACAAGGATATTCCTGAAAAGGACTGTCGTTCTTCAAGGATATTCCTGAAAAGGACTATCGTCCTTTAAGGATATTCCTGAAACACACTATAGTCCTTCAAGGATATTCCTGAAAAGGACTATCGTCCTTTGAGGATATTCCTGAAAAGGACTATCGTCCATTAAGGATATTTCTGAAAAGGACTATCGTCCATTAAGGATATTTCTGAAACACACTTTCGTCCTTCATGGATATTCCTGAAAAGGACTCTCGTCCTTCAAGGATATTCCTGAAAAGGTCTATCGTCCTACAAGTATATTCCTAAAAAAGACTAACGTCTATCAAGGATATTCCTGAAAAGGACTATCGTCCTTTGAGGATATTCCTGAAAAGGACTATCGTCCATTAAGGATATTTCTGAAAAGGACTATCGTCCATTAAGGATATTTCTGAAACACACTTTCGTCCTTCATGGATATTCCTGAAAAGGACTCTCGTCCTTCAAGGATATTCCTGAAAAGGTCTATCGTCCTACAAGTATATTCCTGAAAAAGACTAACGTCTATCAAGGATATTCCTAAAAAGGACTGTCGTCCTACAAGGATTTTCCTGAAAAGGACTAACGTCTGTCAAGGATATTCCTGAAAAAGACTAACATCCTTCAAGGATATTCCTAAAAAGGACTATCGTCCTTCAAGGATATTCCTGAAAAGGACTGTCGTCCTACAAGGATTTTCCTGAAAAGGACTAACGTCTTTCAAGGATATTCCTGAAAAGGACTAACGTCCTTCAAGGATATTCCTGATAAGGGCTATCGTCCTTCAAGGATATTCCTGGAACACACTTTCGTCCTTTAAGGATATTCCTGAAATGGACTATCGTCCTTCAAGGATATTCCTGAAAAGGACTGTCGTCCTTCAAGGATATTCCTGAAGAGGAATATCGTCCCACAAGGATATTCCTGAAAAGGACTGTCGTTCTTCAAGGATATTCCTGATAAGGACTATCGTCCTTCAAGGATATTCCTGAAAAGGACTATCGTCCTTTAAGGATATTCCTGAAAAGGACTATCGTCCTTTAAGGATATTCCTGAAACACACTATAGTCCTTCAAGGATACTCCTGAAAAGGACTATCGTCCTTTGAGGATATTCCTGAAAAGGACTATCGTCCATTAAGGATATTTCTGAAAAGGACTATCGTCCATTAAGGATATTTCTGAAACACACTTTCGTCCTTCATGGATATTCCTGAAAAGGACTCTCGTCCTTCAAGGATATTCCTGAAAAGGTCTATCGTCCTACAAGTATATTCCTGAAAAAGACTAACGTCTATCAAGGATATTCCTAAAAAGGACTGTCGTCCTACAAGGATTTTCCTGAAAAGGACTAACGTCTGTCAAGGATATTCCTAAAAAAGACTAACATCCTTCAAGGATATTCCTAAAAAGGACTATCGTCCTTCAAGGATATTCCTGAAAAGGACTGTCGTCCTACAAGGATTTTCCTGAAAAGGACTAACGTCTTTCAAGGATATTCCTGAAAAGGACTAACGTCCTTCAAGGATATTCCTGATAAGGGCTATCGTCCTTCAAGGATATTCCTGAAACACACTTTCGTCCTTCAAGGATATTCCTGAAATGGACTATCGTCCTTCAAGGATATTCCTGAAAAGGACTGTCGTCCTTCAAGGATATTTCTGAAGAGGAATATCGTCCCACAAGGATATTCCTGAAAAGGATTGTCGTTCTTCAAGGATATTCCTGAAAAGGACTGTCGTTCTTCAAGGATATTCCTGATAAGGACTATCGTCCTTCAAGGATATTCCTGAAAAGGAATATCGTCCTTCAAGGATATTCCTGAAAAGGACTATCGTCCTTCAAGGATATTCCTGAAAAGGACTATCGTCCTTCAAGGATATTCCTGAAAAGGACTATCGTCCATTAAAAATATTCCTGAAAAACACTTTCGTCCTTCATGGATATTCCTGAAACACACTATCGTCCTTCAAGGATATTCCTGAAATGGACTAACGTCCTTCAAGGACATTCCTGAAAAGGACTATCGTCCTTTAAGTATATTCCTGAAAAGGACTATCGTCCTTCAAGGATATTCCTGAAAAGGACTATCGTCCTTTAAGGATATACCTGAAACACACTATAGTCCTTCAAGGATATTCCTGAAATGGACAATCGTCCTGTTAGGATATTCCTGAAACACACTATAGTCCTTTAAGGATATTCCTGAAAAGGACTATCGTCCTTCAAGGATATTCCTGAAAAGACTAACGTCCTTCAAGGATATTCCTGAAAAGGACTATCGTTCTTTAAGGATATTCCTGAAAAGGACTATCGTCCTTCAAGGATATTCCTGAAAATGACTATCGTCCTTTAAGGATATTTCTGAAATACACTATAGTCCTTCAAGGATATTCCTAAAATGGACTATCGTCCTGTAAGGATATTCCTGAAACACACTATAGTCCTTCAGGGATATTCCTGAAATGGTCTATCGTCCTTCAAGGATATTCCTGAAAAGGACTGTCGTCCTTCAAGGATATTCCTGAAGAGGAATATCGCCCCACAAGGATATTCCTGAAAAGGACTGTCGTCCTACAAGGATTTTCCTGAAAAGGACTAACGTCTTTCAAGGATATTCCTGAAAAGGACTAACGTCCTTCAAGGATATTCCTGATAAGGGCTATCGTCCTTCAAGGATATTCCTGAAACACACTTTCGTCCTTCAAGGATATTCCTGAAATGGACTATCGTCCTTCAAGGATATTCCTGAAAAGGACTGTCGTCCTTCAAGGATATTCCTGAAGAGGAATATCGTCCCACAAGGATATTCCTGAAAAGGACTGTCGTTCTTCAAGGATATTCCTGAAAAGGACTATCGTCCTTTAAGGATATTCCTGAAACACACTATAGTCCTTCAAGGATATTCCTGAAAAGGACTATCGTCCTTTGAGGATATTCCTGAAAAGGACTATCGTCCTTTAAGGATATTCCTGAAAAGGACTATCGTCCTTTAAGGATATTCCTGAAACACACTATAGTCCTTCAAGGATATTCCTGAAAAGGACTATCGTCCTTTGAGGATATTCCTGAAAAGGACTATCGTGCTTCAAGGATATTCCTGAAAAAGACAATCGTCCTTGAAGGATATTCCTGAAAAGGACTATCGTTTTTCAAGGATATTCCTGAAAAAGACTATCGTCCTTTAAGGATATTCCTAAAAAGGACTAACATCCTTCAAGAATATTCCTGAAAAGGACTATCGTCCTTTCAGGATATTCCTGAAAAGGACTAACATCCTTCAAGGTTATCCCTGAAAAGGACTGTCGTCCTTCAAGGATATTCCTGAAAAAGACAATCGTCCTTTAAGGATATTCCTGAAAAGGACTATCGTCCTTCAAGGATAATTCTGAAAAGGACTATCGTCCTTCAAGGATATTCCTGAAACACACTATAGTCCTTCAAGGATATTCCTGAAAAGGACTATCGTCCTTCAAGGATATTCCTGAAAAGGACTATCGTCCTTTGAGGATATTCCTGTAACACACTATCGTCCTCTAAGGATATTCCTGAAAAAGACAATCGTCCTTTAAGGATATTCCTGAAAAGGACTATCGTCCTTCAAGGATATTCCTGAAACGGACTATCGTCCTTCAAGGATATTCCTTAAAAAGACAATCGTCCTGTAAGGTTATTCCTGTAACACACTATAGTCCTTCAAGGATATTCCTGAAATGGACTATCGTCCTTCAAGGATATTCCTGAAATGGACTATCGTCCTGTAAGGATATTCCTGAAACACACTATAGTCCTTCAAGGATATTCCTGAAAAGGACTTTCGTCCTTCAAGGATATTCCTGAAAAGGACTATCGTCCTGTAAGGATATTCCTGAAAAGGACTTTCGTCCTTCAAGGATATTCCTGAAAAGGACTATCGTCCTGCAAGGATATTCCTGAAACACACTATAGTCCTTCAAGGATATTCCTGAAAAAGACAATCGTCCTTTAAGGATATTCCTGAAAAGGACTATCGTCCTTCAAGGATATTCCTGAAAAGGACTATCGTCCTTCAAGGATATTCCTAAAAAGACAATCGTCCTTTAAGGATATTCCTGTAACACACTATCGTCCTTCAAGGATATTCCTGAAAAGGACTATCGTCCGTCAAGGATATTCCTGAAAAGGACTATCGTCCTTCAAGGATATTCCTGAAAAGGACTAACGTCCTTCAAGGATATTCCTGAAAAGGACTATCGTCCTTTGAGGATATTCCTGTAACACACTATCGTCCTCTAAGGATATTCCTGAAAAAGACAATAGTCCTTTAAGGATATTCCTGAAAAGGACTATCGTCCTTCAAGGATATACCTGAAAAGTACTATCGTCCTTCAAGGATATTCCTTAAATAGACAATCGTCCTGTAAGGTTATTCCTGTAACACACTAACGTCCTTCAAGGATATTCCTGAAAAGGACTATCGTCCTTTGAGGATATTCCTGTAACACACTATCGTCCTCTAAGGATATTCCTGAAAAAGACAATAGTCCTTTAAGGATATTCCTGAAAAGGACTATCGTCCGTCAAGGATATTCCTGAAAAGGACTATCGTCCGTCAAGGATATTCCTGAAAAGGACTATCGTCCTTCAAGGATATACCTGAAAAGGACTAACATCCTTCAAGGATATTCCTGAAAAGGACTATCGTCCTGCAAGGATATTCCTGAAAAGGACTAACGTCCTTCAAGGATATTCCTTAAAAAGACAATCGTCCTGTAAGGTTATTCCTGTAACACACTATAGTCCTTCAAGGATATTCCTGAAATGGACTATCGTCCTTCAAGGATATTCCTGAAATGGACTATCGTCCTGTAAGGATATTCCTGAAACACACTATAGTCCTTCAAGGATATTCCTGAAAAGGACTTTCGTCCTTCAAGGATATTCCTGAAAAGGACTATCGTCCTGTAAGGATATTCCTGAAAAGGACTTTCGTCCTTCAAGGATATTCCTGAAAAGGACTATCGTCCTGCAAGGATATTCCTGAAACACACTATAGTCCTTCAAGGATATTCCTGAAAAAGACAATCGTCCTTTAAGGATATTCCTGAAAAGGACTATCGTCCTTCAAGGATATTCCTGAAAAGGACTATCGTCCTTCAAGGATATTCCTAAAAAGACAATCGTCCTTTAAGGATATTCCTGTAACACACTATCGTCCTTCAAGGATATTCCTGAAAAGGACTATCGTCCGTCAAGGATATTCCTGAAAAGGACTATCGTCCTTCAAGGATATTCCTGAAAAGGACTAACGTCCTTCAAGGATATTCCTGAAAAGGACTATCGTCCTTTGAGGATATTCCTGTAACACACTATCGTCCTCTAAGGATATTCCTGAAAAAGACAATAGTCCTTTAAGGATATTCCTGAAAAGGACTATCGTCCTTCAAGGATATACCTGAAAAGTACTATCGTCCTTCAAGGATATTCCTTAAATAGACAATCGTCCTGTAAGGTTATTCCTGTAACACACTAACGTCCTTCAAGGATATTCCTGAAAAGGACTATCGTCCTTTGAGGATATTCCTGTAACACACTATCGTCCTCTAAGGATATTCCTGAAAAAGACAATAGTCCTTTAAGGATATTCCTGAAAAGGACTATCGTCCGTCAAGGATATTCCTGAAAAGGACTATCGTCCGTCAAGGATATTCCTGAAAAGGACTATCGTCCTTCAAGGATATACCTGAAAAGGACTAACATCCTTCAAGGATATTCCTGAAAAGGACTATCGTCCTGCAAGGATATTCCTGAAAAGGACTAACGTCCTTCAAGGATATTCCTGAAACACACTATAGTCCTTTAAGGATATTCCTGAAATGGACTATCGTCCTGTAAGGATATTCCTGAAACACACTATCGTCCTTTAAGGATATTTCTGAAAAGGAATATCGTCCTTCAAGGATATTTCTGAAAAGGACTATCGTCCTGTAAGGATATTCCTGAAACACACTTTCGTCCTTCATGGATATTCCTGAAACACACTATCGTCCTTTAAGGATATTCCTGAAACACACTTTCGTCCTTCATGGATATTCCTGAAACACACTATCGTCCTTTAAGGATATTCCTGAAAAGGACTATCGTCCTTCAAGGATATTCCTGAAAAGACTAACGTCCTTCAAGGATTTTCCTGAAAAGGACTATCGTCCTTTAAGGATATTCCTGAAAAGGACTATCGTCCTGTAAGGATATTCCTGAAACACACTATAGTCCTTCAAGGATATTCCTGAAAAGGACTTTCGTCCTTCAAGGATATTCCTGAAAAGGACTATCGTCCTGTAAGGATATTCCTGAAAAGACTTTCGTCCTTCAAGGATATTCCTGAAAAGGACTATCGTCCTGCAAGGATATCCCTGAAACACACTATAGTCCTTCAAGGATATTCCTGAAAAAGACAATCGTCCTTTAAGGATATTCCTGAAAAGGACTATCGTCCTTCAAGGATATTCCTGAAAAGGACTATCGTCCTACAAGGATATTCCTAAAAAAGACAATCGTCCTTTAAGGATATTCCTGTAACACACTATCGTCCTTCAAGGATATTCCTGAAAAGGACTATCGTCCGTCAAGGATATTCCTGAAAAGGACTATCGTCCTTCAAGGATATTCCTGAAAAGGACTAACGTCCTTCAAGGATATTCCTGAAAAGGACTATCGTCCTTCAAGGATATTCCTGAAAAGGACTATCGTCCTTCAAGGATATTCCTGAAAAGGACTATCGTCCTTTGAGGATATTCCTGTAACACACTATCGTCCTCTAAGGATATTCCTGAAAAAGACAATCGTCCTTTAAGGATATTCCTGAAAAGGACAATAGTCCTTCAAGGATATTCCTGAAAAGGACTATCGTCCTTCAAGGATATTCCTTAAAAAGACAATCGTCCTGTAAGGATATTCCTGAAACACACTATCGTCCTTTAAGGATATTCCTGAAAAGGACCATCGTCTTTTGAGGATATTCCTGAAACACACTATAATCCTTCAAGGATATTCCTGAAAAGGACTAACGTCCTTCAAGGATATTCCTGAAAAGGACTATCGTCCTTTAAGGATATTCCTGAAAAGGACTTACGTCCTTCAAGGATATTCCTGAAACACACTATCGTCCTTTAAGGATATTCCTGAAAAGGACTATCGTCCTTCAAGGATATTCCTGAAAAGGACTCTCGTCCTTCAAGGATATTCCTGAAAAGGACTATCGTCCTACAAGGATATTTCTGAAAAGAAATAACGTCTGAAAATGACTACCGTCCTTCAAGGATATTCCTGAAAAGGACTATCGTCCTTCAAGGATATTCCGAAAAAAGACAATTGTTCTTTAAGGATATTCCTGTAACACACTATCGTCCTTCAAGGATATTCCTGAAAAGGACTAACGTCCTTCAAGGATATTTCTGAAAAGGACTATCGTTTTTCAAGGATATTCCTGAAAAAGACTATCGTCCTTTAAGGATATTCCTAAAAAGGACTAACGTCCTTCAAGAATATTCCTGAAAAGGACTATCGTCCTTTCAGGATATTCCTGAAAAGGACTAACATCCTTCAAGGATATTCCTGAAAAGGACTGTCGTCCTTCAAGGATATTCCTGAAAAAGACAATCGTCCTTTAAGGATATTCCTGAAAAGGACTATCGTCCTTCAAGGATAATTCTGAAAAGGACTATCGTCCTTCAGGGATATTCCTAAAAAAGAAAATCGTCCTTTAAGGATATTCCTGTAACACACTATCGTCCTTCAAGGATATTCCTGAAAAGGACTATCGTCCGTCAAGGATATTCCTGAAAAGGACTATCGTCCTTTAAGGATATTCCTGAAACACACTATAGTCCTTCAAGGATATTCCTGAAAAGGACTATCGTCCTTGAAGGATATTCCTGAAAAGGACTATCGTCCTGTAAGTATATTCCTGAAACACACTATAGTCCTTCAAGGATATTCCTGAAAAGGACTAACGTCCTTCAAGGATATTCCTGAAAAGGACTATAGTCCTTTAAGGATATTTCTGAAAAGGACTAACGTCCTTCAAGGTTATTCCTGAAGAGGACTATCGTCCTTACAGGATATTCCTGAAAAGGACTATCGTCCTTTAAGGATATTCCTGAAACACACTATAGTCCTTCAAGGATATTCCTGAAATGGACTTTCGTCCTTCAAGGATATTCCTGAAAAGGACTATCGTCCTGTAAGGATATTCCTGAAACACACTATAGTCCTTCAAGGATATTCCTGAAAAGGACTATCGTCCTTCAAGGATATTCCTAAAAAAGACAATCGTCCTTTAAGGATATTCCTGTAACACACTATCGTCCTTCAAGGATATTCCTGAAAAGGACTATCGTCCGTCAAGGATATTCCTGGAAAGGACTAACGTCCTTCAAGGATTTTCCTGAAAAGGACTATCGTTTTTCAAGGATATTCCTGAAAAAGACTTTCGTCCTTTAAGGATATTCCTGAAAAAGACAATCGTCCTTTAAGGATATTTCTGAAAAGGAATTTCTTCCTTCAAGGATATTCCTAAAAAGGACTATCGTTCTTCAAGGATATTCCTAAAAAAGACAATCGTCCTTTAAGGATATTCCTGTAACACACTATCGTTCTTCAAGGATATTCCTGAAAAGGACTATCATCCGTCAAGGAAATTCCTGAAAAGGACTATCGTCCTTCAAGGATATTCCTGAAACACACTATAGTCCTTCAAGGATATTCCTGAAAAGGACTAACGTCCTTCAAGGATATTCCTGAAAAGGACTATCGTTTTTCAAGGATATTCCTGAAAAAGACTATAGTCCTTTAAGGAAATTCCTAAAAAGGACTAACGTCCTTCAAGAATATTCCTGAAAAGGACTATCGTCCTTCAAGGATATTCCTGAAAAGGACTAACATCCTTCAAGGATATTCCTGAAAAGGACTGTCGTCCTTCAAGGATATTTCTGAAAAGGACTATCGTCCTTTAAGGATATTCCTGTAACACACTATCGTCCTTCAAGGATATTCCTGAAAAGGACTATCGTCCTTCAAGGATATTCCTAAAAAAGACAATCGTCCTTTAAGGATATTCCTGAAACACACTATAGTCCTTCAAGGATATTCCTGAAATGGACTATCGTCCTTCAAGGATATTCCTGTAACACACTATCGTCCTTCAAGGATATTCCTGAAAATGACTATCGTCCTTTAAGGATATTCCTGAAACACACTATAGTCCTTCAAGGATATTCCTGAAATGGACTATCGTCCTTCAAGGATATTTCTGAAAATGACTATCGTCCTATAAGGATATTCCTGAAACACACTATAGTCCTTCAAGGATATTCTTGAAAAGGACTATCGTCCTTCAAGGATATTCCTGAAAAGGACTATCGTCCTGTAAGGATATTTCTGAATAGGACTATCGTCCTTCAAGGATATTCCTGAAAAGGACTATCGTCCTTCAAGGATATTCCTGAAAAGGACTATCGTCCTTTAAGGATATTCCTGAAACACACTATAATCCTTCAAGGATATTCCTGAAATGGACTATCGTCCTTCTAGGATATTCCTGAAAAGGACTATCGTCCTGTAAGGATATTCCTGAAACACACTATAGTCCTTCAAGGATATTCCTGAAACACACTATAGTCCTTCAAGGATATTCCTGAAAACGACTATCGTCCTTCAAGGATAATCCTGAAAAGGACTATCGTCCTTTAAGGATATTCCTGAAAAGGACTATCGTTCTTCAAGGATATTCCTTAAAAGGACTATCATCCTTTAAGGATATTCCTGAAACACACTTTAGTCCTTCAAGGATATTCCTGAAAAGGACTATCATCCTTCAAGGATATTCCTGAAAAGGACTATCGTCCTTTAAGGATATTCCTGAAACACACTATAGTCCTTCAAGGATATTCCTGAAACACACTATAGTCCTTCAAGGATATTCCTAAAAAGGACTATCGTCCTTTAAGGATATTCCTGAAACACACTATAGTCCTTCAAGGATATTCCTGAAAAGGACTATCGTCCTTGAAGGATATTCTTGAAAAGGACTATCGTCCTGTAAGTATATTCCTGAAACACACTATAGTCCTTCAAGGATATTCCTGAAAAGGACTAACGTCCTTCAAGGATATTCCTGAAGAGGACTATAAGGATATTCCTGAAAAGGACTATCGTCCTTCAAGGATATTCCTGAAAAGGACTATCGTCCTTCAAGGATATTCCTGAAAAGGACTATTGTCCTGTAAGGATATTCCTGAAACACACTATAGTCCTTTAAGGATATTCCTGAAAAGGACTATCGTCCTTCAAGGATATTCCTGAAAAGGACTATCGTTCTTCAAGGATATTCCTGAAGAGGACTATCGTCCTTCAAGGATATTCCTGAAACACACTATAGTCCTTCAAGGATATTCCTGAAAAGGAATAACGTCCTTCAAGGATATTCCTGAAAAGGACTATTGTCCTTTAAGGATATTCCTGAAAAGGACTATCAGATTTTAAGGATATTCCTGAAAAGGACTATCGTCCTGTAAGGATATCCCTGAAACAAACTTTCGTCCTTCATGGATATTCCTGAAACACAATATCGTCCTTCAAGGATATTCCTGAAAAGGACTAACGTCCTTCAAGGATATTCCTGAAAAGGACTATTGTCCTTTAAGGATATTCCTGAAAAGGACTATCGTCCTGTAAGGATATTCCTGAAACACACTATCGTCCTTCAAGGATATTCCTGAAAAGGACTATCGTCCTGTAAGGATATTCCTGAAACACACTAAAGTCCTTCAAGGATATTCCTGAAAAGGACTATCGTCCTTCAAGGATATTCCTGAAACACACTATAGTCCTTCAAGGATATTCCTGAAATGGACTTTCGTCCTTCAAGGATATTCCTGAAAAGGACTATCGTCCTTTAAGGATATTCCTGAAAAGGACTATCAGATTTTAAGGAAATTCCTGAAAAGGACTATCGTCCTGTAAGGATATCCCTGAAACAAACTTTCGTCCTTCATGGATATTCCTGAAACACAATATCGTCCTTCAAGGATATTCCTGAAAAGGACTAACGTCCTTCAAGGATATTCCTGAAAAGGACTATTGTCCTTTAAGGATATTCCTGAAAAGGACTATCGTCCTTCAAGGATATTCCTGAAAAGGACTATCGTCCTTTAAGAATATTCCTGAAACACACTATAGTCCTTCAAGGATATTCCTGAAATGGACTTTCTTCCTTCAAGGATATTCCTGAAAAGGACTATCGTCCTGTAAGGATATTCCTGAAACACACTATAGTCCCTCAAGGATATTCCTGAAAAGGACTATCGTCCGCCAAGGATATTCCTAAAAAAGACAATCGTCCTTTAAGGATATTCCTGTAACACACTATCGTCCTTCGAGGATATTCCTGAAAAGGACTATCGTCCGTCAAGGATATTTCTGAAAAGGACTATCGTCCTTCAAGGATATTCCTGGAAAGGACTAACGTCCTTCAAGGATTTTCCTGAAAAGGACTATCGTTTTTCAAGGATATTCCTGAAAAAGACTTTCGTCCTTTAAGGATATTCCTGAATAAGACAATCGTCCTTTAAGGATATTTCTGAAAGGGACTTTCTTCCTTCAAGGATATTCCTAAAAAGGACTATCGTTCTTCAAGGATATTCCTAAAAAAGACAATCGTCCTTTAAGGATATTCCTGTAACACACTATCGTTCTTCAAGGATATTCCTGAAAAGGACTATCATCCGTCAAGGAAATTCCTGAAAAGGACTATCGTCCTGTAAGGATATTCCTGAAACACACTATCGTCCTTCAAGGATATTCCTGAAAAGGACTATCGTCCTGTAAGGATATTCCTGAAACACACTATAGTCCTTCAAGGATAATCCTGAAAAGGACTATCGTCCTTCAAGGATATTCCTGAAACACACTATAGTCCTTCAAGGATATTCCTGAAATGGACTTTCGTCCTTCAAGGATATTCCTGAAAAGGACTATCGTCCTTTAAGGATATTCCTGAAACACACTATAGTCCTTCAAGGATATTCCTGAAAAGGACTATCGTCCTTCAAGGCTATTCCTGAAACACACTTTCGTCCTTCAAGGATATTCCTGAAAAGGACTATCGTCCTTCAAGGATATTCCTGAAAAGGACTATCGTCCTTTAAGGATATTCCTGAAACACACTATAGTCCTTCAAGGATATTCCTGAAACACACTATAGTCCTTCAAGGATATTCCTGAAAAGGACTATCGTCCTTCAAGGATATTCCTAAAAAAGACAATCGTCCTTTAAGGATATTCCTGTAACACACTATCGTCCTTCAAGGATATTCCTGAAAAGGACTATCGTCCGTCAAGGATATTTCTGAAAAGGACTATCGTCCTTCAAGGATATTCCTGGAAAGGACTAACGTCCTTCAAGGATTTTTCTGAAAAGTACTATCGTTTTTCAAGGATATTCCTGAAAAAGAGTTTCGTCCTTTAAGGATATTCCTGAAAAAGACAATCGTCCTTTAAGGATATTTCTGAAAAGGAATTTCTTCCTTCAAGGATATTCCTAAAAATGACTATCGTTCTTCAAGGATATTCCTAAAAAAGACAATCGTCCTTTAAGGATATTCCTGTAACACACTATCGTTCTTCAAGGATATTCCTGAAAAGGACTATCATCCGTCAAGGAAATTCCTGAAAAGGACTATCGTCCTTCAAGGATATTCCTGAAAAGGACTATCGTCCTTCAAGTTTATTCCTGAAAAGGACTATCGTCATTCAAGTATATTCCTGAAAAGGACTATCGTTTTTCAAGGATATTCCTGAAAAAGACTATAGTCCTTTAAGGAAATTCCTAAAAAGGACTAACGTCCTTCAAGAATATTCCTGAAAAGGACTATCGTCCTTCAAGGATATTCCTGAAAAGGACTAACATCCTTCAAGGATATTCCTGAAAAGGACTGTCGTCCTTCAAGGATATTTCTGAAAAGGACTATCGTCCTTTAAGGATATTCCTGTAACACACTATCGTCCTTCAAGGATATTCCTGAAAAGGACTATCGTCCTTCAAGGATATTCCTAAAAAAGACAATCGTCCTTTAAGGATATTCCTGAAACACACTATAGTCCTTCAAGGATATTCCTGAAATGGACTATCGTCCTTCAAGGATATTCCTGTAACACACTATCGTCCTTTAGGATATTCCTGAAAAGGACTATCGTCCTTTAAGGATATTCCTGAAACACACTATAGTCCTTAAAGGATATTCCTGAAATGGACTATCGTCCTTCAAGGATATTCCTGAAAAGGACTATCGTCCTTCAAGGATATTCCTGAAAAGGACTATCGTCCTTTAAGGATATTCCTGAAACACACTATAGTCCTTCAAGGATATTCCTGAAATGGACTATCGTCCTTCTAGGATATTCCTGAAAAGGACTATCGTCCTGTAAGGATATTCCTGAAACACACTATAGTCCTTCAAGGATATTCCTGAAACACACTATAGTCCTTCAAGGATATTCCTGAAAACGACTATCGTCCTTCAAGGATAATCCTGAAAAGGACTATCGTCCTTTAAGGATATTCCTGAAAAGGACTATCGTTCTTCAAGGATATTCCTGAAAAGGACTATCATCCTTTAAGGATATTCCTGAAACACACTTTAGTCCTTCAAGGATATTCCTGAAAAGGACTATCGTCCTTCAAGGATATTCCTGAAACACACCATGGTCCTTCAAGGATATTCCTGAAAAGGACTATAGTCCTTCAAGGATATTCCTGAAAAGGACTATCGTCCTTCAAGGATATTCCTGAAAAGGACTATCGTCCTTCAAGGATATTCCTGAAAAGGACTATCGTCCTTTAAGGATATACCTGAAACACACTATAGTCCTTCAAGGATATTCCTGAAAAGGACTATCGTCCTTCAAGGATATTCCTGAAAAGGACTATCGTCCTTCAAGGATATTCCTGAAAAGGACTATCGTCCTGTAAGGATATTCCTGAAACACACTATAGTCCTTCAAGGATATTCCTGAAAAGGACTATCGTCCTTCAAGGATATTTCTGAAAAGGACTATCGTCCTTCAAGGATATTCCTGAAAAGGACTATCGTCCTTCAAGGATATTCCTGAAAAGGACTATCGTCCTTTAAGGATATTCCTGAAACACACTATAGTCCTTCAAGGATATACCTGAAAAGGACTATCGTCCTTCAAGGATATTCCTGAAAAAGACTATCGTCCTTTAAGGATATTCCTGAAACACACTATAGTCCTTCAAGGATATACCTGAAAAGGACTATCGTCCTTCAAGGATATTCCGGAAAAGGACTATCGTCCTTTAAGGATATTCCTGAAAAGGACTATCGTCCTTCAAGGATATTCCTGAAACACACCATGGTCCTTCAAGGATATTCCTGAAAAGGACTATCGTCCTTTGAGGATATTCTTGTAACACACTATCGTCCTCTAAGGATATTCCTGAAAAGGACTATCGTACTTCAAGGATATTCCTGAAAAGGACTATCGTCCTTCAAGGATATTCCTGAAAAGGACTATCGTCCTGTAAGGATATTCTGAAACACACTATAGTCCTTCAAGGATATTCCTGAAAAGGACTATCGTCCTTCAAGGATAGTCCTGAAACACACTTTCGTCCTTCAAGGATATTCCTGAAAAGGACTATCGTCCTTCAAGGATATTCCTGAAACACACTTTCGTCCTTCAAGGATATTCCTGAAATGGACTATCGTCCTTCAAGGATATTCCTGAAAAGGACTATCGTCCTGTAAGGATGATATTCCCGAAACACACTATAGTCCTTCAAGGATATTCCTGAAAAGGACTATCGTCCTTTGACGATATTCCTGAAAATGACTATCGTCCTTTAAGGATATTCCTAAAAAGGACTATTGTCCTTTAAGGATATTCCTGAAACACACTATAGTCCTTTAAAGATATACCTGAAAAGGACTTTTGTCCTTCAAGGATATTCCTGAAAAGGACTATCGTCCTTTAAGGATATTCCTGAAAAGGACTATCGTCCTGTAAGGATATTCCTGAAACACACTATAGTCCTTCAAGGATATTCCTGAAAAGGACTATCGTCCTTCAAGGATATTCCTGAAAAGGACTATCTTCCTTCAAGGATATTCCTGAAAAGGACTATCGTCCTTTAAGGATATTCCTGAAAAGGACTATCGTCCTTTAAGGATATTCCTGAAACACACTATAGTCCTTCAAGGATATTCCTGAAATGGACTATCGTCCTGTAAGGATATTCCTGAAACACACTATAGTCCTTCAAGGATATTCCTGAAAAAGACTATCGTCCTTCATGCATATTTCTGAAAAGGACTATCGTCCTGTAAGGATATTCCTGAAACACACTATAGTCCTTCAAGGATATTCCTGAAACACAATATCGTCCTTCAAGGATATTCCTGAAACACACTTTCGTCCTTCAAGGATATTCCTGAAAAGGACTATCGTCCTTTGAGGATATTCCTGAAAAGGACTATCGTCCTTTAAGGATATTCCTGAAAAGGACTATTGTCCTATAAGGATATTCCTGAAACACACTATAGTCCTTCAAAGATATACCTGAAAAGGACTATCGTCCTTCAAGGATATTCCTGAAAAGGACTATCGTCCTTCAAGGATATTCCTGAAAAGGACTATCGTCCTGTAAGGATATTCCTGAAACACACTATAGTCCTTCAGGGATATTCCTGAAAAGGACTATCGTCCTTCAAGAATATTCCTGAAAAGGACTATCTTCCTTCAAGGATATTCCTGAAAAGGACTATCGTCCTTCAAGGATATTCCTGAAAAGGACTATCGTCCTTTAAGGATATTCCTGAAACACACTATAGTCCTTCAAGGATATTCCTGAAATGGACTATCGTCCTGTAAGGATATTCCTGAAACACACTATAGTCCTTCAAGGATATTCCTGAAAAAGACTATCGTCCTTCAAGGATATTTCTGAAAAGGACTATCGTCCTGTAAGGATATTCCTGAAACACACTATCGTACTTTAAGGATATTCCTGAAAAGGACTATCGTCCTTTAAGGATATTCCTAAAAAGGACTAACGTCCTTCAAGGATATACCTGAAAAGGACTATCGTCCTTCAAGGATATTCCTGAAAAGGACTATTGTCCTTTAAGGATATTCCTGAAACACACTATAGTCCTTTAAAGATATACCTGAAAAGGGCTATCGTCCTTCAAGGATATTCCTGAAAAGGACTATCGTCCTTCAAGGATATTCCTGAAAAGGACTATCGTCCTTCAAGGATATTCCTGAAACACAATATCGTCCTTCAAGGATATTCCTGAAAAGGACTATCGTCCTTCAAGGATATTCCTGAAAAGGACTATCGTCCTTCAAGGATATTCCTGAAAAGGACTATCGACCTTTAAGGATATTCCTGAAACACACTATAGTCCTTCAAGGATATTCCTGAAAAGGACTAACGTCCTTCAAGGATATTCCTGAAAAGGACTATCGTCCTTCAAGGATATTCCTGAAAAGGACTATTGTCCTTCAAGGATATTCCTGAAAAGGACTATCGTCCTTTAAGAATATTCCTGAAACACACTATCGTCCTTCAAGGATATTCCTGAAAAGGACTATCGTCCTTCATGGATATTCCTGAAACACACTATCGTCCTTCAAGGATATTCCTGAAAAGGACTATCGTCCTTCAAGGATATTCCTGAAAAGGACTATCGTCCTTCAAGGATATTCCTGAAAAGGACTATCGTTCTTCTAGGATATTCCTGAAACACACTATCGTCCTTCAAGGATATTCCTGAAAAGGACTATCGTCCTTCATGGATATTCCTGAAACACACTATCGTCCTTCAAGGATATTCCTGAAAAGGACTATCGTCCTTCAAGGATATTCCTGAAAAGGACTAACGTCCTTCAAGGATATTCCTGAAACACACCATGGTCCTTCAAGGATATTCCTGAAAAGGACTATCGTCCTTTGAGGATATTCTTGTAACACACTATCGTCCTCTAAGGATATTCCTGAAAAGGACTATCGTCCTTCAAGGATATTCCTGAAAAGGACTATCGTCCTTCAAGGATATTCCTGAAACACACCATGGTCCTTCAAGGATATTCCTGAAAAGGACTATCGTCCTTCAAGGATATTCCTGAAAAGGACTATCGTCCTGTAAGGATATTCCTGAAACACACTATAGTCCTTCAAGGATATTCCTGAAAAGGACTATCGTCCTTCAAGGATATTCCTGAAAAGGACTATCTTCCTTCAAGGATATTCCTGAAAAGGACTATCGTCCTTCAAGGATATTCCTGAAAAGGACTATCGTCCTTTAAGGATATTCCTGAAACACACTATAGTCCTTCAAGGATATTCCTGAAATGGACTATCGTCCTGTAAGGATATTCCTGAAACACACTATAGTCCTTCAAGGATATTCCTGAAAAAGACTATCGTCCTTCAAGGATATTTCTGAAAAGGACTATCGTCCTGAAAGGATATTCCTGAAACACACTATAGTCCTTCAAGGATATTCCTGAAACACACTTTCGTCCTTCAAGGATATTCCTGAAAAGGACTATCGTCCTTTGAGGATATTCCTGAAAAGGACTATCGTCCTTTAAGGATATTCCTGAAAAGGACTATTGTCCTTTAAGGATATTCCTGAAACACACTATAGTCCTTCAAAAATATACCTGAAAAGGACTATCGTCCTGTAAGGATATTCCTGAAACACACTATAGTCCTTCAAGGATATTCCTGAAAAAGACTATCGTCCTTCAAGGATATTTCTGAAAAGGACTATCGTCCTGAAAGGATATTCCTGAAACACACTATAGTCCTTCAAGGATATTCCTGAAACACACTTTCGTCCTTCAAGGATATTCCTGAAAAGGACTATCGTCCTTTGAGGATATTCCTGAAAAGGACTATCGTCCTTTAAGGATATTCCTGAAAAGGACTATTGTCCTTTAAGGATATTCCTGAAACACACTATAGTCCTTCAAAAATATACCTGAAAAGGACTATCGTCCTTCAAGGATATTCCTGAAAAGGACTATCGTCCTTCAAGGATATTCCTGAAAAGGACTATCGTCCTTTTAGGATATTCCTGAAACACACTATAGTCCTTCAAGGATATTCCTGAAAAGGACTATCGTCCTTCAAGGATATTCCTGAAAAGGACTATCTTCCTTCAAGGATATTCCTGAAAAGGACTATCGTCCTTCAAGGATATTCCTGAAAAGGACTATCGTCCTTTAAGGATATTTCTGAAACACACTATAGTCCTTCAAGGATATTCCTGAAATGGACTATCGTCCTGTAAGGATATTCCTGAAACACACTATAGTCCTTCAAGGATATTCCTGAAAAAGACTATCGTCCTTCAAGGATATTTCTGAAAAGGACTATCGTCCTGTAAGGATATTCCTGAAACACACTATCGTACTTTAAGGATATTCCTGAAAAGGACTAACGTCCTTCAAGGATATACCTGAAAAGGACTATCGTCCTTCAAGGATATTCCTGAAAAGGACTATTGTCCTTTAAGGATATTCCTGAAACACACTATAGTCCTTTAAAAATATACCTGAAAAGGACTATCGTCCTTCAAGGATATTCCTGAAAAGGACTATCGTCCTTCAAGGATATTCCTGAAAAGGACTAACGTCCTTCATGGATATTCCTGAAACACACTATCGTCCTTCAAGGATATTCCTGAAAAGGACTATCGTCCTTCAAGGATATTCCTGAAAAGGACTATCGTCCTTCAAGGATATTCCTGAAACACAATATCGTCCTTCAAGGATATTCCTGAAAAGGACTATCGTCCTTCAAGGATATTCCTGAAAAGGACTATCGTCCTTCAAGGATATTCCTGAAAAGGACTATCGTCCTTCAAGGATATTCCTGAAAAGGACTAACGTCCTTCAAGGATATTCCTGAAACACACCATGGTCCTTCAAGGATATTCCTGAAACACAATATAGTCCTTCAAGGATATTCCTGAAACACACTATAGTCCTTCAAGGATATTCCTGAAATGGACTATCGTCCTGTAAGGATATTCCTGAAACACACTATAGTCCTTCAAGGATATTCCTGAAAAAGACTATCGTCCTTCAAGGATATTTCTGAAAAGGACTATCGTCCTGAAAGGATATTCCTGAAACACACTATAGTCCTTCAAGGATATTCCTGAAACACAATATAGTCCTTCAAGGATATTCCTGAAACACACTTTCGTCCTTCAAGGATATTCCTGAAAAGGACTATCGTCCTTTGAGGATATTCCTGAAAAGGACTATCGTCCTTTAAGGATATTCCTGAAAAGGACTATTGTCCTTTAAGGATATTCCTGAAACACACTATAGTCCTTCAAAAATATACCTGAAAAGGACTATCGTCCTTCAAGGATATTCCTGAAAAGGACTATCGTCCTTTTAGGATATTCCTGAAACACACTATAGTCCTTCAAGGATATTCCTGAAAAGGACTATCGTCCTTCAAGGATATTCCTGAAAAGGACTATCTTCCTTCAAGGATATTCCTGAAAAGGACTATCGTCCTTCAAGGATATTCCTGAAAAGGACTATCGTCCTTTAAGGATATTTCTGAAACACACTATAGTCCTTCAAGGATATTCCTGAAATGGACTATCGTCCTGTAAGGATATTCCTGAAACACACTATAGTCCTTCAAGGATATTCCTGAAAAAGACTATCGTCCTTCAAGGATATTTCTGAAAAGGACTATCGTCCTGTAAGGATATTCCTGAAACACACTATCGTACTTTAAGGATATTCCTGAAAAGGACTAACGTCCTTCAAGGATATACCTGAAAAGGACTATCGTCCTTCAAGGATATTCCTGAAAAGGACTATTGTCCTTTAAGGATATTCCTGAAACACACTATAGTCCTTTAAAAATATACCTGAAAAGGACTATCGTCCTTCAAGGATATTCCTGAAAAGGACTATCGTCCTTCAAGGATATTCCTGAAAAGGACTAACGTCCTTCATGGATATTCCTGAAACACACTATCGTCCTTCAAGGATATTCCTGAAAAGGACTATCGTCCTTCAAGGATATTCCTGAAAAGGACTATCGTCCTTCAAGGATATTCCTGAAACACAATATCGTCCTTCAAGGATATTCCTGAAAAGGACTATCGTCCTTCAAGGATATTCCTGAAAAGGACTATCGTCCTTCAAGGATATTCCTGAAAAGGACTATCGTCCTTCAAGGATATTCCTGAAAAGGACTATCGTCCTTCAAGGATATTCCTGAAAAGGACTATCGTCCTTTAAGGATATTCCTGAAACACACTATAGTCCTTCAAGGATATTCCTGAAAAGGACTATCGTCCTTCAAGGATATTCCTGAAAAGGACTATCGTCCTTCAAGGATATTCCTGAAAAGGACTATCGTCCTTCAAGGATATTCCTGAAAAGGACTATCTTCTTCTAGGATATTCCTGAAACACACTATCGTCCTTCAAGGATATTCCTGAAAAGGACTATCGTCCTTCATGGATATTCCTGAAACACACTATCGTCCTTCAAGGATATTCCTGAAAAGGACTATCGTCCTTCAAGGATATTCCTGAAAAGGACTAACGTCCTTCAAGGATATTCCTGAAACACACCATGGTCCTTCAAGGATATTCCTGAAAAGGACTATCGTTTTTCAAGGATATTCCTGAAAAAGACTTTCGTCCTCTAAGGATATTCCTGAAAAGGACTATCGTCCTTCAAGGATATTCCTGAAAAGGACTATCGTCCTTTGAGGATATTCTTGTAACACACTATCGTCCTCTAAGGATATTCCTGAAAAGGACTATCGTCCTTCAAGGATATTCCTGAAAAGGACTATCGTCCTTCAAGGATATTCCTGAAACACACCATGGTCCTTCAAGGATATTCCTGAAAAGGACTATCGTCCTGTAAGGATATTCCTGAAACACACTTTCGTCCTTCAAGGATATTCCTGAAAAGGACTATCGTCCTTCAAGGATATTCCTGAAACACACTTTCGTCCTTCAAAGATATTCCTGAAATGGACTATCGTCCTTCAAGGATATTCCTGAAAAGGACTATCGTCCTTTAAGGATATTCCTGAAACACACTATAGTCCTTCAAGGATATTCCTGAAAAGGACTATCGTCCTTTAAGGATATTCCTGAAAAGGACTAACGTCCTTCAAGGATATTCCTGAAACACACTTTCGTCCTTCAAAGATATTCCTGAAATGGACTATCGTCCTTCAAGGATATTCCTGAAAACGACTATCGTCCTTCAAGGATAATCCTGAAAAGGACTATCGTCCTTTAAGGATATTCCTGAAACACACCATGGTCCTTCAAGGATATTCCTGAAAAGGACTATCGTCCTGTAAGGATATTCCTGAAACACACTTTCGTCCTTCAAGGATATTCCTGAAAAGGACTATCGTCCTTCAAGGATATTCCTGAAACACACTTTCGTCCTTCAAAGATATTCCTGAAATGGACTATCGTCCTTCAAGGATATTCCTGAAAAGGACTATCGTCCTTTAAGGATATTCCTGAAACACACTATAGTCCTTCAAGGATATTCCTGAAAAGGACTATCGTCCTTTAAGGATATTCCTGAAAAGGACTAACGTCCTTCAAGGATATTCCTGAAACACACTTTCGTCCTTCAAAGATATTCCTGAAATGGACTATCGTCCTTCAAGGATATTCCTGAAAAGGACTATCGTCCTTTGAGGATATTCTTGTAACAAACTATCGTCCTCTAAGGATATTCCTGAAAAGGACTAACGTCCTTCAAGGATATTCCTGAAAAGGACTATCGTCCTTCAAGGATATTCCTGAAAAGGACTATTGTCCTTCAAGGATATTCCTGAAAAGGACTATCGTCCTTCAAGGATATTCCTGAAACACACTATCGTCCTTCAAGGATATTCCTGAAAAGAACTATCGTCCTTCATGGATATTCCTGAAACACACTATCGTCCTTCAAGGATATTCCTGAAAAGGACTATCGTCCTTCAAGGATATTCCTGAAAAGGACTATCGTCCTTCATGGATATTCCTGAAACACACTATCGTCCTTCAAGGATATTCCTGAAAAGGACTATCGTCCTTCAAGGATATTCCTGAAAAGGACTATCGTCCTTCAAGGATATTCCTGAAAAGGAATAACGTCCTTCATGGATATTCCTGAAACACACTATCGTCCTTCAAGGATATTCCTGAAAAGGACTATCGTCCTTCAAGGATATTCCTGAAAAGGACTATCGTCCTTTAAGGATATTCCTGAAACACACTATAGTCCTTCAAGGATATTCCTGAAAAGGACTATCGTCCTTCAAGGATATTCCTGAAAAGGACTATCGTCCTTCAAGGATATTCCTGAAAAGGACTATCGTCCTTCAATGATATTCCTGAAACACACTATTGTCCTTCCAGGATATTCCTGAAAAGGACTATCGTCCTTCATGGATATTCCTGAAACACTTTATCGTCCTTCAAGGATATTCCTGAAAAGGACTTTCGTCCTTCAAGGATATTCCTAAAAAAGACAATCGTCCTTTAAGGATACTCCTGTAACACACTATCGTCCTTCAAGGATATTCCTGAAAAGGACTATCGTCCGTCAAGGATATTCCTGAAAAGGACTATCGTCCTTCAAGGATATTCCTGAAAAGGACTATCGTCCTTCAAGGATATTCCTGAAAAGGACTATCGTCCTTCAAGGATATTCCTGAAACACACCATGGTCCTTCAAGGATATTCCTGAAAAGGACTATCGTCCTTCAAGGATATTCCTGAAAAGGACTATCGTCCTGTAAGTATATTCCTGAAACACACTTTCGTCCTTCATGGATATTCCTGAAAAGGACTATCGTCCTTCAAGGATATTCCTGAAACACACTTTCGTCCTTCAAGGATATTCCTGAAATGGACTATCGTCCTTCAAGGCTATTCCTGAAAAGGACTATCGTCCTTTAAGGATATTCCTGAAACACACTATAGTCCTTCAAGGATATTCCTGAAAAGGACTATCGTCCTTTAAGGATATTCCTGAAAAGGACTAACGTCCTTCAAGGATATTCCTTAAAAGGACTATCGTCCTTCAAGGATATTCCTGAAAAGGACTATCGTCCTTCAAGGATATTCCTGAAAAGGACTAACGTCCTTAAAGGATATTCCTGAAAAGGACTATCGTCCTTTAAGGATATTCCTGAATTACACTATAGTCCTTCAAGGATATTCCTGAAAAGGACTATCGTCCTTCAAGGATATTCCTGAAAAGGACTATCGTCCTTTAAGGATATTCCTGAAACACACTATAGTCCTTCAAGGATATTCCTGAAAAGGACTATCGTCCTTTAAGGATATTCCTGAAAAGGAATAACGTCCTTCAAGGATATTCCTGAAAAGGACTATCGTCCTTCAAGGATATTCCTGAAAAGGACTATCGTCCTTTAAGGATATTCCTGAAATGGACTATCGTCCTTCAAGGATATTCCTGAAAAGGACTATCGTCCTTTAAGGATATTCCTGAAACACACTTTCGTCCTTCAAGGATATTCCTGAAATGGACTATCGTCCTTCAAGGATATTCCTGAAAAGGACTATCGTCCTTTAAGGATATTCCTGAAAAGGACTAACGTCCTTCAAGGATATTCCTGAAAAGGACTATCGTCCTTCAAGGATATTCCTGAAAAGGACTATCGTCCTTTAAGGATATTCCTAAAATGGACTATCGTCCTTCAAGGATATTCCTGAAAAGGACTATCGTCCTTTAAGGATATTCCTGAAACACACTATAGTCCTTCAAGGATATTCCTGAAAAGGACTATCGTCCTTTAACGATATTCCTGTAACACACTATAGTCCTTCAAGGATATTCCTGAAATGGACTATCGTCCTTCAAGGATATTCCTGAAATGGACTATCGTCCTTCAAGGATATTCCTGAAATGGACTATCGTCCTGTAAGGATATTCCTGAAACACACTATAGTCCTTCAAGGATATTCCTGAAAAGGACTTTCGTCCTTCAAGGATATTCCTGAAAAGGAATATCAACCTTTAAGGATATTCCTGAAACACACTATAGTCCTTCAAGGATATTCCTGAAAAGGACTATCGTCCTTCAAGGATATTCCTGAAAAAGACTATCGTCCTTTAAGGATATTCCTGAAACACACTATAGTCCTTCAAGGATATTCCTGAAAAGGACTAACGTCCTTCAAGGATATTCCTGAAAAATCGTCCTTTGAGGATATTCCTGTAACACACTATAGTCCTTCAAGGATATTCCTGAAAAGGACTAACGTCTTTCAAGGATATTCCTGAAAAGGACTATCGTTCTTTTAAAGATATTCCTGAAACACACTATAGTCCTTCAAGGATATTCCTGAAAAGGACTAACGTCCTTCAAGGATATTCCTGAAAAGGACTATCGTCCTTCATGGATATTCCTGAAACACACTATCGTCCTTCAAGGATATTCCTGAAAAGGACTATCGTCCTTCAAGGATTTTCCTGAAAAGGACTATCGTCCTTTAAGGATATTCCTGAAAAGGACTATCGTCCTTTAAGGATATTCCTGAATTACACTATAGTCCTTCAAGGATATTCCTGAAAAGGACTATCGTCCTTCAAGGATATTCCTGAAAAGGACTATCGTCCTTTAAGGATATTTCTGAAACACACTATAGTCCTTCAAGGATATTCCTGAAAAGGACTAACGTCCTTCAAGGATATTCTTAAAAGGACTATCGTCCTTCAAGGATATTCCTGAAAAGGACTATCGTCCTTTAAGGATATTCCTGAAACACACTATAGTCCTTCAAGGATATTCCTGAAAAGGACTAACGTCCTTCAAGGATATTCCTGAAACACTTTATCGTCCTTCAAGGATATTCCTGAAAAGGAATATCGTCCTTTAAGTATATTCCTGAAACACACTATAGTCCTTCAAGGATATTCCTGAAAAGGACTAACGTCCTTCAAGGATATTCCTGAAAAGGACTATCGTCCTTCAAGGATATTCCTGAAACACACTATCGTCCTTCCAGGATATTCCTGAAAAGGACTATCGTCCTTCATGGATATTCCTGAAACACTTTATCGTCCTTCAAGGATATTCCTGAAAAGGACTTTCGTCCTTCAAGGATATTCCTAAAAAAGACAATCGTCCTTTAAGGATACTCCTGTAACACACTATCGTCCTTCAAGGATATTCCTGAAAAGGACTATCGTCCGTCAAGGATATTCCTGAAAAGGACTATCGTCCTTCAAGGATATTCCTGAAAAGGACTATCGTCCTTCAAGGATATTCCTGAAAAGGACTATCGTCCTTCAAGGATTTTCCTGAAACACGCCATGGTCCATCAAGGATATTCCTGAAAAGGACTATCGTCCTTCAAGGATATTCCTGAAAAGGACTATCGTCCTGTAAGGATATTCCTGAAACACACTTTCGTCCTTCAAGGATATTCCTGAAAAGGACTATCGTCCTTCAAGGATATTCCTGAAACACACTTTCGTCCTTCAAGGATATTCCTGAAATGGACTATCGTCCTTCAAGGCTATTCCTGAAAAGGACTATCGTCCTTTAAGGATATTCCTGAAACACACTTTCGTCCTTCAAGGATATTCCTGAAAAGGACTATCGTCCTTCAAGGATATTCCTGAAACACACTTTCGTCCTTCAAGGATATTCCTGAAATGGACTATCGTCCTTCAAGGCTATTCCTGAAAAGGACTATCGTCCTTTAAGGATATTCCTGAAACACACTATAGTCCTTCAAGGATATTCCTGAAAAGGACTATCGTCCTTCAAGGATATTCCTGAAAAGGACTATCGTCCTTCAAGGATATTCCTGAAAAGGACTATCGTCCTTCAAGGATATTCCTGAAACACACTATCGTCCTTCCAGGATATTCCTGAAAAGGACTATCGTCCTTCATGTATATTCCTGAAACACACTATCGTCCTTCAAGGATATTCCTGAAAAGGACTTTCGTCCTTCAAGGATATTCCTAAAAAAGACAATCGTCCTTTAAGGATACTCCTGTAACACACTATCGTCCTTCAAGGATATTCCTGAAAAGGACTATCGTCCGTCAAGGATATTCCTGAAAAGGACTATCGTCCTTCAAGGATATTCCTGAAAAGGACTATCGTCCTTCAAGGATATTCCTGAAAAGGACTATCGTCCTTCAAGGATATTCCTGAAACACACCATGGTCCTTCAAGGATATTCCTGAAAAGGACTATCGTCCTTCAAGGATATTCCTGAAAAGGACTATCGTCCTGTAAGGATATTCCTGAAACACACTTTCGTCCTTCAAGGATATTCCTGAAGAGGACTATCGTCCTTCAATGATATTCCTGAAACACACTTTCGTCCTTCAAGGATATTCCTGAAATGGACTATCGTCCTTCAAGGCTATTCCTGAAAAGGACTATCGTCCTTTAAGGATATTCCTGAAACACACTATAGTCCTTCAAGGATATTCCTGAAAAGGACTATCGTCCTTTAAGGATATTCCTGAAAAGGACTAACGTCCTTCAAGGATATTCCTGAAAAGGACTATCGTCCTTCAAGGATATTCCTGAAAAGGAATATCGTCCTTTGAGGATATTCCTGAAAAGGACTATCGTCCTTCAAGGATATTCCTGAAAAGGACTATCGTCCTTCAAGGATATTCCTGAAAAGGACTAACGTCCTTCAAGGATATTCCTGAAAAGGACTATCGTCCTTTAAGGATATATTTGAAAAGGACTATCGTCCTTCAAGGATATTCCTGAAAAAGACTATCGTCCTTTAAGGATATTCCTGAAACACACTATAGTCCTTCAAGGATATTCCTGAAAAGGACTAACGTCCTTCAAGGATATTCCTGAAAAGGACTATCGTCCTTTGAGGATATTCCTGAAAAGGACTAACGTCCTTCAAAGATATTCCTGAAAAGGACTATCGTCCTTTAAGGATATTCCTGAAACACATTATAGTCCTTCAAGGATATTCCTGAAAAGGACTATCTTCCTTTAAGGATATTCCTGAATTACACTATAGTCCTTCAAGGATATTCCTGAAAAGGACTATCGTCCTTCAAGGATATTCCTGAAAAGGACTATCGTCCTTTAAGGATATTCCTGAAACACACTATAGTCCTTCAAATATATTCCTGAAAAGGACTATCGTCCTTTGAGAATATTCCTGAAAAGGACTATCGTGCTTTAAGGATATTCCCGAAACACACTATAGTCCTTCAAGGATATTCCTGAAAAGGACTATCGTCCTGTAAGGATATTCCTGAAACACATTTTCGTCCTTCAAGGATATTGCTGAAACACACTTTCGTCCTTCAAGGATATTCCTGAAATGGACTATCGTCCTTCAAGGATATTCCTAAAAAGGACTATCGTCCTTTAAGGATATTCCTGAAACACACTATAGTCCTTCAAGGATATTCCTGAAAAGGACTATCGTCCTTTCAGGATATTCCTGAAAAGGACTAACGTCCTTCAAGGATATTCCTGAAAAGGACTATCGTCCTTCAAGGATATTCCTTAAAAGGACTATTGTCCTTTAAGGATATTCCTGAAAAGGACTATCGTCCTTTAAGGATATTCCTGAAAAGGACTAACGTCCTTCAAGGATATTCCTAAAACACACTTTCGTCCTTCAAGGACATTCCTGAAAGGACTAACGTCCTTCAAGGATATTCCTGAAAAGGACTATCGTCCTTCAAGGATATTCCTGAAAAGGAATATCGTCCTTTAAGGATATTCCTGAAACACACTATAGTCCTTCAAGGATATTTCTGAAAAGGACTAACGTCCTTCAAGGATATTCCTGAAAAGGACTATCGTCCTTCAAGGATATTCCTGAAAAAGACTATCGTCCTTTAAGGATATTCCTGAAACACACTATAGTCCTTCAAGGATATTCCTGAAAAGGACTAACGTCCTTCAAGGATATTCCTGAAAAGGACTATCGTCCTTTGAGGATATTCCTGTAACACACTATAGTCCTTCAAGGATATTCCTGAAAAGGACTAACGTCCTTCAAGGATATTCCTGAAAAGGACTATCGTCCTTCATGGATATTCCTGAAACACACTATCGTCCTTCAAGGATATTCCTGAAAAGGACTATCGTCCTTCAAGGATATTCCTGAATTACACTATAGTCCTTCAAGGATATTCCTGAAAAGGACTATCGTCCTTCAAGGATATTCCTGAAAAGGACTATCGTCCTTTAAGGATATTCCTGAAATGGA
Source organism: Leucoptera coffeella (assembly GCA_030578115.1). NCBI lineage: Eukaryota > Metazoa > Arthropoda > Insecta > Lepidoptera > Lyonetiidae > Leucoptera > Leucoptera coffeella. The sequence goes on along the minus strand of JAMBLF010000074.1, from coordinate 112,698 downwards.
CTATCGTCCTTCAAGGATATTCCTGAAAAGGACTATCGTCCTTTAAGGATATTCCTGAATTACACTATAGTCCTTCAAGGATATTCCTGAAAAGGACTATCGTCCTTCAAGGATATTCCTGAAAAGGACTATCGTCCTTTAAGGATATTTCTGAAACACACTATAGTCCTTCAAGGATATTCCTGAAAAGGACTAACGTCCTTCAAGGATATTCTTAAAAGGACTATCGTCCTTCAAGGATATTCCTGAAAAGGACTATCGTCCTTTAAGGATATTCCTGAAACACACTATAGTCCTTCAAGGATATTCCTGAAAAGGACTAACGTCCTTCAAGGATATTCCTGAAAAGGACTATCGTCCTTCAAGGATATTCCTGAAAAGGAATATCGTCCTTTAAGTATATTCCTGAAACACACTATAGTCCTTCAAGGATATTCCTGAAAAGGACTAACGTCCTTCAAGGATATTCCTGAAAAGGACTATCGTCCTTCAAGGATATTCCTGAAACACACTATCGTCCTTCCAGGATATTCCTGAAAAGGACTATCGTCCTTCATGGATATTCCTGAAACACTTTATCGTCCTTCAATGATATTCCTGAAAAGGACTAACGTCCTTCAAGGATATTCCTGAAAAGGACTATCGTCCTTTGAGGATATTCCTGTAACACATTATAGTCCTTCAAGGATATTCCTGAAAAGGACTATCTTCCTTTAAGGATATTCCTGAATTACACTATAGTCCTTCAAGGATATTCCTGAAAAGGACTATCGTCCTTCAAGGATATTCCTGAAAAGGAATATCGTCCTTTAAGTATATTCCTGAAACACACTATAGTCCTTCAAGGATATTCCTGAAAAGGACTAACGTCCTTCAAGGATATTCCTAAAAAGGACTATCGTCCTTCAAGGATATTCCTGAAACACACTATCGTCCTTCCAGGATATTCCTGAAAAGGACTATCGTCCTTCATGGATATTCCTGAAACACTTTATCGTCCTTCAATGATATTCCTGAAAAGGACTAACGTCCTTCAAGGATATTCCTGAAAAGGACTAACGTCCTTCAAGGATATTCCTGAAAAGGACTATCGTCCTTTAAGGATATTCCTGAAACACATTATAGTCCTTCAAGGATATTCCTGAAAAGGACTATCTTCCTTTAAGGATATTCCTGAATTACACTATAGTCCTTCAAGGATATTCCTGAAAAGGACTATCGTCCTTCAAGGATATTCCTGAAAAGGACTATCGTCCTTTAAGGATATTTCTGAAACACACTATAGTCCTTCAAGGATATTCCTGAAAAGGACTAACGTCCTTCAAGGATATTCTTAAAAGGACTATCGTGCTTTAAGGATATTCCTGAAACACACTATAGTCCTTCAAGGATATTCCTGAAAAGGACTATCGTCCTTCAAAGATATTCCTGAAAAGGACTATCGTCCTTTGAGGATATTCCTGAAAAGGACTATCGTGCTTTAAGGATATTCCTGAAACACACTATAGTCCTTCAAGGATATTCCTGAAAAGGACTAACGTCCTTCAAGGATATTCCTGAAAAGGACTATCGTCCTTCAAGGATATTCCTGAAAAGGACTATCGTCCTTTAAGGATATTCCTGAAATACACTATAGTCCTTCAAGGATATTCCTGAAAAGGACTATCGTCCTTTGAGGATATTCCTGAAAAGGACTATCGTGCTTTAAGGATATTCCTGAAACACACTATAGTCCTTCAAGGATATTCCTGAAAAGGACTATCGTCCTTCAAGGATATTCCTGAAACACACTATAGTCCTTCAAGGATATTCCTGAAAAGGACTATCGTCCGTCAAGGATATTCCTTAAAAGGACTATCGTCCTTCAAGGATATTCCTGAAAAGGACTAACGTCTTTTAAGGATATTCCTTAAACACACTATAGTCCTTCAAGGATATTCCTGAAAAGACTTTCGTCCTTCAAGGATATTCCTGAAAAGGACTATCGTCCTTCAAGGATATTCCTGAAAAGGACTATCGTCCTTTAAGGATATTCCTGAAACACACTATAGTCCTTCAAGGATATTCCTGAAACACACTATAGTCCTTCAAGGATATTCCTGAAACACACTATAGTCCTTCAAGGATATTCCTGAAAAGGACTATCGTCCTTTAAGGATATTCCTGAAAAGGACTAACGTCCTTCAAGGATATTCCTGAAACACACTATAGTCCTTCAAGGATATTCCTGAAAAGGACTAACGTCCTTCAAAGATATTCCTGAAAAGGACTATCGTCCTTTAAGGATATTCCTGAAAAGGACTATCGTCCTTCAAGGATATTCCTGAAAAGGACTAACGTCCTTTAAGGATATTCCTGAAAAGGACTATCGTCCTTCAAGGATATTCCTAAAAAGGACTATCGTCCTTTAAGGATATTCCTGAAACAAACTATAGTCCTTCAAGGATATTCCTGAAAGGACTAACGTCCTTCAAGGATATTCCTGAAAAGGACTATCGTCCTTCAAGGATATTCCTGAAAAGGAATATCGTCCTTTAAGGATATTCCTGAAACACACTATAGTCCTTCAAGGATATTCCTGAAAAGGACTAACGTCCTTCAAGGATATTCCTGAAAAGGACAATCGTCCTTTAAGGATATTCCTGAAACACACTATAGTCCTTCAAGGATATTCCTGAAAAGGACTATCGTCCTTCAAGGATATTCCTGAAAAGGACTATCGTCCTTTGAGGATATTCCTGAAAAGGACTATCGTGCTTTAAGGATATTCCTGAAACACACTATAGTCCTTCAAGGATATTCCTGAAAAGGACTATCGTCCTTCAAGGATATTCCTGAAAAGGACTATCGTCCTTTGAGGATATTCCTGAAAAGGACTATCGTGCTTTAAGGATATTCCTGAAACACACTATAGTCCTTCAAGGATATTCCTGAAAAGGACTAACGTCCTTCAAGGATATTCCTGAAAAGGACTATCGTCCTTCAAGGATATTCCTGAAAAGGACTATCGTCCTGTAAGGATATTCCTGAAACACACTATAGTCCTTCAAGGATATTCCTGAAAAGGACTATCGTCCTTCAAGGATATTCCTGAAAAGGACTATCGTCCATTAAGGATATTCCTGAAACACACTATAGTCCTTCAAGGATATTCCTGAAACACACTATAGTCCTTCAAGGATATTCCTGAAAAGGACTATCGTCCTTTAAGGATATTCCTGAAAAGGACTATCGTCCTTTAAGGATATTCCTGAAAAGGACTAACGTCCTTCAAGGATATTCCTGAAACACACTATAGTCCTTCAAGGATATTCCTGAAAAGGACTAACGTCCTTCAAAGATATTCCTGAAAAGGACTATCGTCCTTTAAGGATATTCCTGAAAAGGACTATCGTCCTTCAAGGATATTCCTGAATAGGACTAACGTCCTTTAAGGATATTCCTGAAAAGGACTATCGTCCTTCAAGGATATTCCTGAAAAGGACTATCGTCCTTTAAGGATATTCCTGAAACAAACTATAGTCCTTCAAGGATATTCCTGAAAGGACTAACGTCCTTCAAGGATATTCCTGAAAAGGACTATCGTCCTTCAAGGATATTCCTGAAAAGGACTATCGTGCTTTAAGGATATTCCTGAAACACACTATAGTCCTTCAAGGATATTCCTGAAAAGGACTAACGTCCTTCAAGGATATTCCTGAAAAGGACTATCGTCCTTTAAGGATATTCCTGAAAAGGACTATCGTCCTGTAAGGATATTCCTGAAGCACACTATAGTCCTTCAAGGATATTCCTAAAAAGGACTATCGTCCTTCAAGGATTTTCCTGAAAAGGACTATCGTCCATTAAGGATATTCCTGAAACACACTATAGTCCTTCAAGGATATTCCTGAAACACACTATAGTCCTTCAAGGATATTCCTGAAAAGGACTATCGTCCTTTAAGGATATTCCTGAAAAGGACTATCGTCCTTTAAGGATATTCCTGAAAAGGACTAACGTCCTTCAAGGATATTCCTGAAACACACTATAGTCCTTCAAGGATATTCCTGAAAAGGACTTACGTCTTTCAAAGATATTCCTGAAAAGGACTATCGTCCTTTAAGGATATTCCTGAAAAGGACTATCGTCCTTCAAGGATATTCCTGAAAAGGACTATCGTCCTTTAAGGATATTCCTGAAACACACTATAGTCCTTCAAGGATATTCCTGAAAAGGACTATCTTCCTTTAAGGATATTCCTGAATTACACTATAGTCCTTCAAGGATATTCCTGAAAAGGACTATCGTCCTTCAAGGATATTCCTGAAAAGGACTATCGTCCTTTAAGGATATTCCTGAAACACACTATAGTCCTTCAAGGATATTCCTGAAAAGGACTATCGTCCTTTGAGAATATTCCTGAAAAGGACTATCGTGCTTTAAGGATATTTCCAAAACACACTATAGTCCTTCAAGGATATTCCTGAAAAGGACTATCGTCCTGTAAGGATATTCCTGAAACACATTTTCGTCCTTCAAGGATATTCCTGAAACACACTTTCGTCCTTCAAGGATATTCCTGAAATGGACTATCGTCCTTCAAGGATATTCCTAAAAAGGACTATCGTCCTTTAAGGATATTCCTGAAACACACTATAGTCCTTCAAGGATATTCCTGAAAAGGACTATCGTCCTTTCAGGATATTCCTGAAAAGGACTAACGTCCTTCAAGGATATTCCTGAAAAGGACTATCGTCCTTCAAGGATATTCCTGAAAAGGACTATCGTCCTTTAAGGATATTCCTGAAAAGGACTATCGTCCTTTAAGGATATTCCTGAAAAGGACTAACGTCCTTCAAGGATATTCCTGAAACACACTTTCGTCCTTCAAGGACATTCCTGAAAGGACTAACGTCCTTCAAGGATATTCCTGAAAAGGAATATCGTCCTTTAAGGATATTCCTGAAACACACTATAGTCCTTCAAGGATATTTCTGAAAAGGACTAACGTCCTTCAAGGATATTCCTGAAAAGGACTATCGTCCTTCAAGGATATTCCTGAAAAAGACTATCGTCCTTTAAGGATATTCCTGAAACACACTATAGTCCTTCAAGGATATTCCTGAAAAGGACTAACGTCCTTCAAGGATATTCCTGAAAAGGACTATCGTCCTTTGAGGATATTCCTGTAACACACTATAGTCCTTCAAGGATATTCCTGAAAAGGACTAACGTCCTTCAAGGATATTCCTGAAAAGGACTATCGTCCTTTAAGGATATTCCTGAAACACACTATAGTCCTTCAAGGATATTCCTGAAAAGGACTAACGTCCTTCAAGGATATTCCTGAAAAGGACTATCGTCCTTCATGGATATTCCTGAAACACACTATCGTCCTTCAAGGATATTCCTGAAAAGGACTATCGTCCTTCAAGGATATTCCTGAAAAGGACTATCGTCCTTTAAGGATATTCCTGAATTACACTATAGTCCTTCAAGGATATTCCTGAAAAGGACTATCGTCCTGTAAGGATATTCCTGAAACACACTTTCGTCCTTCAAGTATATTCCTAAAAAGGACTATCGTCCTTCAATGATATTCCTGAAAAGGACTAACGTCCTTCAAGGATATTCCTGAAAAGGACTATCGTCCTTTGAGGATATTCCTGTAACACACTATAGTCCTTCAAGGATATTCCTGAAAAGGACTAACGTCCTTCAAGGATATTCCTGAAGAGGACTATAGTCCTTCAAGGATATTCCTGAAAAGGACTAACGTCCTTCAAGGATATTCCTGAAAAGGACTAACGTCCTTTAAGGATATTCTTGAAAAGGACTATCGTCCTGTAAGTATATTCCTGAAAAGGACTAACGTCCTTCAAGGATATTCCTGAAAAGGACTATCGTCCTTCAAGGATATTCCTGAAAAGGACTATCGTCCTTTAAGGATATTCCTGAAAAGGACTATCGTCCTTTAAGGATATTCCTGAAAAGGACTAACGTCCTTCAAGGATATTCCTGAAACACACTTTCGTCCTTCAAGGACATTCCTGAAAGGACTAACGTCCTTCAAGGATATTCATGAAAAGGACTATCGTCCTTCAAGGATATTCCTGAAAAGGAATATCGTCCTTTAAGGATATTCCTGAAACACACTATAGTCCTTCAAGGATATTCCTGAAAAGGACTAACGTCCTTCAAGGATATTCCTGAAAAGGACTATCGTCCTTTAAGGATATTCCTGAAAAGGACTATCGTCCTTTAAGGATATTCCTGAAAAGGACTAACGTCCTTCAAGGATATTCCTGAAACACACTTTCGTCCTTCAAGGACATTCCTGAAAGGACTATCGTCCTTTAAGGACATTCCTGAAACACACTATAGTCCTTCAAGGATATTCCTGAAAAGGACTATCGTCCTTTAAGGATATTCCTGTAACACATTATAGTCCTTCAAGGATATTCCTGAAAAGGACTATCTTCCTTTAAGGATATTCCTGAATTACACTATAGTCCTTCAAGGATATTCCTGAAAAGGACTATCGTCCTTCAAGGATATTCCTGAAAAGGACTATCGTGCTTTAAGGATATTCCTGAAACACACTATAGTCCTTCAAGGATATTCCTGAAAAGGACTATCGTCCTTCAAGGATATTCCTGAAAAGGACTATCGTCCTTTAAGGATATTCCTGAAAAGGACTAACGTCCTTCAAGGATATTCCTGAAAAGGACTATCGTCCTTCAAGGATATTCCTGAAAAGGACTATCGTCCTTTAAGGATATTCCTGAAATGGACTATCGTCCTTCAAGGATATTCCTGAAAAGGACTATCGTCCTTTAAGGATATTCCTGAAACACACTATAGTCCTTCAAGGATATTCCTGAAAAGGACTATCGTCCTTTAAGGATATTCCTGAAAAGGACTAACGTCCTTCAAGGATATTCCTGAAAAGGACTATCGTCCTTCAAGGATATTCCTGAAAAGGACTATCGTCCTTTAAGGATATTCCTGAAAAGGACTATCGTCCTTTAAGGATATTCCTGAAAAGGACTAACGTCCTTCAAGGATATTCCTGAAACACACTTTCGTCCTTCAAGGACATTCCTGAAAGGACTAACGTCCTTCAAGGATATTCCTGAAAAGGACTATCGTCCTTCAAGGATATTCCTGAAAAGGAATATCGTCCTTTAAGGATATTCCTGAAACACACTATAGTCCTTCAAGGATATTCCTGAAAAGGACTAACGTCCTTCAAGGATATTCCTGAAAAGGACTATCGTCCTTCAAGGATATTCCTGAAAAAGACTATCATCCTTTAAGGATACTCCTGAAACACACTATAGTCCTTCAAGGATATTCCTGAAAACGACTAACGTCCTTCAAGGATATACCTGAAAAATCGTCCTTTGAGGATATTCCTGTAACACACTATAGTCCTTCAAGGATATTCCTGAAAAGGACTAACGTCTTTCAAGGATATTCCTGAAAAGGACTATCGTCCTTTAAAGATATTCCTGAAACACACTATAGTCCTTCAAGGATATTCCTGAAAAGGACTAACGTCCTTCAAGGATATTCCTGAAAAGGACTATCGTCCTTCATGGATATTCCTGAAACACACTATCGTCCTTCAAGGATATTCCTGAAAAGGACTATCGTCCTTCAAGGATATTCCTGAAAAGGACTATCGTCCTTCAAGGATATTCCTAAAAAGGACTATCGTCCTTTAAGGATATTCCTGAAACACACTATAGTCCTTCAAGGATATTCCTGAAAAGGACTATCGTCCTTTCAGGATATTCCTGAAAAGGACTAACGTCCTTCAAGGATATTCCTGAAAAGGACTATCGTCCTTCAAGGATATTCCTGAAAAGGACTATCGTCCTTTAAGGATATTCCTGAAAAGGACTATCGTCCTTTAAGGATATTCCTGAAAAGGACTAACGTCCTTCAAGGATATTCCTGAAACACACTTTCGTCCTTCAAGGACATTCCTGAAAGGACTAACGTCCTTCAAGGATATTCCTGAAAAGGAATATCGTCCTGTAAGGATATTCCTGAAACACATTTTCGTCCTTCAAGGATATTCCTGAAACACACTTTCGTCCTTCAAGGATATTCCTGAAATGGACTATCGTCCTTCAAGGATATTCCTAAAAAGGACTATCGTCCTTTAAGGATATTCCTGAAACACACTATAGTCCTTCAAGGATATTCCTGAAAAGGACTATCGTCCTTCAAGGATATTCTTAAAAGGACTATCGTGCTTTAAGGATATTCCTGAAACACACTATAGTCCTTCAAGGATATTCCTGAAACACACTATAGTCCTTCAAGGATATTCCTGAAAAGGACTATCGTCCTTCAAGGATATTCCTGAAAAGGACTATCGTCCTGTAAGGATATTCCTGAAACACACTATAGTCCTTCAAGGATATTCCTGAAAAGGACTATCGTCCTTCAAGGATATTCCTGAAAAGGACTATCGTCCATTAAGGATATTCCTGAAACACACTATAGTCCTTCAAGGATATTCCTGAAACACACTATAGTCCTTCAAGGATATTCCTGAAAAGGACTATCGTCCTTTAAGGATATTCCTGAAAAGGACTATCGTCCTTTAAGGATATTCCTGAAAAGGACTAACGTCCTTCAAGGATATTCCTGAAACACACTATAGTCCTTCAAGGATATTCCTGAAAAGGACTAACGTCCTTCAAAGATATTCCTGAAAAGGACTATCGTCCTTTAAGGATATTCCTGAAAAGGACTATCGTCCTTCAAGGATATTCCTGAATAGGACTAACGTCCTTTAAGGATATTCCTGAAAAGGACTATCGTCCTTCAAGGATATTCCTGAAAAGGACTATCGTCCTTTAAGGATATTCCTGAAACAAACTATAGTCCTTCAAGGATATTCCTGAAAGGACTAACGTCCTTCAAGGATATTCCTGAAAAGGACTATCGTCCTTCAAGGATATTCCTGAAAAGGACTATCGTGCTTTAAGGATATTCCTGAAACACACTATAGTCCTTCAAGGATATTCCTGAAAAGGACTAACGTCCTTCAAGGATATTCCTGAAAAGGACTATCGTCCTTTAAGGATATTCCTGAAAAGGACTATCGTCCTGTAAGGATATTCCTGAAACACACTATAGTCCTTCAAGGATATTCCTAAAAAGGACTATCGTCCTTCAAGGATTTTCCTGAAAAGGACTATCGTCCATTAAGGATATTCCTGAAACACACTATAGTCCTTCAAGGATATTCCTGAAACACACTATAGTCCTTCAAGGATATTCCTGAAAAGGACTATCGTCCTTTAAGGATATTCCTGAAAAGGACTATCGTCCTTTAAGGATATTCCTGAAAAGGACTAACGTCCTTCAAGGATATTCCTGAAACACACTATAGTCCTTCAAGGATATTCCTGAAAAGGACTTACGTCTTTCAAAGATATTCCTGAAAAGGACTATCGTCCTTTAAGGATATTCCTGAAAAGGACTATCGTCCTTCAAGGATATTCCTGAAAAGGACTATCGTCCTTTAAGGATATTCCTGAAACACACTATAGTCCTTCAAGGATATTCCTGAAAAGGACTATCTTCCTTTAAGGATATTCCTGAATTACACTATAGTCCTTCAAGGATATTCCTGAAAAGGACTATCGTCCTTCAAGGATATTCCTGAAAAGGACTATCGTCCTTTAAGGATATTCCTGAAACACACTATAGTCCTTCAAGGATATTCCTGAAAAGGACTATCGTCCTTTGAGAATATTCCTGAAAAGGACTATCGTGCTTTAAGGATATTTCCAAAACACACTATAGTCCTTCAAGGATATTCCTGAAAAGGACTATCGTCCTGTAAGGATATTCCTGAAACACATTTTCGTCCTTCAAGGATATTCCTGAAACACACTTTCGTCCTTCAAGGATATTCCTGAAATGGACTATCGTCCTTCAAGGATATTCCTAAAAAGGACTATCGTCCTTTAAGGATATTCCTGAAACACACTATAGTCCTTCAAGGATATTCCTGAAAAGGACTATCGTCCTTTCAGGATATTCCTGAAAAGGACTAACGTCCTTCAAGGATATTCCTGAAAAGGACTATCGTCCTTCAAGGATATTCCTGAAAAGGACTATCGTCCTTTAAGGATATTCCTGAAAAGGACTATCGTCCTTTAAGGATATTCCTGAAAAGGACTAACGTCCTTCAAGGATATTCCTGAAACACACTTTCGTCCTTCAAGGACATTCCTGAAAGGACTAACGTCCTTCAAGGATATTCCTGAAAAGGAATATCGTCCTTTAAGGATATTCCTGAAACACACTATAGTCCTTCAAGGATATTTCTGAAAAGGACTAACGTCCTTCAAGGATATTCCTGAAAAGGACTATCGTCCTTCAAGGATATTCCTGAAAAAGACTATCGTCCTTTAAGGATATTCCTGAAACACACTATAGTCCTTCAAGGATATTCCTGAAAAGGACTAACGTCCTTCAAGGATATTCCTGAAAAGGACTATCGTCCTTTGAGGATATTCCTGTAACACACTATACTCCTTCAAGGATATTCCTGAAAAGGACTAACGTCCTTCAAGGATATTCCTGAAAAGGACTATCGTCCTTCATGGATATTCCTGAAACACACTATCGTCCTTCAAGGATATTCCTGAAAAGGACTAACGTCCTTCAAGGATATTCCTGAAAAGGACTATCGTCCTTCATGGATATTCCTGAAACACACTATCGTCCTTCAAGGATATTCCTGAAAAGGACTATCGTCCTTCAAGGATATTCCTGAAAAGGACTATCGTCCTTTAAGGATATTCCTGAATTACACTATAGTCCTTCAAGGATATTCCTGAAAAGGACTATCGTCCTGTAAGGATATTCCTGAAACACACTTTCGTCCTTCAAGTATATTCCTAAAAAGGACTATCGTCCTTCAATGATATTCCTGAAAAGGACTAACGTCCTTCAAGGATATTCCTGAAAAGGACTATCGTCCTTTGAGGATATTCCTGTAACACACTATAGTCCTTCAAGGATATTCCTGAAAAGGACTAACGTCCTTCAAGGATATTCCTGAAGAGGACTATAGTCCTTCAAGGATATTCCTGAAAAGGACTAACGTCCTTCAAGGATATTCCTGAAAAGGACTAACGTCCTTTAAGGATATTCTTGAAAAGGACTATCGTCCTGTAAGTATATTCCTGAAAAGGACTAACGTCCTTCAAGGATATTCCTGAAAAGGACTATCGTCCTTCAAGGATATTCCTGAAAAGGACTATCGTCCTTTAAGGATATTCCTGAAAAGGACTATCGTCCTTTAAGGATATTCCTGAAAAGGACTAACGTCCTTCAAGGATATTCCTGAAACACACTTTCGTCCTTCAAGGACATTCCTGAAAGGACTAACGTCCTTCAAGGATATTCCTGAAAAGGACTATCGTCCTTCAAGGATATTCCTGAAAAGGAATATCGTCCTTTAAGGATATTCCTGAAACACACTATAGTCCTTCAAGGATATTCCTGAAAAGGACTAACGTCCTTCAAGGATATTCCTGAAAAGGACTATCGTCCTTTAAGGATATTCCTGAAAAGGACTATCGTCCTTTAAGGATATTCCTGAAAAGGACTAACGTCCTTCAAGGATATTCCTGAAACACACTTTCGTCCTTCAAGGACATTCCTGAAAGGACTATCGTCCTTTAAGGACATTCCTGAAACACACTATAGTCCTTCAAGGATATTCCTGAAAAGGACTATCGTCCTTTAAGGATATTCCTGTAACACATTATAGTCCTTCAAGGATATTCCTGAAAAGGACTATCTTCCTTTAAGGATATTCCTGAATTACACTATAGTCCTTCAAGGATATTCCTGAAAAGGACTATCGTCCTTCAAGGATATTCCTGAAAAGGACTATCGTGCTTTAAGGATATTCCTGAAACACACTATAGTCCTTCAAGGATATTCCTGAAAAGGACTATCGTCCTTCAAGGATATTCCTGAAAAGGACTATCGTCCTTTAAGGATATTCCTGAAAAGGACTAACGTCCTTCAAGGATATTCCTGAAAAGGACTATCGTCCTTCAAGGATATTCCTGAAAAGGACTATCGTCCTTTAAGGATATTCCTGAAATGGACTATCGTCCTTCAAGGATATTCCTGAAAAGGACTATCGTCCTTTAAGGATATTCCTGAAACACACTATAGTCCTTCAAGGATATTCCTGAAAAGGACTATCGTCCTTTAAGGATATTCCTGAAAAGGACTAACGTCCTTCAAGGATATTCCTGAAAAGGACTATCGTCCTTCAAGGATATTCCTGAAAAGGACTATCGTCCTTTAAGGATATTCCTGAAAAGGACTATCGTCCTTTAAGGATATTCCTGAAAAGGACTAACGTCCTTCAAGGATATTCCTGAAACACACTTTCGTCCTTCAAGGACATTCCTGAAAGGACTAACGTCCTTCAAGGATATTCCTGAAAAGGACTATCGTCCTTCAAGGATATTCCTGAAAAGGAATATCGTCCTTTAAGGATATTCCTGAAACACACTATAGTCCTTCAAGGATATTCCTGAAAAGGACTAACGTCCTTCAAGGATATTCCTGAAAAGGACTATCGTCCTTCAAGGATATTCCTGAAAAAGACTATCATCCTTTAAGGATATTCCTGAAACACACTATAGTCCTTCAAGGATATTCCTGAAAAGGACTAACGTCCTTCAAGGATATACCTGAAAAATCGTCCTTTGAGGATATTCCTGTAACACACTATAGTCCTTCAAGGATATTCCTGAAAAGGACTAACGTCTTTCAAGGATATTCCTGAAAAGGACTATCGTCCTTTAAAGATATTCCTGAAACACACTATAGTCCTTCAAGGATATTCCTGAAAAGGACTAACGTCCTTCAAGGATATTCCTGAAAAGGACTATCGTCCTTCATGGATATTCCTGAAACACACTATCGTCCTTCAAGGATATTCCTGAAAAGGACTAACGTCTTTCAAGGATATTCCTGAAAAGGACTATCGTCCTTTAAAGATATTCCTGAAACACACTATAGTCCTTCAAGGATATTCCTGAAAAGGACTAACGTCCTTCAAGGATATTCCTGAAAAGGACTATCGTCCTTCATGGATATTCCTGAAACACACTATCGTCCTTCAAGGATATTCCTGAAAAGGACTATCGTCCTTCAAGGATATTCCTGAAAAGGACTATCGTCCTTCATGGATATTCCTGAAACACACTATCGTCCTTCAAGGATATTCCTGAAAAGGACTATCGTCCTTTAAGGATATTCCTGAATTACACTATAGTCCTTCAAGGATATTCCTGAAAAGGACTATCGTCCTTCAAGGATATTCCTGAAAAGGACTATCGTCCTTTAAGGATATTTCTGAAACACACTATAGTCCTTCAAGGATATTCCTGAAAAGGACTAACGTCCTTCAAGGATATTCTTAAAAGGACTATCGTGCTTTAAGGATATTCCTGAAACACACTATAGTCCTTCAAGGATATTCCTGAAAAGGACTATCGTCCTTCAAGGATATTCCTGAAAAGGACTATCGTCCTTTGAGGATATTCCTGAAAAGGACTATCGTGCTTTAAGGATATTCCTGAAACACACTATAGTCCTTCAAGGATATTCCTGAAAAGGACTAACGTCCTTCAAGGATATTCCTGAAAAGGACTATCGTCCTTCAAGGATATTCCTGAAAAGGACTATCGTCCTTTAAGGATATTCCTGAAATACACTATAGTCCTTCAAGGATATTCCTGAAAAGGACTATAGTCCTTTGAGGATATTCCTGAAAAGGACTATCGTGCTTTAAGGATATTCCTGAAACACACTATAGTCCTTCAAGGATATTCCTGAAAAGGACTATCGTCCTTCAAGGATATTCCTGAAACACACTATAGTCCTTCAAGGATATTCCTGAAAAGGACTATCGTCCGTCAAGGATATTCCTTAAAAGGACTATCGTCCTTCAAGGATATTCCTGAAAAGGACTAACGTCTTTTAAGGATATTCCTTAAACACACTATAGTCCTTCAAGGATATTCCTGAAAAGACTTTCGTCCTTCAAGGATATTCCTGAAAAGGACTATCGTCCTTCAAGGATATTCCTGAAAAGGACTATCGTCCTTTAAGGATATTCCTGAAACACACTATAGTCCTTCAAGGATATTCCTGAAACACACTATAGTCCTTCAAGGATATTCCTGAAAAGGACTATCGTCCTTTAAGGATAGTCCTGAAAAGGACTATCGTCCTTTAAGGATATTCCTGAAAAGGACTAACGTCCTTCAAGGATATTCCTGAAACACACTATAGTCCTTCAAGGATATTCCTGAAAAGGACTAACGTCCTTCAAAGATATTCCTGAAAAGGACTATCGTCCTTTAAGGATATTCCTGAAAAGGACTATCGTCCTTCAAGGATATTCCTGAAAAGGACTAACGTCCTTTAAGGATATTCCTGAAAAGGACTATCGTCCTTCAAGGATATTCCTGAAAAGGACTATCGTCCTTCAAGGATATTCCTGAAAAGGAATATCGTCCTTTAAGGATATTCCTGAAACACACTATAGTCCTTCAAGGATATTCCTGAAAAGGACTAACGTCCTTCAAGGATATTCCTGAAAAGGACAATCGTCCTTTAAGGATATTCCTGAAACACACTATAGTCCTTCAAGGATATTCCTGAAAAGGACTATCGTCCTTCAAGGATATTCCTGAAAAGGACTATCGTCCTTTGAGGATATTCCTGAAAAGGACTATCGTCCGTCAAGGATATTCCTGAAACACACTATAGTCCTTCAAGGATATTCCTGAAAAGGACTATCGTCCTTCAAGGATATTCCTGAAAAGGACTATCGTCCTTTGAGGATATTCCTGAAAAGGACTATCGTGCTTTAAGGATATTCCTGAAACACACTATAGTCCTTCAAGGATATTCCTGAAAAGGACTAACGTCCTTCAAGGATATTCCTGAAAAGGACTATCGTCCTTCAAGGATATTCCTGAAAAGGACTATCGTCCTGTAAGGATATTCCTGAAACACACTATAGTCCTTCAAGGATATTCCTGAAAAGGACTATCGTCCTTCAAGGATATTCCTGAAAAGGACTATCGTCCATTAAGGATATTCCTGAAACACACTATAGTCCTTCAAGGATATTCCTGAAACACACTATAGTCCTTCAAGGATATTCCTGAAAAGGACTATCGTCCTTCAAGGATATTCCTGAAAAGGACTATCGTCCTTTGAGGATATTCCTGTAACACACTATAGTCCTTCAAGGATATTCCTGAAAAGGACTATCGTCCATTAAGGATATTCCTGAAACACACTATAGTCCTTCAAGGATATTCCTGAAACACACTATAGTCCTTCAAGGATATTCCTGAAAAGGACTATCGTCCTTCAAGGATATTCCTGAAAAGGACTATCGTCCTTTGAGGATATTCCTGAAAAGGACTATCGTGCTTTAAGGATATTCCTGAAACACACTATAGTCCTTCAAGGATATTCCTGAAAAGGACTATCGTCCTTCAAGGATATTCCTGAAAAGGACTATCGTCCTTTGAGGATATTCCTGAAAAGGACTATCGTGCTTTAAGGATATTCCTGAAACACACTATAGTCCTTCAAGGATATTCCTGAAAAGGACTAACGTCCTTCAAGGATATTCCTGAAAAGGACTATCGTCCTTCAAGGATATTCCTGAAAAGGACTATCGTCCTGTAAGGATATTCCTGAAACACACTATAGTCCTTCAAGGATATTCCTGAAAAGGACTATCGTCCTTTAAGGATATTCCTGAAAAGGACTAACGTCCTTCAAGGATATTCCTGAAAAGGACTATCGTCCTTCAAGGATATTCCTGAAAAAGACTATCGTCCTTTAAGGATATTCCTGAAACACACTATAGTCCTTCAAGGATATTCCTGAAAAGGACTAACGTCCTTCAAGGATATTCCTGAAAAGGACTATCGTCCTTTGAGGATATTCCTGTAACACACTATAGTCCTTCAAGGATATTCCTGAAAAGGACTAACGTCCTTCAAGGATATTCCTGAAAAGGACTATCGTCCTTTAAGGATATTCCTGAAAAGGACTATCGTCCTTTAAGGATATTCCTGAAACACACTATAGTCCTTCAAGGATATTTCTGAAAAGGACTATCGTCCTTCAAGGATATTCCTGAAAAGGACTATCGTCCTTTAAGGATATTCCTGAAACACACTATAGTCCTTCAAGGATATTCCTGAAAAGGACTAACGTCCCTTCAAGGATATTCCTGAAAAGGACTATCGTCCTTCAAGGATATTCCTGAAAAGGACTATCGTCCTTTAAGGATATTCCTGAAACACACTATAGTCCTTCAAGGATATTCCTGAAAAGGACTAACGTCCTTCAAGGATATTCCTGAAAAGGACTATCGTCCTTCAAGGATATTCCTGAAAAGGAATATCGCCCTTTAAGGATATTCCTGAAACACACTATAGTCCTTCAAGGATATTCCTGAAAAGGACTAACGTCCTTCAAGGATATTCCTGAAAAGGACTATCGTCCTTTAAGGATATTCCTGAAACACACTATAGTCCTTCAAGGATATTCCTGAAAAGGACTATCGTCCTTTGAGGATATTCCTGAAAAGGACTATCGTGCTTTAAGGATATTCCTGAAACACACTATAGTCCTTCAAGGATATTCCTGAAAAGGACTATCGTCCTTCAAGGATATTCCTGAAACACACTATAGTCCTTCAAGGATATTCCTGAAAAGGACTATCGTCCTTTGAGGATATTCCTGAAAAGGACTATCGTCCTTTAAGGATATTCCTGAAACACACTATAGTCCTTTGAGGATATTCCTGAAAAGGACTATCGTGCTTTAAGGATATTCCTGAAACACACTATAGTCCTTCAAGGATATTCCTGAAAAGGACTATCGTCCTTTAAGGATATTCCTGAAACACACTATAGTCCTTCAAGGATATTCCTGAAATGGACTATCGTCCTGTAAGGATATTCCTGAAAAGGACTAACGTCCTTTAAGGATATTCCTGAAAAGGACTATCGTCCTTCAAGGATATTCCTAAAAAGGACTATCGTCCTTTAAGGATATTCCTGAAACAAACTATAGTCCTTCAAGGATATTCCTGAAAGGACTAACGTCCTTCAAGGATATTCCTGAAAAGGACTATCGTCCTTCAAGGATATTCCTGAAAAGGAATATCGTCCTTTAAGGATATTCCTGAAACACACTATAGTCCTTCAAGGATATTCCTGAAAAGGACTAACGTCCTTCAAGGATATTCCTGAAAAGGACAATCGTCCTTTAAGGATATTCCTGAAACACACTATAGTCCTTCAAGGATATTCCTGAAAAGGACTAACGTCCTTCAAGGATATTCCTTATCGTGCTTTAAGGATATTCCTGAAACAGTCCTTCAAGGATATTCTATATCGTCCTTTAAGGATATTCCTGGTCCTTCAAGGATATTCCTGAAAAGGACTATCGTCCTTCAAGATATTCCTGAAAAGGACTATCGTCCTTTGAGGATATTCCTGAAAAGGACTATCGTGCTTTAAGGATATTCCTGAAACACACTATAGTCCTTCAAGGATATTCCTGAAAAGGACTATCGTCCTTCAAGGATATTCCTGAAAAGGACTATCGTCCTTTGAGGATATTCCTGAAAAGGACTATCGTGCTTTAAGGATATTCCTGAAACACACTATAGTCCTTCAAGGATATTCCTGAAAAGGACTAACGTCCTTCAAGGATATTCCTGAAAAGGACTATCGTCCTTCAAGGATATTCCTGAAAAGGACTATCGTCCTGTAAGGATATTCCTGAAACACACTATAGTCCTTCAAGGATATTCCTGAAAAGGACTATCGTCCTTCAAGGATATTCCTGAAAAGGACTATCGTCCATTAAGGATATTCCTGAAACACACTATAGTCCTTCAAGGATATTCCTGAAACACACTATAGTCCTTCAAGGATATTCCTGAAAAGGACTATCGTCCTTTAAGGATATTCCTGAAAAGGACTATCGTCCTTTAAGGATATTCCTGAAAAGGACTAACGTCCTTCAAGGATATTCCTGAAACACACTATAGTCCTTCAAGGATATTCCTGAAAAGGACTAACGTCCTTCAAAGATATTCCTGAAAAGGACTATCGTCCTTTAAGGATATTCCTGAAAAGGACTATCGTCCTTCAAGGATATTCCTGAAAAGGACTAACGTCCTTTAAGGATATTCCTGAAAAGGACTATCGTCCTTCAAGGATATTCCTGAAAAGGACTATCGTCCTTTAAGGATATTCCTGAAACAAACTATAGTCCTTCAAGGATATTCCTGAAAGGACTAACGTCCTTCAAGGATATTCCTGAAAAGGACTATCGTCCTTCAAGGATATTCCTGAAAAGGACTATCGTGCTTTAAGGATATTCCTGAAACACACTATAGTCCTTCAAGGATATTCCTGAAAAGGACTAACGTCCTTCAAGGATATTCCTGAAAAGGACTATCGTCCTTTAAGGATATTCCTGAAAAGGACTATCGTCCTGTAAGGATATTCCTGAAACACACTATAGTCCTTCAAGGATATTCCTGAAAAGGACTATCGTCCTTCAAGGATTTTCCTGAAAAGGACTATCGTCCATTAAGGATATTCCTGAAACACACTATAGTCCTTCAAGGATATTCCTGAAACACACTATAGTCCTTCAAGGATATTCCTGAAAAGGACTATCGTCCTTTAAGGATATTCCTGAAAAGGACTATCGTCCTTTAAGGATATTCCTGAAAAGGACTAACGTCCTTCAAGGATATTCCTGAAACACACTATAGTCCTTCAAGGATATTCCTGAAAAGGACTTACGTCTTTCAAAGATATTCCTGAAAAGGACTATCGTCCTTTAAGGATATTCCTGAAAAGGACTATCGTCCTTCAAGGATATTCCTGAAAAGGACTATCGTCCTTTAAGGATATTCCTGAAACACACTATAGTCCTTCAAGGATATTCCTGAAAAGGACTATCTTCCTTTAAGGATATTCCTGAATTACACTATAGTCCTTCAAGGATATTCCTGAAAAGGACTATCGTCCTTCAAGGATATTCCTGAAAAGGACTATCGTCCTTTAAGGATATTCCTGAAACACACTATAGTCCTTCAAGGATATTCCTGAAAAGGACTATCGTCCTTTGAGAATATTCCTGAAAAGGACTATCGTGCTTTAAGGATATTTCCAAAACACACTATAGTCCTTCAAGGATATTCCTGAAAAGGACTATCGTCCTGTAAGGATATTCCTGAAACACATTTTCGTCCTTCAAGGATATTCCTGAAACACACTTTCGTCCTTCAAGGATATTCCTGAAATGGACTATCGTCCTTCAAGGATATTCCTAAAAAGGACTATCGTCCTTTAAGGATATTCCTGAAACACACTATAGTCCTTCAAGGATATTCCTGAAAAGGACTATCGTCCTTTCAGGATATTCCTGAAAAGGACTAACGTCCTTCAAGGATATTCCTGAAAAGGACTATCGTCCTTCAAGGATATTCCTGAAAAGGACTATCGTCCTTTAAGGATATTCCTGAAAAGGACTATCGTCCTTTAAGGATATTCCTGAAAAGGACTAACGTCCTTCAAGGATATTCCTGAAACACACTTTCGTCCTTCAAGGACATTCCTGAAAGGACTAACGTCCTTCAAGGATATTCCTGAAAAGGAATATCGTCCTTTAAGGATATTCCTGAAACACACTATAGTCCTTCAAGGATATTTCTGAAAAGGACTAACGTCCTTCAAGGATATTCCTGAAAAGGACTATCGTCCTTCAAGGATATTCCTGAAAAAGACTATCGTCCTTTAAGGATATTCCTGAAACACACTATAGTCCTTCAAGGATATTCCTGAAAAGGACTAACGTCCTTCAAGGATATTCCTGAAAAGGACTATCGTCCTTTGAGGATATTCCTGTAACACACTATAGTCCTTCAAGGATATTCCTAAAAAGGACTATCGTCCTTTAAGGATATTCCTGAAAAGGACTATCGTCCTTTAAGGATATTCCTGAAACACACTATAGTCCTTCAAGGATATTCCTGAAAAGGACTAACGTCCTTCAAGGATATTCCTGAAAAGGACTATCGTCCTTCATGGATATTCCTGAAACACACTATCGTCCTTCAAGGATATTCCTGAAAAGGACTATCGTCCTTCAAGGATATTCCTGAAAAGGACTATCGTCTTTTAAGGATATTCCTGAATTACACTATAGTCCTTCAAGGATATTCCTGAAAAGGACTATCGTCCTGTAAGGATATTCCTGAAACACACTTTCGTCCTTCAAGTATATTCCTAAAAAGGACTATCGTCCTTCAATGATATTCCTGAAAAGGACTAACGTCCTTCAAGGATATTCCTGAAAAGGACTATCGTCCTTTGAGGATATTCCTGTAACACACTATAGTCCTTCAAGGATATTCCTGAAAAGGACTAACGTCCTTCAAGGATATTCCTGAAGAGGACTATAGTCCTTCAAGGATATTCCTGAAAAGGACTAACGTCCTTCAAGGATATTCCTGAAAAGGACTAACGTCCTTTAAGGATATTCTTGAAAAGGACTATCGTCCTGTAAGTATATTCCTGAAAAGGACTAACGTCCTTCAAGGATATTCCTGAAAAGGACTATCGTCCTTCAAGGATATTCCTGAAAAGGACTATCGTCCTTTAAGGATATTCCTGAAAAGGACTATCGTCCTTTAAGGATATTCCTGAAAAGGACTAACGTCCTTCAAGGATATTCCTGAAACACACTTTCGTCCTTCAAGGACATTCCTGAAAGGGACTAACGTCCTTCAAGGATATTCCTGAAAAGGACTATCGTCCTTCAAGGATATTCCTGAAAAGGAATATCGTCCTTTAAGGATATTCCTGAAACACACTTTAGTCCTTCAAGGATATTCCTGAAAAGGACTAACGTCCTTCAAGGATATTCCTGAAAAGGACTATCGTCCTTTAAGGATATTCCTGAAAAGGACTATCGTCCTTTAAGGATATTCCTGAAAAGGACTAACGTCCTTCAAGGATATTCCTGAAACACACTTTCGTCCTTCAAGGACATTCCTGAAAGGACTATCGTCCTTTAAGGACATTCCTGAAACACACTATAGTCCTTCAAGGATATTCCTGAAAAGGACTATCGTCCTTTAAGGATATTCCTGAAACACATTATAGTCCTTCAAGGATATTCCTGAAAAGGACTATCTTCCTTTAAGGATATTCCTGAATTACACTATAGTCCTTCAAGGATATTCCTGAAAAGGACTATCGTCCTTCAAGGATATTCCTGAAAAGGACTATCGTCCTTTAAGGATATTCCTGAAACACAATATAGTCCTTCAAGGATATTCCTGAAAAGGACTATCGTCCTTTGAGAATATTCCTGAAAAGGACTATCGTGCTTTAAGGATATTCCCGAAACACACTATAGTCCTTCAAGGATATTCCTGAAAAGGACTATTGTCCTGTAAGGATATTCCTGAAACACATTTTCGTCCTTCAAGGATATTCCTGAAACACACTTTCGTCCTTCAAGGATATTCCTGAAATGGACTATCGTCCTTCAAGGATATTCCTAAAAAGGACTATCGTCCTTTAAGGATATTCCTGAAACACACTATAGTCCTTCAAGGATATTCCTGAAAAGGACTATCGTCCTTTCAGGATATTCCTGAAAAGGACTAACGTCCTTCAAGGATATTCCTGAAAAGGACTATCGTCCTTCAAGGATATTCCTGAAAAGGACTATCGTCCTTTAAGGATATTCCTGAAAAGGACTATCGTCCTTTAAGGATATTCCTGAAAAGGACTAACGTCCTTCAAGGATATTCCTGAAACACACTTTCGTCCTTCAAGGACATTCCTGAAAGGACTAACGTCCTTCAAGGATATTCCTGAAAAGGAATATCGTCCTTTAAGGATATTCCTGAAACACACTATAGTCCTTCAAGGATATTTCTGAAAAGGACTAACGTCCTTCAAGGATATTTCTGAAAAGGACTATCGTCCTTCAAGGATATTCCTGAAAAAGACTATCGTCCTTTAAGGATATTCCTGAAACACACTATAGTCCTTCAAGGATATTCCTGAAAAGGACTAACGTCCTTCAAGGATATTCCTGAAAAGGACTATCGTCCTTTGAGGATATTCCTGTAACACACTATAGTCCTTCAAGGATATTCCTGAAAAGGACTAACGTCCTTCAAGGATATTCCTGAAAAGGACTATCGTCCTTTAAGGATATTCCTGAAACACACTATAGTCCTTCAAGGATATTCCTGAAAAGGACTAACGTCCTTCAAGGATATTCCTGAAAAGGACTATCGTCCTTCATGGATATTCCTGAAACACACTATCGTCCTTCAAGGATATTCCTGAAAAGGACTATCGTCCTTCAAGGATATTCCTGAAAAGGACTATCGTCCTTTAAGGATATTCCTGAATTACACTATAGTCCTTCAAGGATATTCCTGAAAAGGACTATCGTCCTTCAAGGATATTCCTGAAAAGGACTATCGTCCTTTAAGGATATTCCTGAAATGGACTATCGTCCTTCAAGGATATTCCTGAAAAGGACTAACGTCCTTCAAGGATATTCCTGAAACACACTTTCGTCCTTCAAGGATATTCCTGAAATGGACTATCGTCCTTCAAGGATATTCCTGAAAAGGACTATCGTCCTTTAAGGATATTCCTGAAACACACTATAGTCCTTCAAGGATATTCCTGAAAAGGACTATCGTCCTTTAAGGATATTCCTGAAAAGGACTAACGTCCTTCAAGGATATTCCTGAAAAGGACTATCGTCCTTCAAGGATATTCCTGAAAAGGACTATCGTCCTTTAAGGATATTCCTGAAATGGACTATCGTCCTTCAAGGATATTCCTGAAAAGGACTATCGTCCTTTAAGGATATTCCTGAAACACACTATAGTCCTTCAAGGATATTCCTGAAAAGGACTATCGTCCTTTAAGGATATTCCTGAAAAGGACTAACGTCCTTCAAGGATATTCCTGAAAAGGACTATCGTCCTTCAAGGATATTCCTGAAAAGGACTATCGTCCTTTAAGGATATTCCTGAAAAGGACTATCGTCCTTTAAGGATATTCCAGAAAAGGACTAACGTCCTTCAAGGATATTCCTGAAACACACTTTCGTCCTTCAAGGACATTCCTGAAAGGACTAACGTCCTTCAAGGATATTCCTGAAAAGGACTATCGTCCTTCAAGGATATTCCTGAAAAGGAATATCGTCCTTTAAGGATATTCCTGAAACACACTATAGTCCTTCAAGGATATTCCTGAAAAGGACTAACGTCCTTCAAGGATATTCCTGAAAAGGACTATCGTCCTTCAAGGATATTCCTGAAAAAGACTATCATCCTTTAAGGATATTCCTGAAACACACTATAGTCCTTCAAGGATATTCCTGAAAAGGACTAACGTCCTTCAAGGATATACCTGAAAAATCGTCCTTTGAGGATATTCCTGTAACACACTATAGTCCTTCAAGGATATTCCTGAAAAGGACTAACGTCTTTCAAGGATATTCCTGAAAAGGACTATCGTCCTTTAAAGATATTCCTGAAACACACTATAGTCCTTCAAGGATATTCCTGAAAAGGACTAACGTCCTTCAAGGATATTCCTGAAAAGGACTATCGTCCTTCATGGATATTCCTGAAACACACTATCGTCCTTCAAGGATATTCCTGAAAAGGACTATCGTCCTTCAAGGATATTCCTGAAAAGGACTATCGTCCTTTAAGGATATTCCTGAAAAGGACTATCGTCCTTTAAGGATATTCCTGAATTACACTATAGTCCTTCAAGGATATTCCTGAAAAGGACTATCGTCCTTCAAGGATATTCCTGAAAAGGACTATCGTCCTTTAAGGATATTTCTGAAACACACTATAGTCCTTCAAGGATATTCCTGAAAAGGACTAACGTCCTTCAAGGATATTCTTAAAAGGACTATCGTGCTTTAAGGATATTCCTGAAACACACTATAGTCCTTCAAGGATATTCCTGAAAAGGACTATCGTCCTTCAAGGATATTCCTGAAAAGGACTATCGTCCTTTGAGGATATTCCTGAAAAGGACTATCGTGCTTTAAGGATATTCCTGAAACACACTATAGTCCTTCAAGGATATTCCTGAAAAGGACTAACGTCCTTCAAGGATATTCCTGAAAAGGACTATCGTCCTTCAAGGATATTCCTGAAAAGGACTATCGTCCTTTAAGGATATTCCTGAAATACACTATAGTCCTTCAAGGATATTCCTGAAAAGGACTATAGTCCTTTGAGGATATTCCTGAAAAGGACTATCGTGCTTTAAGGATATTCCTGAAACACACTATAGTCCTTCAAGGATATTCCTGAAAAGGACTATCGTCCTTCAAGGATATTCCTGAAACACACTATAGTCCTTCAAGGATATTCCTGAAAAGGACTATCGTCCGTCAAGGATATTCCTTAAAAGGACTATCGTCCTTCAAGGATATTCCTGAAAAGGACTAACGTCTTTTAAGGATATTCCTTAAACACACTATAGTCCTTCAAGGATATTCCTGAAAAGACTTTCGTCCTTCAAGGATATTCCTGAAAAGGACTATCGTCCTTCAAGGATATTCCTGAAAAGGACTATCGTCCTTTAAGGATATTCCTGAAACACACTATAGTCCTTCAAGGATATTCCTGAAACACACTATAGTCCTTCAAGGATATTCCTGAAAAGGACTATCGTCCTTTAAGGATAGTCCTGAAAAGGACTATCGTCCTTTAAGGATATTCCTGAAAAGGACTAACGTCCTTCAAGGATATTCCTGAAAAGGACAAACGTCCTTCAAAGATATTCCTGAAAAGGACTATCGTCCTTTAAGGATATTCCTGAAAAAGGACTATCGTCCTTCAAGGATATTCCTGAAAAGGACTATCGTCCGTTAAGGATATTCCTGAAACAAACTATAGTCCTTCAAGGATATTCCTGAAAGGACTAACGTCCTTCAAGGATATTCCTGAAAAGGACTATCGTCCTTTGAGGATATTCCTGAAAAGGAATATCGTCCTTTAAGGATATTCCTGAAACACACTATAGGTCCTTCAAGGATATTCCTGAAAAGGACTATCGTCCTTCAAGGATATTCCTGAAAAGGACTAACGTCCTTTAAGGATATTCCTGAAAAGGACTATCGTCCTTCAAGGATATTCCTGAAAAGGACTATCGTCCTTTAAGGATATTCCTGAAACAAACTATAGTCCTTCAAGGATATTCCTGAAAGGACTAACGTCCTTCAAGGATATTCCTGAAAAGGACTATCGTCCTTCAAGGATATTCCTGAAAAGGAATATCGTCCTTTAAGGATATTCCTGAAACACACTATAGTCCTTCAAGGATATTCCTGAAAAGGACTAACGTCCTTCAAGGATATTCCTGAAAAGGACAATCGTCCTTTAAGGATATTCCTGAAACACACTATAGTCCTTCAAGGATATTCCTGAAACACACTATAGTCCTTCAAGGATATTCCTGAAAAGGACTATCGTCCTTCAAGGATATTCCTGAAAAAACAATCGTCCTTTAAGGATATTCCTGAAAGGACTAACGTCCTTCAAGGATATTCCTGAAAAGGACTATCGTCCTTCAAGGATATTCCTGAAAAGGACTATCGTCCTTTGAGGATATTCCTGAAAAGGACTATCGTGCTTTAAGGATATTCCTGAAACACACTATAGTCCTTCAAGGATATTCCTGAAAAGGACTATCGTCCTTCAAGGATATTCCTGAAAAGGACTATCGTCCTTTGAGGATATTCCTGAAAAGGACTATCGTGCTTTAAGGATATTCCTGAAACACACTATAGTCCTTCAAGGATATTCCTGAAAAGGACTAACGTCCTTCAAGGATATTCCTGAAAAGGACTATCGTCCTTCAAGGATATTCCTGAAAAGGACTATCGTCCTGTAAGGATATTCCTGAAACACACTATAGTCCTTCAAGGATATTCCTGAAAAGGACTATCGTCCTTCAAGGATATTCCTGAAAAGGACTATCGTCCATTAAGGATATTCCTGAAACACACTATAGTCCTTCAAGGATATTCCTGAAACACACTATAGTCCTTCAAGGATATTCCTGAAAAGGACTATCGTCCTTCAAGGATATTCCTGAAAAGGACTATCGTCCTTTGAGGATATTCCTGTAACACACTATAGTCCTTCAAGGATATTCCTGAAAAGGACTATCGTCCATTAAGGATATTCCTGAAACACACTATAGTCCTTCAAGGATATTCCTGAAACACACTATAGTCCTTCAAGGATATTCCTGAAAAGGACTATCGTCCTTCAAGGATATTCCTGAAAAGGACTATCGTCCTTTGAGGATATTCCTGAAAAGGACTATCGTGCTTTAAGGATATTCCTGAAACACACTATAGTCCTTCAAGGATATTCCTGAAAAGGACTATCGTCCTTCAAGGATATTCCTGAAAAGGACTATCGTCCTTTGAGGATATTCCTGAAAAGGACTATCGTGCTTTAAGGATATTCCTGAAACACACTATAGTCCTTCAAGGATATTCCTGAAAAGGACTAACGTCCTTCAAGGATATTCCTGAAAAGGACTATCGTCCTTCAAGGATATTCCTGAAAAGGACTATCGTCCTGTAAGGATATTCCTGAAACACACTATAGTCCTTCAAGGATATTCCTGAAAAGGACTATCGTCCTTTAAGGATATTCCTGAAAAGGACTAACGTCCTTCAAGGATATTCCTGAAAAGGACTATCGTCCTTCAAGGATATTCCTGAAAAAGACTATCGTCCTTTAAGGATATTCCTGAAACACACTATAGTCCTTCAAGGATATTCCTGAAAAGGACTAACGTCCTTCAAGGATATTCCTGAAAAGGACTATCGTCCTTTGAGGATATTCCTGTAACACACTATAGTCCTTCAAGGATATTCCTGAAAAGGACTAACGTCCTTCAAGGATATTCCTGAAAAGGACTATCGTCCTTTAAGGATATTCCTGAAAAGGACTATCGTCCTTTAAGGATATTCCTGAAACACACTATAGTCCTTCAAGGATATTTCTGAAAAGGACTATCGTCCTTCAAGGATATTCCTGAAAAGGACTATCGTCCTTTAAGGATATTCCTGAAACACACTATAGTCCTTCAAGGATATTCCTGAAAAGGACTAACGTCCTTCAAGGATATTCCTGAAAAGGACTATCGTCCTTCAAGGATATTCCTGAAAAGGACTATCGTCCTTTAAGGATATTCCTGAAACACACTATAGTCCTTCAAGGATATTCCTGAAAAGGACTAACGTCCTTCAAGGATATTCCTGAAAAGGACTATCGTCCTTCAAGGATATTCCTGAAAAGGAATATCGCCCTTTAAGGATATTCCTGAAACACACTATAGTCCTTCAAGGATATTCCTGAAAAGGACTAACGTCCTTCAAGGATATTCCTGAAAAGGACTATCGTCCTTTAAGGATATTCCTGAAACACACTATAGTCCTTCAAGGATATTCCTGAAAAGGACTATCGTCCTTTGAGGATATTCCTGAAAAGGACTATCGTGCTTTAAGGATATTCCTGAAACACACTATAGTCCTTCAAGGATATTCCTGAAAAGGACTATCGTCCTTCAAGGATATTCCTGAAACACACTATAGTCCTTCAAGGATATTCCTGAAAAGGACTATCGTCCTTTGAGGATATTTCTGAAAAGGACTATCGTCCTTTAAGGATATTCCTGAAACACACTATAGTCCTTTGAGGATATTCCTGAAAAGGACTATCGTGCTTTAAGGATATTCCTGAAACACACTATAGTCCTTCAAGGATATTCCTGAAAAGGACTATCGTCCTTTAAGGATATTCCTGAAACACACTATAGTCCTTCAAGGATATTCCTGAAATGGACTATCGTCCTGTAAGGATATTCCTGAAAAGGACTATCGTCCTTCAAGGATATTCCTGAAAAGGACTATCGTCCTTTAAGGATATTCCTGAAACACACTATAGTCCTTCAAGGATATTCCTGAAAAGGACTAACGTCCTTCAAGGATATTCCTGAAAAGGACTATCGTCCTTTAAGGATATTCCTGAAACACACTATAGTCCTTCAAGGATATTCCTGAAAAGGACTATCGTCCTTTGAGGATATTCCTGAAAAGGACTATCGTGCTTTAAGGATATTCCTGAAACACACTATAGTCCTTCAAGGATATTCCTGAAAAGGACTATCGTCCTTCAAGGATATTCCTGAAAAGGACTATCGTCCTTCAAGGATATTCCTGAAAAGGACTATCGTCCATTAAGGATATTCCTGAAACACACTATAGTCCTTCAAGGATATTCCTGAAACACACTATAGTCCTTCAAGGATATTCCTGAAAAGGACTATCGTCCTTCAAGGATATTCCTGAAAAGGACTATCGTCCTTTGAGGATATTCCTGAAAAGGACTATCGTGCTTTAAGGATATTCCTGAAACACACTATAGTCCTTCAAGGATATTCCTGAAAAGGACTATCGTCCTTCAAGGATATTCCTGAAAAGGACTATCGTCCTTTGAGGATATTCCTGAAAAGGACTATCGTGCTTTAAGGATATTCCTGAAACACACTATAGTCCTTCAAGGATATTCCTGAAAAGGACTAACGTCCTTCAAGGATATTCCTGAAAAGGACTATCGTCCTTCAAGGATATTCCTGAAAAGGACTATCGTCCTGTAAGGATATTCCTGAAACACACTATAGTCCTTCAAGGATATTCCTGAAAAGGACTATCGTCCTTTAAGGATATTCCTGAAAAGGACTAACGTCCTTCAAGGATATTCCTGAAAAGGACTATCGTCCTTCAAGGATATTCCTGAAAAAGACTATCGTCCTTTAAGGATATTCCTGAAACACACTATAGTCCTTCAAGGATATTCCTGAAAAGGACTAACGTCCTTCAAGGATATTCCTGAAAAGGACTATCGTCCTTTGAGGATATTCCTGTAACACACTATAGTCCTTCAAGGATATTCCTGAAAAGGACTAACGTCCTTCAAGGATATTCCTGAAAAGGACTATCGTCCTTTAAGGATATTCCTGAAAAGGACTATCGTCCTTTAAGGATATTCCTGAAACACACTATAGTCCTTCAAGGATATTTCTGAAAAGGACTATCGTCCTTCAAGGATATTCCTGAAAAGGACTATCGTCCTTTAAGGATATTCCTGAAACACACTATAGTCCTTCAAGGATATTCCTGAAAAGGACTAACGTCCTTCAAGGATATTCCTGAAAAGGACTATCGTCCTTCAAGGATATTCCTGAAAAGGACTATCGTCCTTTAAGGATATTCCTGAAACACACTATAGTCCTTCAAGGATATTCCTGAAAAGGACTAACGTCCTTCAAGGATATTCCTGAAAAGGACTATCGTCCTTCAAGGATATTCCTGAAAAGGAATATCGCCCTTTAAGGATATTCCTGAAACACACTATAGTCCTTCAAGGATATTCCTGAAAAGGACTAACGTCCTTCAAGGATATTCCTGAAAAGGACTATCGTCCTTTAAGGATATTCCTGAAACACACTATAGTCCTTCAAGGATATTCCTGAAAAGGACTATCGTCCTTTGAGGATATTCCTGAAAAGGACTATCGTGCTTTAAGGATATTCCTGAAACACACTATAGTCCTTCAAGGATATTCCTGAAAAGGACTATCGTCCTTCAAGGATATTCCTGAAACACACTATAGTCCTTCAAGGATATTCCTGAAAAGGACTATCGTCCTTTGAGGATATTCCTGAAAAGGACTATCGTCCTTTAAGGATATTCCTGAAACACACTATAGTCCTTTGAGGATATTCCTGAAAAGGACTATCGTGCTTTAAGGATATTCCTGAAACACACTATAGTCCTTCAAGGATATTCCTGAAAAGGACTATCGTCCTTTAAGGATATTCCTGAAACACACTATAGTCCTTCAAGGATATTCCTGAAATGGACTATCGTCCTGTAAGGATATTCCTGAAAAGGACTATCGTCCTTCAAGGATATTCCTGAAAAGGACTATCGTCCTTTAAGGATATTCCTGAAACACACTATAGTCCTTCAAGGATATTCCTGAAAAGGACTAACGTCCTTCAAGGATATTCCTGAAAAGGACTATCGTCCTTTAAGGATATTCCTGAAACACACTATAGTCCTTCAAGGATATTCCTGAAAAGGACTATCGTCCTTTGAGGATATTCCTGAAAAGGACTATCGTGCTTTAAGGATATTCCTGAAACACACTATAGTCCTTCAAGGATATTCCTGAAAAGGACTATCGTCCTTCAAGGATATTCCTGAAAAGGACTATCGTCCTTCAAGGATATTCCTGAAAAGGACTATCGTCCTTTAAGGATATTCCTGAAACACACTATAGTCCTTCAAGGATATTCCTGAAATGGACTATCGTCCTGTAAGGATATTCCTGAAAAGGACTATCGTCCTTCAAGGATATTCCTGAAAAGGACTATCGTCCTTTAAGGATATTCCTGAAACACACTATAGTCCTTCAAGGATATTCCTGAAATGGACTATCGTCCTGTAAGGATATTCCTGAAAAAGACTATCGTCCTTCAAGGATATTCCTGAAAAGGACTATCGTCTTTCAAGGATATTCCTGAAAAGGGTTATCATCCTTCAAACATAGTCCTGAAAAAGACTATCATCCTTCAAGGATATTCCTGAAAAGGGTTATCATCCTTCAAACATAGTCCTGAAAAAGACTATTATCCTTCAAGGATATTCTAAAAGGGTTATCATCCTTCAAACATAGTCCTGAAAAAGACTATCATCCTTCAAGGATATTCCTGAAAAGGGTTATCATCCTTCAAGTAGTCAAAGTCTATGAGTCGCCATCTGGAACGGGTGACAAATTTCTCTTGCTTCACTCACACCCATTAAACTTCTATACAAGCATATATTTTATGAATAATGATGACTTTAGTAGTACGTATAGTCACCGAGTGTTTTTTTTCTCCGTCTACCTTTAACAT
This sequence comes from Leucoptera coffeella, assembly GCA_030578115.1. Taxonomy (NCBI): domain Eukaryota; kingdom Metazoa; phylum Arthropoda; class Insecta; order Lepidoptera; family Lyonetiidae; genus Leucoptera; species Leucoptera coffeella. The sequence goes on along the minus strand of JAMBLF010000074.1, from coordinate 81,532 downwards.
TATCGGAGAAGTTGCGTACCTACTACTACTCTTTCAGACTGTCTCACTTGTATGCCTCTCGTACGTCATCTGTCAGACCTGTGCGGGTGGGTTGTCCCTCCTGTAACTATATTTATATTTTTTTATTGTGTTTGTACATGTTTTCATTACTTATATTCTATACAATAGCATATGATGATTACAATATAATTTATTATATTGCTTAATCATATTTTTCTAATATTATTTATTTCTTTTGATAACCCTTAACATTATATTTGATATAGAGTATAATAGTTATTGTAGTCTTTATTTCTTGTTCGATATCAAATCTTTCTCGAGCGAATTGGGGACATTCCACGATCAAGTGCGTCACTGTTTCCTCCACCCCTGGCTCACATGCACAAGATGGGTCGTCCTTGCACTTGAAGCGGGCCAAGTACCCTGACAACCCACCGTGACCAGTGAGCACCTGCGACAGCACGCCGGAAAGACCAAGTGTGTTAGAGGTGTATGAGTACAGGGAACTGGTGTGATGTGTATTTTTCTATACGGGTATGTATGTAAAAAAGACAAACGCGTTCACGACCATAAACCCATACAGGGTGGTCAGAGGTTCAGGTATCCATCTCCACAAACGCGGAGGTGGTAATTCTATGGCTTCCTCGTACCCACGTTTCGACCAGATAGTACTCAGTGTGACAGGTGGCAAACCATGTCGCCATTTACATTACTAACTATTACCTGTTCGGGGAAGAGGTAGATTTCCTCACAATGTTTTACCCTCACCGTAGTATCCGACGCATTTCGTCAATGTTTGTAAAAATAAAAACAAAATCAATTAAAAATTAATCTATTTATTTACAATAATCATTTTGCCAATATCACGTAGCCAATTTACTTATATCTTCATATTGGACATTTTTCACTAATCTACCCGTTAAGGGACCTTCGCATATCTGAAAGGTTACAAAATACTATTACATATGGGACGTAAAAAGAATGCTAACTATAGGCTATTCACGTTTAGTAAATAGTGACGTCATGATATTAAGAGGTTATACTGGCCAATCATACGCGAATAAATGATAAAAAAAGTCACCTTGACCAATTGCAGACAACCGTTGTCACGTCTCATTGGTCAAATCGTGGGGACATGATGACGTCATTATTTTCTTAATGCGAATGTACTATAGCTGCCGTTCTTCCCGGCATGTAGGAAGGGACTAGGGTGAATGAAATCTATTGGACGATGGGCTGGCAACCTGTTTTAACCCTTGCGGGATAGTCAGAAGTTTAGTATAACCATATCCAATTATAGAATTAGTGGTTCTATAATCATATGGAACCCACGCCGCGTGTTGACCAGATAGTTAGTACTCAATGTGACAGGTGGAAAGCCATGTCGCCATTTACTAGCACTAACTATTATCTGTTCGGGGAACAGGTAGGTTTCCTGACGATGTTTTCACTCACCGTACTATTCAACGCATTTCGTAAATGTATTTTTATTACGAAAATGTACATAGAAATTCATTATATTTTCCCTCACCGTAATATTAAATGTATTTTATTACGAAAATATACATAAAAAATCATTAAACTTAATTTCCATTGGTACATGCTCTTGGAATTTGAACCCTGCACCCACTGATACAGAGTCAAGCCCCAAACAACTGAGCTACGTCGAATCATATAAATGTAACCGAGTAGACATAATATCTCCTTATTTCAATCTACCCCGAAAGGACTTACAGACATAACGACGACCTCCGTGGCGCGATCGGTTAGACACCTGAACGCTAATCGTGGGGTCCCGGGTTCGATTCCCGGTGGAGGCAGAGTTAAGAACTCCGCTTTTCTACTGCTTTCCAATCTGGTCGTAGATTATATATGCTATATATGTATTTATCTATGTATAATATGTATACATTTCTTAAATAAACGTTGACTAGTACCCTTAACACAAGTCTTAAATGTACTTACCGAGGAGCCAGTTCAATTGTTGTAATAATGTCCAAATCTTATTATTATAAACATACACATATATCCTCACCTCAACATCACAGCAAAACTCGTCAGTATTTATGCTTTTGAGCACCCCAATGGATTTTCTGTAAGCGCCATTAACGAACTTGACCTGCCTACCTACTGAAGGAATTACGGTCTCTAGATGATTCTGCAAACAAACAACACACTTGTCAACTAGCTGTCTTTCTTTTCTATACGTAAGAGATGAGTAAGGGACTAGGGGTAAATCTACGGGGCGATGGGCTAGCAACACGAACCAAATATAAAGAGGACCCGACGTAAGGAGCGGTCCCCGTTACGCGGTGCGGAGTCCAAATGGCGTGTTTTAATTGGTGCGGAGTCTAAAAATGTGTACTAGAAAGAAGATACCTAATTTGATTGGCCGATGCCGTGTTTTAATTGGTTGTAATATCTCCCCTCCATCCCGCGTACCTCGTTTCACCCCGCGTAATGCCACGCTAGTTTCTATGCAAATATTGCATAAGGCCCACTCCTCTTATTAATTGCTCCATGGGCTATACTGTAAGGGATTGTGGTCGTGAAGTATGATTACATATAGTCGTCATTAAGTGTATCTCAATTAATCAATCAGCCTATGACAGTCCACTGCTGGACGTAGGCCTTCCCAAGAGTACGCCACAAAACACGATGACTCGTGGCCCTCAGCCAACCACTACCAGCGACCTTTTTCAGGTCATCGGTCCATCTGGCAGAGGGGCGTCCTACACTACGAACCAGGACACAAGCGTCCTGATTGTCTTTATGCAAAGAAGAACAAGGGTAATACAATGCTTAGTACACAGGCACTTGGGGGAACCAATGAATCAGACATTAACTTGAACACAATTTCTAATAATAAGTCCCGCTAGTTATTAATCATGAGTATAAATCGCGAATCTCTTAAAACTATAATATAGCCACAGTATTAGTTCTCACCTGGTCCAGTTTCAACTTCACATTATCGTCAACCAGTCTCACTTTAGCTGCATATCTCTCTATCACCTCTATCACTATTCCCTTGCGCTTGTAGAACTTGTCCCCTAGTGATTTAGTGACCACTTTCACTATTATGCCTTCCGATAGCCAATAGTCCTTTCTGGAAATAGTTTGTTAGTTTTAACATCACTACATAGTATAAAACAAAGTCGCTTTCTCTGTCCCTATGTCCCTTTGTATGCTTAAATCTTTGAAACTACGCAACGGATTTTAATGCGGTTTTTTTAATAGATAGAGTGATTCAAGAGGAAGGTTTATATGTATGATAACATCCATTAAATAGTGGAGTAGGCTATATATTTTATACCCGTGCAAAGTATAGTATATAATTGTGTACTTAATAAGTAGCAGCTGTAGCCAAGTGGGTAAAGCTTCGGACTTCTTATTAGAGGTCTTGGGTTCGAATCCCATCTGGCATGTACCAAAAACAATGTGCCTTTCATTTACGTACATAATTTACAGTCACTAACGGTGAGGGAAAACATCGTTAGGTAACCTGCTTATCCCTCGGGATGTGTATAAGCCAGTGCGTATATACGGCGATACGGTTTACTACCTATCACGTTGGGTGCTGTCTTTAGTGAAACGCAGGCTTTGAGTGACCCATACTTAACATACCTTCAAAATTTCGGATATGGGCACTTAAGCTTCAGACAAATCAAAGTAATAATACCAATTCTACAACGCTAATAGAAAAATTAAGTGTCTGAGGTATTTTTATTTCAAAGTAAATATTATGCACATAGTGAAAAAGATTAACATTAGAAAAACCTATAACCGCCGAGTGTGTATGGAGATATATGACTGTCAATGACGTGACAGTTGTTTGCCAGGATCAAGAAGAATACAATTGAAACTATCAATAAATTAAACGTATTATTATTGAAGATATGAAATTAAGGAACATTAATAAGTCTAGCCTATCAGCCTAAAATACTAATGAATTCTCAATCTCTGCCTACCCCTTTGTACGAAGACCAGTAAGTATGTCAAAAAGACAAACGCGTTCACGACCATTAACCCTCGCGGGTTAGTCAGGTTCAGGTGTCCATCTTCGCAATTGCGAAGGTAGTAATTCTATGGCCACTTCGAATCCACGTGTTGACCAGATAGTCAGTACTCAATGTGACAGGTGGTAAGCCATGTCGCCATTTACAAGCACTAACTATTAACTGTTCGGCGAACAGGTAGGTTTCCTCACGATGTTTTCCCTCACCTTAGTATTTAGTATTGTAGTTAGTATGTATGTACATACCTATTAGATCGTTCTTTGGCCGCTTCTTCCATTTTAATGATATCTTCTAGTGCATTCTTTTTACTTCTGCTTTCTTCTTGTTTCGCTCTTTTCGAGGAGGTAGCTTCTTCTTTCACCTTTGTGAGGGCTGAGGCTTTTAAATCTGGTTTCTTGTCTGGGAATGAAAATATGAAATTTATGGTATTATGATTTTAATCTACTTTTTATCTTAATTTTAATTTATGATTTTACGGTGAGGGAAAACGTCGTGAGGAAACCTGCCTATCCCTCAGGATAGGTAATAGTCAGTGTCTATATACGGCGATACGGTTCACTACTTTTTAAGTTGGGTGCTGTCTATCTAGTGATACGCGGGCTTCGAATGACCCATACCTAACATGCCTTCGAAATTTCGGAGATGGGCATTCAAGCCTCTGACTACCCCGCCATAATAAAAAAGGGAGTGTGTATACAAAAGTCGTGAAGCGTATGTTTTTATGTTTTTTGTTGATTTTAATCTATTATTCTTCAGTGGCAACTCAATAGCGGACTCGCTTACGATTGAGCATAGACAAAACTGTCAAAACATCAGTGGATTACCAAAAGTAACTTGATTGAACTGATATTGAGCCACAACTGTTTAGTGGATTAGCTTTTTTGTTTCTACTGTTTAGTTTAGTTTATTGGGCTCCGTGGTTTCCGCAATTAGTCCCCACTGGGACCATTTTGCGTGATGTCGCTGACTATTCCAGCCAGCCCAGCACCCGCCAGAAGCGCAGAAGACGCCTAGTGTCTTCACAGGCTTCCCGAAGCGACCCCGGTTTCCCAAGGATTTTAGCCCGTTCTTCAGCCACGGCCCCGCACTCCAGGACATAACTTCTACCGACGTGTTATTGTATCACTGAACTATAGTCTATTCGCGTTAAGTAAATAGTGACGTCATGATAATCAGAGGTCAAACTGACCCATGAGACGTGAGAAAATGAGAAAAGTCACATTGACCAATAACAGACAACCCCTATAAAATCTCATTGGTTAAATCATGGAGACCTTGATGACGTCACTATTTCCTTAAAGCGAATATACTATAATAAGGTCCCTAAAATGTAAAAAATGTAAAATGTATTAGTAGTTAGACGACCTCCGTGGCGCGATCGGTTAAACACCTGAACGCTAATCGTGGGGTCCCGGGTTCGATTCCCGGTGGTGGCAGAGTTAAGAACTACGCTTTTCTACTGCTTTCCAGTCTGATCGTTGACTATATATGTATTTATCTAATTATAATAAGAATATATTTCTTAAATATACGTTGACTTGTATGCTTAACACAAGTCTTAAATGTACTTACCAAGGGGCTAGTTCAATTGGTGTAATAACGTCCTACAATATTATTATTATTATTACTAAGGATTCAGATCCTTACCATCCACCTTCCGCTTGACCATCAAGTTGAGGGTCAGTCTCTCCTGGCTACCTTCCCTCTTGAGCTCCGTGTATTCTGGCTGCTCTTTGCTGGTCTGCTGCTTTCCTCGCTCCACCTGCTTCGCTATGAAGTCCAGCATTCGTTCCTAGAGCAACGGTGATGTTTAGTGTAAATATTACTGCGGCAACTACTTCAATTTGATGTAGCTCAGTTGTTTGGGACTTGACTCTGTATCAGTGGGTACAGGGGTCAAATCCCGCTTGAGCATGTAGCAATGGCAATGAAGTTTAGCGATTTTCTATGTACATTTGCTGTTCCCCGAACAGGAAATAGTCAGTGCTTGTAGATGGCGACATGGCTTACCACCTGTTACATTGAGAACTGACTATCTGGTCAACACGTAGGTTCGAGGTGGCCATAGAATTACTACCTTTGAAATTTCGGTGATGGACAGCTGAATCGCTGACTACCCCGCAAGGATTAATTGTCATGAACGCGTTTGTCTTTTTTGTCAACTACTTCAATTATAGTAGTTTCCGAAGTATAAGACCTTATTATTTTTATTTACAGTATGAGACCAGGTCATATCATGATAAATTAATAAAGATATAGATTTTTTATATAAAGTATCTATATCTGATGTAAAGGTCGGGTGATATAAAGGTATCTTTACAAAATTATTGTGATATGACTCAGTCTCATATAGTAAATAAAATGAGTATAAATTGCGAGTGTTTAAAGATAACTTAATAATTTTCTATGGTAGACAAAAGTAACTAAAAAAGTTTCTTGTAAATTTCATACATACATACACATCACGCCTTATACCCTGTAGAGGGGTAGGTAGGCAGAGATCATGGATCCCCATTTGTCACTACAGAGCGGCTGTCTCAAACCAAAACCTTTTAAGAGCCATTTAGAAAATTTTACACAAGAAGCAAAACAAATTACGTGACTGTCCAAAAGTCAAAAGTAATAAATTATAAAAGCAATAAGTATAACCTTTAGTTCTGAGTGCGTTACAGCAGCTAGTCTTATTGCATTAGACGCAGTTTTGTAATAAATTAAGAAAGATCAACAAAAACTGATTTGAAAACAAAATGGCTCTTACTAGGTTTTGGTTTGGGACAACCAAGAATGCAGAGGAATACATATATGGAGATGGTACCATAACCTCTGACTACCCAGGGTCATGAAAGTCTTCAACCACAAAAAGATCTTACCTGGTCATCTTTATCCATCTTTTCCTTCTTACTCTTGGCCTCCATCGCAGCGATGGCCGCTGGATCCCTGTCAATGTACGTAACATACCACCCCTTTTCCGTTTCGTCCACCGTACACTTACCTTCGCGGCCGAGCCATTTCACGAATTCCGTTAACGTCTCCCATTGCGTTGCGTTCATGTGGACGTGTTCTCTGTAAGATAGGGGTAATGTTAGTGTTATGGACTTTAATAAGTTTATAATTGTGGAAATGGGTAGGGGTAATGTTATTGTTGTGTAACTTGTGTAGTGACCATGTTTATAATTGTAGAAAAAGTATATATCAACACCTAACGGCACACTTATCCTAAACGCTGTTTAACAAACTTTACAGAAGGGGGTTGAAAACAAAAATATCCAATATTTTTACCACCGAGACACCAAAAAGTCATAATTTCACCATAAAACCAACACCAATCAACACAGAAAAAAAATATTACCAAACTATAATATTTAACTCATTTTCTCCAAAAGTACTGTTTATGCTAAGTGCAAGTCAGGTGCCGATATGATTTCATAAATGGTTACATATTTTACTACCTTGTAGATTAGTACGAGACTTATGTCTAAATTGTTGCAACTGTAAAAATAAATATACATAACTGATACAGGTGGTGTTTCAAGTTACACTTTTTGAACCATTGTTTATAATGTTTGCTGTCATTATTAGTGTTATAATTAAACAATTACGGCCACAAAAAGATACACAATACAAAACGTTTACAATAAAAATCTTACAAACTAAGGGGTATAACTTGTACATGTTATTGTTGCAGCAAAAGGGTTCTATCTCAGCTGGGTATGTTGCATCTGGTGGCAAACACAACGCTGGTTTTATGTCATTTATTAAGAAATTTGAACATAAATATATATTAAAACAATATATGTCTACCTATATGCATGTACCAGTGGACAATTGTCAATATTTACACCCTCAATGACATGTTTCATATAAGAATGTAACCTACAACTTATATCTATCATAAAGTACTAAAAATTCACATCTTTGAATAGAAAATTCACCCTTACCTGTCCGTAATATAATCCTGGTACACCTTATTAGCCAGCACACGCTTCGTACCAAACTGTCTCCTCAATAACTCCAGATAACCATCACTAAAGTCTCTGGAAAACTGGTCAAGATATCTCGACGCATTATCGGCGAATAACAGCAATTGTCTCTGATGTGACTCGGACATTGTGTGGCATTTGAACCCGTTTTCGTCCCTACATTGTTTCTGGCACATCTGGCAGTACCAGCGGAGTTTCTGGAGACCTTTCGCTTTGATCTTGTTGGCTATGTACTTCGGAGTGCCTGCCTCGGCTTTTCCCATGGTTGTTTTTGGATTTAAAACGCGTTATACAATGAAATGTGTCGTGATTTAATGTAATTAATATATTTTCTTGTCAATTATTAATGAATTATACTATTTAGTGTAGTTTAATTGTGAAAATGTGGATTGAAATTCACTGAGCACAACAATAACAACATAGAGATCCCGCCACATAAGGTGGCAGTAGCCAAACTTGGAACTAAATTTGACGTTACCGCCATTGCGTGTTATTTTGTATGAAAGGTAAATTTAGTATTACCAGCGTTGTGTTTTTTGCCCACTCTTTGTAATTTTTATGTTTGTTAAGGGTGATTATAATAAATTGATTTCCGGAGTTTCTTGTTAGTTCTTCTCCAAGCTATGGTCTCCGTTGATCTAACCTCGGTAAAAAATATGTAAAGACAATGCTCAGTGCCATGTTTGAAATAATAGTTTTAAGAGATTCGCGATTTATACTCATGATATAAGATATAAGGGTGTGTATAAGATTGATTGCAGCTGTGGGAAATCCTACGTCGAACACACTAAACGATCTATTGCGGACAGAGTGAAGGGACACATAATATATGTAATATATAATAAGAAGGATAAGTCCCGTTAATTATTAATCATGTTTGAAATAGTTTAATAAACATATTTTGACTTTGATATATTAATTTGTTTTATTTGAGTTTATAGCTCTGCAACCAAAGACCGTTACAAATGAAACCTATAATGTATCGAGCCGTATGGCACAGTGAGTGCTAGTTTTGGCGTGTTTACTGGTAACACTGAATTACGCGACTGTGGCGACGCCTCCAACTGCCACCTTATGTGGCGGGATCTCTACGTCTTTTTTTATTTTCAATAGTGACTGACAATTCAATAGGGTCATCGATGTAGAGATCCCGCCACATAAGCTGGCAGTAGCCAAACTTGGAACTAAATTTGACGTTTCCGCAATTGCGTGTTATTTTGTATGAAAGGGAAATTTAGTATTACCAGCGTTGTTTTTTGCCCACTCTTTGTAATTTTTATGTTTGTTAAGGGTGATTATAATAAATTGATTTCCGGAGTTTCTTGTTAGTTCTTCTCCAAGCTAGGGTCTCCGCTGATCTAACCTCGGTAAAAAATATGTAAAGACAATGCTCAGTGCCATGTTTGAAATAGTTTTTTTAATTTATACTTAGATCATAAGATAACTTTCAAAGAGAGCTTGTGATATTTATAATTTTGAATATATTATGGCAGATGGAGGCGTCGCCGCAGTTGCATAATTCACTGTTGCCAGTAAACACGCCAAAACTAGCAATCACTATGCGATACGGCTCGATACATTATAGGTTTCATTGTAACGGTCTTTGGTTGCAGAGCTATAAACTCAAATAAAACAAATTAATATATCAAAGTCAAAATATTTTTATACCGTTACAAATGAAACCTATAATGTATCGAGCCGTATGGCACAGTGAGTGCTAGTTTTGGCGTGTTTACTGGTAACACTGAATTACGCGACTGTGGCGACGCCCCCAACTGCCAATGTATATGGCGGGATCTCTAGGGTTGCGCAACGTTAGAGATCCCGCCACATAAGGTGGCAGTAGCCAAACTTGGAACTAAATTTGACGTTACCGCCATTGCGTGTTATTTTGTATGAAAGGTAAATTTAGTATTACCAGCTTTGTGTTTTTTGCCCACTCTTTGTAATTTTTATGTTTGTTAAGGGTGATTATAATAAATTGATTTCCGGAGTTTCTTGTTAGTTCTTCTCCAAGCTAGGGTCTCCGCTGATCTAGCCTCGGTAAAAAATATGTAAAGACAATGCTCAGTGCCATGTTTGAAATAATAGTTTTAAGAGATTCGCGATTTATACTCATGATATAAGATATAAGGGTGTGTATAAGATTGATTGCAGCTGTGGGAAATCCTACGTCGAACACACTAAACGGTCTATTGCGGACAGAGTGAAGGAACACATAATATATGTAATATATAATAAGAAGGATAAGTCCCGTTAATTATTAATCATGTTTGAAATAGTTTAATAAACATATTTTGACTTTGATATATTAATTTGTTTTATTTGAGTTTATAGCTCTGCAACCAAAGACCGTTACAAATGAAAACATTATGTATCGAGCCGTATGGCACAGTGAGTGCTAGTCTTGGCGTGTTTACTGGTAACACTGAATTACGCGACTGTGGCGACGCCTCCAACTGCCACCTTATGTGGCGGGATCTCTACGCAATTATTTTTAAATTAATATACTCTAAATAAGTAGAGATCCCGCCATATAAATTGGCAGTTGGGGGCGTCGCCACAGTCGCGTAATTCAGTGTTACCAGTAAACACGCCAAAACTAGCACTCACTGTGCCATACGGCTCGATACATTATAGGTTTCGGTCGGTCTTTGGTTGCAGAGCTATAAACTCAAATAAAACAAATTAATATATCAAATTCAAAATATGTTTATTAAACTATTTCAAACATGATTAATAATTAACGGGACTTATCCTTCTTATTATATATTACATATATTATGTGTTCCTTCACTCTATCTGCAATAGACCGTTTAGTCTGTCCGACGTAGGATTTCCCACAGCTGCAATCAATCTTATACACACCCTTATATCTTATATCATAAGTATAAATCGCGAATCTCTTAAAACTATTATTTCAAACATGGCACTGAGCATTGTCTTTACATATTTTTTACCGAGGTTAGATCAGCGGAGACCCTAGCTTGGAGAAGAACTAACAAGAAACTCCGGAAATCAATTTATTATAATCACCCTTAACAAACATAAAAATTACAAAGAGTGGGCAAAAAACACAACGCTGGTAATACTAAATTTACCTTTCATACAAAATAACACGCAATGGCGGAAATTTAGTTCCAAGTTTGGCTACTGCCAATTTATGTGGCGGGATCTCTATCAGTAAATAACTTTCTATTAGTATTATGATATAACAAAGGACTTTATGAGTGTAACGTGAATATTTTGCGCGTTTTATAATAGTCTAAGCTTACGGTCTCATTAGAGTCTATGTATACATACATAATAAGGTCATTTTAATAAGCCCAGTTTGACAGTTAAAATATGTGCCGTGTTCATTCAATTAAGTTCAATTAAAAATTTTTGTTTGACTAAATAAACGTTTTTTATTATGTTTCTTGGTTTTTTCTTTTGAATCCAAACAGGCTAGTCCCGGATGTACATAGTATAACTAGCTATAGTATGTATAACTAGCTGTTGTTCATTGTACATATTGTAGGAAGTATCCAAGGCTGTATAGAATAACTTGGATCAATCGATGAATTATTATAATAATAAATAAATATATGTATTTTACCTTAGTTAGGTTTAAAGGACATACATACATATATTCTCATCCTTTAATACCTTGGGGTGGACAGAAGCTTATAGGTTTGGAAACATATCCTAGGTCACTTATTAGCGAAAATATGGGGGTTGTTATGTTATATAGAACATTTTGCATTTTGGTCTCTAGCACATCACCCAATAGATTTCACTTCCTTAGTAGCCTTCTACGATATATCGGGAAGAATGGCAGCTAGTTAGCATTCTTTTTACGTCACTGGAAATTATTCTTAGTAACAAAGTTTTTTTTTCTTCTATTACTTAAAATAATATTTTCGCTCAATAGTCTAAGCAGCTTTAGTTTAGTTTTGACATAAAATAATCTTATTAAACTTATCAATAGGCTTACACTTGATACTTGACGGACCTTATTTCGTAGAAACTAGCTATCGAACTTAATGTTTGCTCAAACTTGAATTCATGTAAAAATGAGTTGTAATTATAATCTAAAGCTCAGTGATAACACAATTTTTGGACAATATATCGAAATTACTTTTTAAACGTGTTTATGAAATTTAGATTACATGCGTAATCGTAGCAAGGTAGATTTGATGCATATGAGTTGAAGAGGAGGTGGAGTGGTGTTTGAGCTATAAAATGTAAGTGCCTTAAAGTGGTTCATGTAATATTTTTGTTTTTGGTTTCAACACAACAAAGATTAATATTTTTTAGTATACCACTTTATTAATCAATAAAATTACAATTATATTATATCTGAATATATTTCAATATTTAATTTTATTCAACAAATACCTATAGATAATGTGATAAACAAAATTAAATGTAACAACAAATATAATTAACTGACAATTACTTGAAATATTCACAAATCGATTCGATATCAAATTTAAATATAAATACACATACATTCATGTCCCTTAATTCATTTCGGGCTAGTCAAAACCTCGGGGACATCATTATATCTCTCTATATATACAAATATTGCGTTGAATTAATAATTTATTCTTCATCAAAACCAACAAAGTATTTAAAATATACAACGTACAATAAAAAAGATCTTTGATACGAAGACTCGATATCATATATGTACGATCTACCTCCTTCAATACATTCATCTTAGGCAAAATATGGTATTTCTGCCTGGCGGTCATGTAGCTATTTATCATTATATACGGTCCCAGTTCCTAACATATACGATACAATACAAACAATCTTAAATCGGATGACAAAACTTAATTCTCGGCCCCTAAGTGACTAACGCTGGCGATAGAAATCAAAAGAAATGTCAGTTTAAAGATAATGACATCGCGTCCTGTCTTTCAAGTGTCAATGAACAATCCCACCTCCACACATTTAAATTTCTCTCAGCTCTCGCCACTCAAGTCCACTAATGCTTTTTGCAAAATATCAAATAGTGTGACGTTGGTAGTGGATTACCAAAGTGTCAATTTTGAGAGCGAATTTTGACTCTTTGGCTGATATCAATGGAAAAATTTGACAGCTAATCCACTAACAATTTCACACTGTAACTGATTTGAAATAGAACTGCGTTTGTGCTAAAACGCATTAATAGACTTGGGCCCCAGTACGTTCGTTGAATTAATCTTAGGCGAACTTATAACACTTCTGCCTGAATGGCGGCGGCGGCAGTCGTAGGGACGCCATGCAGCTCTTGTTCTGGGACAGCTCCTTCCTCAGTCGCACAATGTCGAGCTCAGCCTGCCTCTTACGCTGTGGATGCACTGAGGGATTACTTTTCATGGAATAGGTTACATATCAATCAATCAGCCTATACTAGTCCACAGCTGGACGTAAGCCTCCCTAAGGGTACACCACAAAACACGATCATTCGTCATCAGCCAGTACCAGACCTTCTTGAGGTCATCGGTCCACCTAGCAGGGGGGCGTCCTACACTAAATTGCCGAGACGCGGCCTCTACTCGAGAACGGCTTTAATCCGGTCGGTTCTACGATAGCTACGACAGGCAAAATGCAAAAGATAAATGCGTTCATCACCTTTAACCCTTGCGAGGTATTCTAAGGCTCGACTGGTCATATGAATAGGTTCTTTATATCTTTCCAGGCTACTCCCGTATCCCTATCTCCGCAATTGCGAAGGAAGTGATTCTATGGCCAGTTCCAACTCACGTGCTGAACAGATAGTACTCAATGTGACAGGTGGTAAGCCATGTCGCCATCTTCAAGGACTAACTATTACCTGTTTGGGGAACAGGTAGGTTTCCTCATGATGATTCCCCTCACCGTAGTGTACCATGCATTTCGTAAATGTGTTTTTATCACGAAAATGTATGTACATAGAAATTCATGAAACTTCATTTCCATTGGTACATTCTTAGGCGGGATTTGAATCCTGTATCCAATGATACATAATCACAAATCCCAAACGACTGTGTTATGTACTGAGGGATTAAATTTCTTTCGGAACCCATCTTTCATCACCTCTACAGTTCTCACAGCTTACCTTGAGTTCGTTAGCAAGCCTAGCTTCCACTTGAGCCACTCTTTGCCTCAACTCAGCTATGTCACGCATCAATCGAGCTGCAGCTAGCTTGTTGTCAGCCTGTTGAATGATATAACATATTTTAAAGTTACAAAGCGGCCTGGGTAAGACATTTGACGTCTTTAGAGGTCCTAAGTTCGAATGAAGGCTCTGGCATATTTTATCAATGAATGATATTGAATGAGTCTTCAGTTACGTATATAGTGTAAAGTTGTTAACTGTGAGGAGAGAAATTCTGAGGAAACTTGCATATTCCTCGGGATAGGTAAACAATACCTGTATACGGCGACATGGTTTGTCACCTGTCAAATTGGATATTGATAAGCAGGTAAAATGGAGGTATAAAATGACCAACCCTCACACGAATGAGTACCCTCAAAATTACATAGTTAATGTTGGACACTGGAGAATGAATTTGTATGTATGTTTATTAATCAAGATGAAATTTTGTATGCTACAGCAGTTTAAGTTTTTTGCATATACTTAGATTACTTAATGATATTCTTTGTTACAAAACAATACAAATAGACGCTTTCACGACTATTAACCCTGAGAAGTAGTCAGAGATTGGTTTTCCATCTCGAGGTAGTAATTCTATGCCAACCTCGATACCGCGTGGTGACCAGATAGTCAGTACTCAATGTGACAGGTAGTATATTATTATTATTAATGTCAAATTTGTTACTAATTATCTGGTGAACACGTGGGTTAAACATAGCCATAGAATCATTAAACCTAATTGCGGAGACGGACACTTTAATATCTGACTTCCACAAAGGTTAATAATAATATAATGTAAATAGGTACTTACCACTTTTGACGGAGCATTCTTGGCGACGTTTCGGCTGACTATTGAGGGCAGATATGCCACGGAGCAGGGTGAAAATAGCTCGGAAGACTGCTTTGTCATACCTTGGATAGCCTGTAAACAAATAAATATAATACGACTTCGGATAGTAGTATGCTACGGTGAGGGAAAACATCGTGAGGAAACATACCTGTTCCCCGAACAGGTAATAGTTAGTGGTTATACAGTCAGCGCTAACAGTGCAGTCCCAGTAACTTTTTATAAGGTTTAAGTTTATAAGAACAAAAGACAATATTTGAAATTGCAAAACTGGCGCCAGCCTCTATGCATTGTCGTGGCCACTATACGTACGCGTGCTTCGAAATGAAAAATATTGTCTTTTGTTTTCATAAACGTATACTTTATAAAAAGTTATTGGGACTGCACTTTTAGCGCTGACTGTACAAGCATTATGACATGCCAGAAAGAACGGCAGCCAGTTAGCATTCTTTTTACGTCCCAGATAGCACGGAACATACATACATACAAATCACGCCTGATTCATTGTAGTGGGGTAGGCATAACAGGGATCCCCATTTGTCCCGATCCTGACAGACCACTTTCGCTTCATTAACACTCAAACACCTCTGTTACACTCTCGGCAGTTATATGTACTTCTAATTACAGTATAATAATACATTTATCAGTACTCTATGGTTTGTCAACAAAATCAGCAGCTCAGTGAAAGTTGAAAATACAAATAATTGTTTACGGCTGAATATTGAGTCAATTGTGATGCCGAACTGGCTAAATATGTTCGTTTTGGGATTACATTTGGATCCTCTACTGGAACGAACCGAAGAACAAGGAAGAGAAGAATTGGGGCTTCGATTTCGTTTTTCTTCGGTTGTGGCGGCTGGCGGCGTAGGCATAACCATAGCGACAGAATAACAAGAAGTGCAAACGCCGTGGCATCAGTGTTTGTACTTGAGCCGACATAACCTTAGTGGTGAATGGCTTATTAAAGAATTAATAATATATTTATGAGCCTGGTAAAACTGACTAAGGGCTTTACCTGTGCCGCAGCTGCCCTGGCGTGTTGCAAATGATGAGCCTCCTCTTTGTCTAGATGGCGCTGCAAGTGTTCTAGCTCGCTGACGATTTGGTATCTCTCTTTCTCTAGCTTTTGATTGGCTATGCGGATGGCCTGTGAACATTGAGTATTGTAGATAAAATGTATGTACATACATTTACGTATACTTACGTCCTTAATACTAAATCCTAAAATATTTGAAGATTTTATTAATAGATTCTTGCTAACTTTAAACAAAATAAAACTAAATATGTACAAATTAAAACAAAAAAAAACTTAAATCTAACAAACAGTAAATATTTACACAGCGCAACTAGTGTACCGACTTTAGCGTCCTTAATTAATTGTTAGCTGGGACGTAAAAATAATGCTAACTAGCTGCCATTTTTCCCGGCATGTCGTAGGAGGCGACTATGCAACGAGGGGTAAATGGAATACACTGGGCGATGGGCTAGCAATATGTCACCTTTGTTCTGTATAATATCACATCCCCAATGTTCGGGACAAAAAATAACCTAGGAGATATTACCGTTTCTCCATGTTTCTGTTCACCCCGAAAGGAATTAAGGGACCTACATGAATGTCGCAGAATGATTCGATATATCACTACATAGTATAAAACAAAGTCGCTTTCTCTGTCCCTATGTCCCTGTGTATGCTTAAATCTTTGAAACTACGCAACGGATTTTGATGCGGTTTTTTTAATAGAAAGAGTGATTCAAGAGGAAGGTTTATATGCATAATAACATCCATTAAATTAGCCAGAAGTGCGAAGCCGGAGCGGGTCGCTAGTAATTACCATATACCAACCTAACCTACTTAGATTTCTGTTGATAGGTAACAAAAGGATAAGGAGTGATCACCATTGTCTAATTATTCGTGTTTTCGCAAAATGCCTAGGTTTTTTGCAAGAACCCGAAATATCAAATCATACATACATACACAGCACGCCTGATTCCCTGTAGAGGGGTAAGCAGAGATCACGGATCCCCATTTGTCCCGATCCTGACAGACCACTTTCGCTTCATTGACATTCATACATCTTCTCCTACACTCTCGGCGGTTATAGGTACACCTAACGTCACCTTTTTTCAATATAGCGTCTATCTGACTGTTATATTTCTTATTAGGCCGGCGGCCCCTACGTAACCGCCCTTCCACTTCTCATATATATTCCTTTTGTCAATCTGCAATCATTCATTCGCATAACATGTCCAAATCAAATCATCCTGAAACATATATACTATGTACCCAAAAACCCTTATAACTGTGTAGGTATACCTTCATCTGATCCTTCTTGTCCCAGTGGCATTCTTCTATCTTCTTCTTGAGCTTCCTTCTCAATTCTTCTAGAAGATTGGAGAGCGTTATGTGGTTGGCTTCTAACTCTGCACGCTGCTGAACTATCTGGTTGATAGCCGAGAGAAGTTTTATGCCTGGGAAGAAGAGTGAATAAGAGATAATATTTCTCAAATGGGCCTGTAAGGATCAAATTGGAGACATTCATTTTCAAGGGGCTATCGATGTTGCAAGCTGAAGTGGCAGTGGGCCGGCCACGTCTGTCGCAGAACCGACGACCATTGGAGCAAAGCAGTTCTCGAATGGCGACCGCGTCTCGGTAAACGTAGTGTAGGACGCCCCCCTGCTAGATGGATCGATGACCTGAAAAAGGTTACTGGTAGTGGTTGGCTGAGGGCCACGAGTGATCGTGTTTTGTGGCGTACACTTGGGGAGTCCTACGTCCAGCAATGGACCAAGATAGGCTGATTGATTGATTGATCTGTACACGGTGAGATGTCACCTCCTGACCACCAGATGACCACCTGTCACTTTAAGTACTGACTATCTGGTCAACGCGTGGGTTCGATGTAGCCATTGAATGACTACCTTCGCAATTGCAGTAAAGCAATTGCAGTTGACGACCTCCGCGACGCGATCGGTTAGACACCTAAATGTTAATCGTGGGGTTCCGGGTTCGATTCCCGGTGGAGGCAGAGTTAAGAAATACGCTTTTCTACTGCTTTCCAGTCTGGTCGTTGATTATATATGCTATATATGTATTTATCTATTTATAATATGTATACATTTCTTAAATATACGTTGACTAGTACCCTTAACACAAGTCTTAAATGTACTTACCAAGGGGCTAGTTGAATTGGTGTAATAGTGTCCTAAATATTATAATGTCATTATTTGTCACTAAATATTCGACGGTAGTCCTGCTTAGAAAAAACTTTTAATTGAACGTAAAATCTGCGATATTGAAATGTTATTATCCTAGTAGATTTTCCACCACAATAAATATGTAACCTGTATTTTTGTTGATCAGAAACTTGTAAATTATAACCTACAGTTTACAATGGGTAATGTTTGTTGAACAGGTGTATATATGTATATGTATATCTATAACTCACGTTGTTCATTAAGACTGTATCTCTGTGAGGCAGGTAGGAATGTGATAGAATCCGGACTGGGAGCGCCCGAGTCTTGTCCCGGGTAGGACTGAGGTCCGAAGTTTAGAATGCTGGTGGGCTGACAATCCTGGAAGCATAGGTACTTAAATAGAATGTTAAATAGCTGCCGTTCTTCCCGGTATGTCGATATAATAACCGCATGCAATTGACATACAGGTATATAAAAACTCTTGTCAATTTTTATACTTTTAATGAGTAAATATTGAAAAAAGAGGTGATGTTAGAAATACTTATAAAGATGTATGAATACGAGTACTGCGGTGAGGGAAAACATCGTGAGGAAACCTACCTGTTTCCCGAACAGGTAATAGTTATTAGTGTTTGTAAACAGCGACATGGTTTGCCACCTGCCACATTGAGTACTGACTATCTGGTCAACACGTGGGTTCGAGGTGGCCTTAGAATGTACTTTTACCATTGTAGCGAGGGATATCTGTACCTTTGACTAATGCGCAAGGGTAAATGGTCGTGAATGCGTTTGTTTTTTTGTTTATCTATTTACCAGTAGTGTTTACCTGTACAGACTTATGTTTAGCCATGTCATCGTTGTAAAATCGGACACTATGAAGAGGGTTCCTTGGTAATTTCTGACCTCCAGGATTTAGTGTTTTTAACGCCATTATTAAGTTTATATCTGAAAAAGTACAAGAAAATTAATATAAAGTTCTTTTGTATGAATAAAACTAACTATAATAATAGTTTCAAGAGATTCGCGATACTCATGATTAATAACTAACGGGACTTATCGCGTATGTTTTTATGTAATAAAGTTACCTTTATTAACCCGACGTTTCGGCTACGTTGCAGCAGCCATGGTCAAAGGCAGACGGGTTAATAAAGGTAACTTTGTTACATAAAAACATACGCGATAAGTCCCGTTATTTATTAATCATAACTATAATAAGTACTGTGTTAGTATAGGACGTAATCAGAATGCTAACTAACTGCCGTTCTTCCTGGCATGTCGCAGGATTACAGTTTAATTTATTATAATTCTTATGCTTCACAGCCCTTCGAGGTAATCAGAAGTATGACGAATCTATGATGGTAATAGACGATTGAGCTCTCTCGCATTTAGGAGTTTATTAGTCCAGCCAGTCAATTACCACACCATTTTTAATTATTTGGCCCAAAGGTTGTCTTTAGCTACCCAGCGGGGCAACGCTGCTAATGTGCTGGGGCTTTAGCTTCTGGGTGCTTAATTCGGGACACTAGTGGCGCTGTGTAAATATTTACTGTTTGTTAGATTAAAGTTTTTTTTACGTTTTAATTTGTACATAATTTTAGTTTTATTTTGTATGTTAGTTTCTATAAATAAATAAATGTAGTTATTACAAGTAATTTTTTTTTCAGGTATCTTAAAACGACGGTGTTATTTTGTTATCTAGATCACTTACATACATGTAACTTTTAATAGAGTTGCTTAACTAAATTTATTATAATACATTTTAACAATGAAATCTTTACAATGGATTAACAAAATATTCACAAACTTAAAACTAATTAAATTAATAAAAATTTAATGCTTCTGGGTGCTAAATTTGGTACACTAGTAGCGCTGTGTAAATATTTACTGTTTGTTAGATTTAAGTTTTTTTTTAATTGTACATATTTAGTTTTATTTTGTTTAAAGTTATCAAGATTCTATTAATAAATATATAATATAAAATAAAAAACAATAAACTAACAATAAACTATTTCTTACCTTAATTCATAGTCTGTACTGGTGGAATGTCGCAAAAGTCTCCAAAGGAACAGAGGCTTGCCAAAAGAGTCCAAACATTTCCGTAAGGTTACTGATTTTGGGTATGGAGTGTTACAGTTTAAAACAACATTTTATATATTTACTAGTGACCCGCTCCGGCTTCGCACGGATATAAAATATATAGCCTACTCCACTATTTAATGGATGTTATTATACATATAAACCTTCCTCTTGAATCACTCTATCTATTACAAAAACTGCATCAAAATCCGTTGCGTAGTTTCTAAGATTTAAGCATACAAAGGGACATAGGGACAGAGAAAGTATCTTTATTTTATACTATTTAGTGATTTAACTATCATTTTCGAAGTTCGATGTATTTTTTGGTGCCTTGTCTGAATTGGCTGAATTTAATTCTTTCGACGACGACCTCCGTGGCACGATTGGTTAACCACCTGAACGCTATCGGGAGGTCTCGGGTTCGATTCCCGGTGGAGGCAGAGTTAAGAACTACGCTTTTCTTCTGCTTTCCAGTCTCGTTGATTATATATGCTATATATGTATTTATCTATATAGAAGAAGTATATATTTGTTAAATATGCGTTGACTAGTACTCTTAACACAACTCTTAAATGTACTTAGCAAGGGGCTAGTTCAATTGGTGTAATAATGTCTATTAGCTCTGTTGCTTGGAACTCGACTCCATATAAGTACAGGGTTAAAATCCCGTCTCAGCATGTACTATAGGAAATGAAATTTAGTGAGCTTCTGTGTACATTTTCGTAATAAATATACATTTATACTTTTGATATTACGGTGAGGAAAATGGTCTTTTCCGCGATCAGGTAATAGTGCTTGTGAATGGTGACATGGCTAACCACCTGTCACATTGAGTACTGATTATCTGGTCAATACGTGGATTCGAGGTGGCCATAGAATTACTACCTCCGCGATTACGGAGATGGAAAATCCTGAACCTCTGTTTACCCCGCAAGGGTTTGTTTTTTTTTAGTTTGAAATGGGTTAGGGTTCAAGTCCCGCCTGAGAAGTATGTGTACCTACTTGTGGAAATGATATTTACTGCATTTGTATGTACCTTTCTCTACACGAAATACATTCAGAAATACATCCACTAGAGTTAGTAAAACTATCACGAGGAAAATAATAATCAATTAAAGTAAAAAAATAAAAAAATTACAATAATATAATTCCTTTTTTTCACACTAAACGCAGCATATGCACAAATACAGAAAAGAATTAATTATATAATAATGTACATTTATGGACCCAAGCGCACATGGCAACCCCGCGCAAGTGTGAATAGGATTTGTCTCAGCTAATGTTGATTGTGTGAAATTCACACTGCCAACGCTGATATTCCGACAAACCCTTAAGTACGTACCAGCACTTCTATAAACAAATAAAATATATAATATTCAATAGTTCTAACTGAAAATACTATTGAGACTGTGCAATTTCGACTCAGTGACTGTCAAAGAAAAAAAATAAAAAATCATACGGTTGTGTGTGTGTATCTGTTGTGACAAGTAATATTGAACTACGATTGTGCTAAAACGCATTAGTAGACTTAGGCCCATGCTTTACTCAAAGTCAAATAATTTTATTCAACATAAGTACAAGTACAGTAGGTACATACATTGAAAGTCAATAACATTTGCCTGACACTGGTTGTCTCTTAGCATTGAAATCCTACCGTTGGTTCGGAAGCCCTGGCTCGGAGAAGAACCAAATTATATATTTATCTATTTCAATTTCTTAATTAACAAATACACAGTGGCAATCACACTAGGTATGGCCTGTACCGTGAATGGCTTACTTATAATTTCGAGATTTGTATTAAAATTTGTTATAAAGTATCGAGATTTGTAAATAAAAATTGTATGTTTTTTACGAAACATCATTTCGAATCACCCCATATCGTCCCGTACCTAGCACGGGAGTTAGCGTGTGCCTTGAAAAATATGATAAACAGGACGTAACCGCGATTCCGTTTCGCCAATAATCGAAATTCAGGGGACGGTGTCATGCTTCACTGTTCTAATATTAACTAATAATTGGCAGTAATTCTTTCCTTCTGTGTCTTTTTATTTGTTCTACTTCTTTCTTTTTTTTTGTTTTGTCCTAATCAGTGTATTTAATATTTTAAGTTTGGCATGTTGTGTACACTGCTTTGGCACAAATAATATATACTACAGTAGGCTTTGGATTACAATCTGGATTTTAGAACTAACTTGTATTTCTATTGTGTTTATGTTAGTATTCTGTTTGTGTACCAATTTATAAATAAATAAAGAGCAGTGGCCCAAGTCCGCTAATGCTCGTTTGCCATTTGTATTATGTACACACATATATGTATATACAAATATATTTCTATTACTTACCTTTATATTCTCTCATACTTACTCTCTATCAGTCTTCATGAAGATGATGATGACAAGGCTTTCCAACTGGGGCCCAATCCCACTGATTATTTCACAGGCACAGGTTTCCTCACGATGTTTTCCCTCACCGTAGTATTCGACGCATTTCGTAAATGTATTTTTATTACGAAAGTGTACATAGAAATTCATTAAACTACATTTCCATTGGTACAGTCAGCGCTAAAAGTGCATTCCCAGTAACTTTTTATAGGGTTTAAGTTTATGAGAACAAAAGACAATATTTTACATTTTAAAACTGGCGCCACTATGTGTTGTCATGGCCACTATACGTTCGCGTGCTTCGAAATGTAAAATATTGTCTTTTGTTCGTATTACCTTAAACCTTATAAAAAGTTACTGGGACTACACTTTTAACTCTGACTGTACATGCTCAAGAGAAATTTGAACCCTGTACCCACTGATACAGAGTCAAGCCCCAAACATCTGAGCTACGTCGAATTACTTCATCGTCGTACGTAAAGGTATTAATTATACTTCAGTCAAGCATAACTCTATCCATGTTGTTTCTCTAAAGAATCGTTTGATGAATAAATTATGGTATCTTTGCATGCCATGATTCCATATTTTTCCTTATAATCCTTGCAATGTTATTCGTACACACATCACGTATATGTTCTTTCAAGAGGTAGATACGGTATTGGGTAATATATATTGGGTATAAGATATGAGTGTCAATGAAGCGAAAGTGGTCTGTCAGGATCGGGACAAATGGGGATCCGTGATCTCTGCCTACCCCTCTACAGGGAATCAGGCGTGATGTGTATGTATGTACATATGTATAACTATTTAGCAAGAGCAAGTTTACTTAGTATCTTTGACTACCCCGCAAGTTTTACGAGTTAAGTTTACTTTAAATTTACTAGCGAGTAAATTTAAAGTAAACTTATGTAACGGTGAGGGAAAGCATCGTGAGGAAACCTGCCTATCCCTCAGGATAGGTAATAGTCAGTGCCTATATACGGCGATACGGTTCACTACCTATCACGTTGGGTGCTGTCTATCTAGTGATACGCGGGCTTCGAATGACCCATACCTAACATGCCTTCGAAATTTCGGAGATGGGCTTTCAAGCCTCTGACTACCCCGCCATAATAAAAAAGGGAGTGTGTATACACAAGTCGTGAAACGTATGTTATGTTAAATTTACTAGTTGAAGGATCTAGTGTCTATCACCGCAATCGCGGAAGTATAGTTTCTATGGCCACCTCGAACCCTCATGTTAATCAGATAGTCTGACTAACTGACACTGGATTTTACCTCTTTGAAGAACAAATATGTAGTAAATTACAAAAATAAAAAGGTATTGAAATAAAAAAGCATCAATAATTAATATAGGGGAATTATAAAACGAGCGAACAAAAAAAAAACTTTGCGACTGATGATGACATACTGTTTTAATAACTTGAGCGGTATGAATTTGAGTAAGCGAAAAAATAACTAAACTGACGACGAATATTGATTTATAATAAAATCCAGAACGAGCTTACAAAAAAATTTTATCCGAGCGATTTCATTACTAAGTGAGCGACTGGAAATACAGAGAGGGCAACTTCAATATTAAGATAGATTCGATTTTTCTAAGTGAGGTTATACTTAGCGAACTACTAAAAAGTTCACTTTGAGCAAAGTTTAGGTTAGGTTAGGTTAGGTTAGTTTAGAAATAAATGCATGCATATTACTTTATTTTTACGGAGTACATCATTTTATTAGTATTTCATTTATTTTTAGAGGGGCCCCCTTGAGGGATTGTCGACAGACCGGATAGCGGACGCGGCGGAGGACGGCGTAAGGGCTGTCCTTGCGGTCGCGCAGAAGTCGGCGAACCTCAAGGGTACCAGCATAAGGGCCCTAAAGGAAGCTGCGGAGTCCATCTCCGATGCGGTCGCGGCTCTTCGGGGTCGCAATGTCTCGGAGGAGACGAAGGCCCTGCAGGCTGAAAATGCCCGCCTGCAGGGACAAGTTGACGCTCTCCGAGCAGAAATGGCGGCTCTCAGGGAGGAGTTCCGCGCGGCGCGCCCGGCGCCTGCGCCGCCAACGAGAGCACCGGAGAGCCGGCCATCGGGGCTGGACTCCGAGTTCGTGGCGTCCCTCATGAGCCAACTTGGGTTCATGATGGACGCCAAGATCGCAGGGCTGGAGGGCCGCCTCCTGCCCGCCCCTGCCCGTGTCCGCCCGCCGCTTGCGGCCGACAAACGTAGACCCGCTGCGAGGGGGGGACAAACAGAGGAGGGGGCCCCTCGCCACCTGCCGCCGGCACCGCCCAACATGGCGGAGGGCTGGTCCACAGTTGTGAGGAAGGGCAGGGCCAAAAAGAAGACGGTGGCCGCTGCCCGGCCCAGCCCACAACAGCCAGGGTCCCGGCCCGCGCCGGCAATGGGGCGAGGGGCCAAGAAAGAAAGGCAAAGGTTACGACCGCCTCGGACGTCAGCCGTAGTCCTCTCCATATCGCCGGAGGGGCAGGAGAAGGGCGTCACGTTCGCTGACGTGCTCCGGGTGGCCAAGACCAAGCTGGCCACCGAGGACTTCGGAGCGCAGGGCGTTCGTGTGCGCCACACTGCCACCGGCGGGAGGCTACTGGAGCTTCCGGGGGCCGCCAGCGCCGACAGGGCAGATGCTCTGGCGGCAAAACTCCAAGGGGTCCTGGACAAGGACCTAGTCAGGGTGTCCAGGCCCGTAAAGTGCGCGGAGTTGAGGCTGACGGGGCTCGACGACTCCGTCACCCCCGAGGAGGTCACCGAGGCGGTCGCAAAGGCCGGGGCCTGTTCTCCCCAAGCAATTAAGATTGGGGAGCTAAAGTTCTCTGCGGCGGGAACGGGCACCACCTGGGTCAGGTGCCCCACCGCCGCGGCAAAAAAGGTAGTGGCCGGACGCCTGTTGGTCGGGTTCGTCTCGGTCAGGGTTCAACTCTTGGACCCAAGACCCCAGCGGTGCTACAGGTGCCTCCTAGCCGGGCACGTGAGGCACGTGTGCACCGCCGAGACGGACCGCAGCGATGAGTGCTATCGCTGCGGTCAGCCCGGCCACAAAGCTGGACAGTGTGGGAATCCGCCCCACTGTAACCTCTGCGCCGCCCTGAAAAGGCCCGCAGACCACAGGGCGGGCAGCAAGGGCTGCACCGGGTCCCGCCCCTCGAAGGGCAAAAAACGAGTCGGCGCCTCAGGGACCGGGGTGCAACCCGCGGCTTCAGCTCCGGCACCCCCTGCAGCCACACGCAGGGAAGAGGAGGCGATGGAGGCTTAAATGCCTCGATTCCGCCTCCTACAGGCGAACATCAACCACTGCGCCGCCGCTCAAGATCTCCTTCTTCAGTCGGTCGCGCAGTGGATGATCGATGTCGCCGTGGTGGCCGAGCCCTATTTCGTCCCGGACAGCTGGTTCGGGGCCTCTGATGGCTTGGTCGCCGTTGTGTCCTCTGGGATGAACGTACCGCACCCTTCATTCATCGGGAGGGGCCCGGGGTACGTGGCAGTCCTTTGGGGAGAGATCTTATTGGTCGCCGTGTATTTCTCCCCGAACCGAAGTCTCGCCGAGTTTGAACAATTTGTCGACGGGGTCGGGCACATACTAACATCTCGTGGCCGACCCAGAGAAGTGTTGGTTGCGGGGGATTTTAACGCGAAGTCCCAACTGTGGGGCTCCCCCGCAACTAATCGTCGTGGCGAGATTTTGGAGTCGTGGGCAGCGTCGGCCGGCCTAGTTCTGCTGAACAGGGGGTCGGCCCATACCTGCGTGCGCCAACAGGGGGGGTCCATCGTAGACTTGACGTTTGCGACCCCTTGCCTCGCGCGCACTGTCCGCGACTGGACTGTCTTGGAGTCGGTGGAGACACTGTCGGATCACCGGTATATCCGATTCGATCTCTCCACCGCTCCTGATGTTACTGGAGTCCGTCCCAGAGGACACAACAATAGGTCCTCCCCGAGGTGGTGCCTCAAGAGGTTAGACAAGGAGTTGCTGATGGAAGCCTCCATCGTCCAGGTCCGGCCTAACCTTCCTGCCGGACCTGTGGAGATCGATCAA
Organism: Leucoptera coffeella; assembly: GCA_030578115.1. NCBI lineage: Eukaryota > Metazoa > Arthropoda > Insecta > Lepidoptera > Lyonetiidae > Leucoptera > Leucoptera coffeella. Next base: position 54,886 of record JAMBLF010000074.1, on the reverse strand, counting down.
GTGGCCGAGTGGTTCCGGGGCGCAATGACGGCAGTTTGCGATTCCGCAATGCCTCGGGCCCAGCCAAAATCTCCTAGGCGTCAGGTGTACTGGTGGTCCGTAGAGATCGCCGAGCAGCGAAGGGGCTGCGTAGCAGCGAGGCGCCGGTACACCAGGTTCCGAAGAAGGCGGAACCGCGACGCCGACGTGGAGGCACAGCTGTACGCTGCGTATAGAGCGTGTAAGAAGAGGCTGCAGCTGTCCATCAGCGATGCCAAGGCCAGAGCCAGAGCGGAGTTGCTCGAGACTCTGAACGCAGACCCGTGGGGGCGCCCTTACAAAATAGTGATGGGCAAACTCCGCCCATGGGCGCCCCCTCTCACGGAGAGTCTCGAGCCTCGGTTGCTTGAGAGTGTCGTGTCGGCCCTGTTTCCTCGCAGGGCCGAGCAGCAGCCGCCGGCAATGGGTTCCCGCTCGCGAGGAGCGGGTCCTGATTGTCCTCCGCCGGCGGTGACGGAGGCCGAGTTGCGTGCGGCTGCTCTCAAGCTCCGGCTGAATAAGGCTCCGGGCCCGGATGGCGTTCCGGGCCGAGCTCTGGCCTTGTCTCTTGAGGTCCTCGGGGAGGATTACAGAAAGCTGCTGGACGCCTGTCTGGAGGCAAGTCGGTTCCCCAAAGCGTGGAAAGTGGGAAGACTTGTCCTCCTGAAGAAGGACGGGCGGCCAGCAGAGTCTCCCTCGGCGTATCGCCCAATAGTGTTGCTTGACGAGGCGGGAAAGCTCTTTGAGCGTGTACTAGCGGGTCGCCTCGTCGGGCACCTCTCGCGTGTCGGGCCCGATCTGTCACCCTTGCAGTACGGGTTCCGGGGGGGGCGATCGACCGTGGACGCCGTCCTTCGCGTCAGGGCCCTCTCGGAGGAAGCGGTGGCACGGGGTGAGGTGTTGCTAGCAGTGTCGTTGGACATAGCCAACGCGTTTAACACCTTGCCCTGGGCCTGCATCAGGGAGGCGCTCCGATACCACGGAGTGCCTCAATACCTGAGCAGGCTGATCGGGAATTACCTTAGCGAGAGGACTATCACGTGTGTTGGGCGTGATGGCCGACAGCACCTGTGGGAGATGTCGTGCGGCGTTCCTCAGGGGTCAGTTCTGGGCCCCTTGCTTTGGAACGTTGGCTACGACTGGGTGCTGAGAGTGAGGCTCCTGGCGGGCGCGGGCGTAACATGTTACGCTGATGACACGCTGGTCACCGCCCGAGGGAGCTCATTCAGGGAGGCATCCCGTCTCGCCACCATTTCGGTGTGGCAGGTGGTGAGACGGATAAGGCAACTGGGACTCGAGGTGGCGCTGCATAAGTCCGAGGCGGTCTGCTTTCATGGCCCTCGGCGCGCGCCACCAGCCGGGTCCCATATCGTGATTGGTGGCACTCGTATCGGGGTGGAGTCCCATATCAAGTACCTTGGGCTCACCCTCGATAGCCGATGGAGTTTCCGCGAGCACTTCAAGCTGCTCGCCCCCCGACTCGTAAGAACGGCGAATGCGCTGCGGCGAGTAATGCCGAACGTCGGGGGGCCGTTGGAAGGACGCCGTCGCCTCTACCTTGGTGTAGTGCGCTCCATAGCGCTGTATGGAGCACCCGTGTGGGCGGGAGCCCTGACGGCCCGAATCTTCACCCCTCTGAGAAGAGCTCAGAGGGCAATGGCCGTCGGGGTTATACGCGGATACCGCACGGTATCGTACGAGGCGGCCTGCGTCCTAGCAGGAAGTCCCCCCTGGGATCTTGAGGCGGAGGCGCAAGCGTCCATATACCGCTGGCGCGCGGCCCTCCGCCAAAGGAACGAAGACCCTCCTCCCAGGGAGGTGAGAGTGCGGAAACTCCAAGCCTGGCAGTCCGTACTGGACAAGTGGCGAGAGCGGCTGGCGGAACCAAGTGCCGGCCGCTGGACTGTCGAGGCGGTCCGTCCGGTCCTACGGGAGTGGACGGACAGATCGGCGTCGTTGACCTACCGCATGGTGCAGGTGCTAACAGGCCATGGGTGTTTCGGCCATTACCTGCACCGGATCGCCGGTAGGGAGCCAACGACCGAGTGCCATCATTGCGGCTGTGACGACGACACGGCGCAGCATACCCTAGTGGAGTGCCCAGCCTGGGCTGAAGAGCGCCGTTGTCTCGTCGCAGCGGTGGGGTGTGCCCTGTCCTTGCCGGCCTTGGTCAGTTCCATGGTCGGTGACGAAGGGGCTTGGCAAGCGGTTCTGGACTTCTGCGAAGTGGTGATTTCGCAGAAGGAGGCGGCGGAGAGGGAGCGGGAGTTGGACCCTTCCTCTCACCGGATCCGCCGCCGGAGAGCCGGGGCCAGGAGGAGGGCTTTCCACGGCCTCCTCCCCCCCACTTGAGGCCGGCGGGGCACCATACTGGGGTATGTGTGCCCCCGCTAGTTACGGCCTCGGGATGGTGTGCGCGTGACCTGCGCGCCTCCCATTAGGGTTCGGGCGGGAGAATCTCCCCTTCCGCCCTAAGCGTTAGCTCGGGACAGGGTCCGGTGCCCATTGCCGGACGCCGCCTCGGTCGGGGTCGCGTGATGTTATGCTCACGCGTTCCCGCGGCCCTAGCCAATGAGGCACCCGAAGGTCACCGTCAGGTTTTAGTCGGTTCGAGTCCGACATAACCCTCCGGCACCCCAGAGCCGGCGGGTATCCGTGGGGATTTCCTGACGTAAAAAAAAAAAAAAAAAAAAAGTTTAGAAATAAATGCATGCATATTACTTTATTTTTACGGAGTACATTGTTTTATTTAATTACCCTTATATTTCGATAATAAAATTTCTCAACTAATAGAATAGTGTTTCTTCAAATAGTTATTTCATATTATTTTTGTTTTTTAAATGTGAGCTCATTATACTCTGCTCATCAGTGTATTTTTCAAAGTAGTTTTTGTATTCGAAACACTTCATTTAAGATAAAATGCCGTTCAGTATAAAAAATACATTTGCGAAATATTAAAAAAAATGCAGGACGTAACGTTGACCCGCAAACAAATATTAGGTCGCTCAAATATTATGAAGCTGCTCATTATGTATTTTAAGTAAGTCAAATTAATGTTTGTAAGTTGCTGTTCTGTTGATTTCTCGTCACTCGCAGTCAGTCGCTCACTTAGTAATTCTATAACCCAAATTAATTAATTTTGACACTTAGAACTGTAATTTACAGTCACTCTTTTTATTGCTATCCATTAATATATAATATATTTTATCCAAAATTTTGTTCCGTGCCAGCTAGATACAGAATGATAATTAGCTGCCCCTCTTCCCGGCATGTCATAGGAGGCGTCTAAGGGACTAGGGTTATATTTAATGCATTGGGCGATGAGTTAGCAACCTCTCACCAATGTCACATATTACATCACAACCACAATGTTAAAGCTAAAAAGAGAGCTAGGACATATCATATCTGCAAGGTTCTGTCCACCCCGAAAGGGATTAAATGAATATAATATATATCTTTCAACTATTTTGACTATATCACAATTTCCCCATTTGTCGTCTATGGTTTGTCAACAAAGTCAGCAGCTCAGTGAAAGTTGAAAATACAAATAATTATTTTCGGCTGAATATTTAGTCAATTGTGATGCCAAACTGGCTAAACATATTCGTTTTGGGATAAGATTTGAATCCTCAACTGGAACGAACCGAAGAACAAGGAAGATCAGAATTGCAGCTTCGACTTCGTTTTTCTTCGGTTGTAGCGGCTGACGGCGTTGGCGTAACCATGGCGACGGAATAACAAGAAATGCAAACGCCTTGGCATCAGTGTTTGTAATCGACATAACCTTAGTGGTGAATGGCATATCACTACATAGTATAAAACAAAGTCACTTTCTTTGTCCCTATGTACCTTTGTATGCTTAAATCTTAGAAACTAGGCAACTGATTTTGATGCGGTTTTTTTTAATAGATAGAGTGATTCAAGAGAAAGGTCTATATGTATAATAACATCCATTAAATAGTGGAGTAGGCTAGATATTTTATACCCGTGCAAAGTCGGAGCGAGTCGCTAGTTAAGGAATAAAAAAAACAACTTCCTTTTTACCAATAACCTAACCTAACCTAGAAAATGCCGGCTTAACCTCTAAATACGTAGGCCAGACATTACTGACTATCCATCTAAGGTACTTTTCATTAGATAAGTCAGTATAGACCCCAGGAGCTCCTTGACCACAGGAAGGGCCAAACGAAATGACCCCACGGAGCGCGTAGGAGCATGAAAGGTCTTCCATGTAGGACATTAAGGGACCTCCACTGTCGCCCTGAAATATAAAAGAAACATTATGCGTTCACTGAGTGAATGCGCGCTCGTCTTATTACAAGTGTTGTAAAACGACGTCACAAAAATAAGAATCAGTAACGTCAGAAACAAATGAAAAAAATTAACGTATAAAATTACACATTTACACATACATACACGTCCTTCATGCCCTTGTGAAGATGTAGTATCTCCTAGGTCACATTTTGGCATAAATATGGGTTGTGATGACATAATAATATGGAACATTGTTGACAGGTTACTAACACGATTAATAATTAACGGGACTTTCGGCTTCGACCCGACGTTTCGGCTACGTTGCAGTAGCCATGGTCACGGGCAGACTTAATTAACGTCGGGTTAATAAAGGTAATTTTATTTTATTATATATAAACTTACGCGATAAGTCCCGTTAATTTTTAATCATGAGTATAAATCGCGAATCTCTTAAAACTATAGGTTACTAACACATCACCTAATTGATACCATTTACCCCTAGTCACCTCCTACGACAGGGAAGAATGGCAGCTAGTTATCTATCTATTCTTTTTACGTCCTTTCTTTTCTTTCGTTTCTTTTCATCTTCAAAATACTTATATACTTGAACCAGGATTTTTAAAACGAGACATGTTTCTTAGTTTAATAAAATTGGAAAAAAAAATCAACGTGTGCTTAGCAAACCGTATTCAATGATGACAATCACTACATAGTATAAAACAAAGTCGCTTTCTCTGTCCCTATGTCCCTTTGTATGCTTAAATCTTTGAAACTACGCAACGGATTTTGATGCGGTTTTTTTTAATAGATAGAGTGATTCAAGTGGAAGGTTTATATGTATAATAACATCCATTAAATGGTGGAGTAGGCTATATATTTTATACCCGTGCGAAGCAGGAGCGGGTAACTATAGTCTGGCTAACGAAAGTAGATACTGGATGATTTTGCAAACTTTTTATATGACAACACTAAAGTGTTACTACCATCGGATATTTACCCTACAATTTGGGGTATTTTAAGTAGAAAGTACTTAGGAACAATTTATTGCGAAAAGGCAATTTTTAAAACAAACTTATTAAACATTTTATAAAATGAGTTTTAAAAATTCGTACGTGTGCTGAAATTGTGTAAATCGAAAATAAGTTTCGTATGTACGTGTTAGATCATTTCAAAAGCTACACTAAGCCTTACGTTGATCTAATAAATAGCTTAAGTAATTAGGTACACTATATCTTTACTCATTAGGTAGAGAAAAACTTGGCAATTTTATTTTAAAGAAAATTAATTTGTATCTGTTTTCCGAAAAATTTGGTAAAATCAGAATTAGTGTATGGTATTCCTATTTCTGACGCCGAAGATGGCGTATTGTTGACGTTTCTTTATGGTTGACTTGCGTATAGTTAGGTTATGTTAGTCCGGTCAAAATGTCTTGATATTATTTTATTTTAATTAAGTAAGTTCATATTCGTTTTAGTTATTTTTTGTTTGTTCCTTTAATACGCTACAATGGAGTGACGTATCCGTGTGATGTTTGGTATGGAGTTAATAAAGAGATAACAAGTTATATAAGCTACTTTTAATCACGTAATAACGCGGACAAAATTGGAAGCATCCACTAGTAAAATAAAAATAAATGTCAAAGTATCAAAGTGAGTTGTTCCGCCTTTCCTTTTTATTTTAGGGTTGCAATGCTAATATATTTTAAATTTGCCGCGTTTTTTCAGTATCTACTTTCGTTAGCCAGACTGTAGTAATAAATAAAGCGCGCACTGAGTGAGTGAACGCATAATACATTTGTAATAATGACCTAGGTATACTATAAATATAAAACATATATATTCAACCACGAAGCAATATGCTCCATATGTGTGCCATGCTTCTTTTTTGATTTCCAGTTTGAGTATATACTATATATGTATTTATAGATATACATTCACATTACTAAGACCCTTTTGACGTGGCCAGAATCTCAAAGACACGTTAATAGCACTATTTCTAGAATGAACATTGGAGTTGTGATGCCCATTTCCCAATAGATTCTATTTAACCCTAGTAGCTTAATCGCCTTCTACGATATGCCGAAATTAACGGCCGCTAGTTATCTTTCTTTTTACGTTTCATTTTCATACAAGCTGAAAACTTCATTCATTTCCATTGACACATGTTCAGTAGTTTCAAACCTTCAACGAGCTATACTAAAATCTTCGCTCGTTTAACTTAGACAGTCAATTTTACTTCACACCTACCCTGCAAGAGTCGTTAGCCTGCCCCGTCTCTGCTCCAGCGCACAGCATGAGTTCAGGGTCCCAGCCCTGAGGCAGGGCCTGCTCATCGACACGCTGGCGACAGACCTCTGGAGACAGGATCTTCACGTGGGTCTAGAACATGGAATAATGGCCACATTGTTTTAGTTCCAAATTAGTGGCGCTGTAGTCAACGGAGACCTGTCAAATGCCAACCGGTCGTTTTCATAATGTAAACAAACATCTATTTGTTAAATAATTTAATTAAACATACGTATTATTAAATTATTTTAAATAAATAATAAATTAAACATACATACTTTCCCGACATTTTTATCATAAACAACGTTGAACTATTGATAAACAAATAGATTATTAGAAAATGATTTGAAATTGACACTTGACAGGTCTCCATTCTCACTAGCGCCCCTGGCGGGATAAAAAAGTGAGGAATGCTGCCATTACTAAGAGGAGTGGGCCTTACGCAATATTTGTATGGAAACTAGCGTGGCATTACGCTGGGTGAAACGAGGTACGCGGGACGGAGGGGAGATGTTACAACCAATCAAAACACGGCATCGGCCAATCAAATCAACTATCTTCATTCTACAACACATTTTTAGACTCTGTACTAATTAAAACACGACATTTGGACTCCGCACCGCGTAACGGGGACCGCTCCTTACGCCGGGTCCTCTTTATATTTGGTCGTGGTCTTGAAGAAATGAGATCACTGTAGGACACTACACCAAGGCCCTTACTCCACTAATTCATTTTAGCCACAATATTACTTCAGTATCGATACTGTAATACTTTAGTGGCCGTAATTTGACACTTTTGGCACTCCACTCACAAATTTAGGCCACTGAAGCGCTATCGAACTACATCTGAAGTACTTCTGCGTCTGAAGTACAAAAAAGCTACTCCACTAATCAAACGTCCGTCAATGTCAGTTCAATAGTATTCACATTTCTATACTTGAGTTGCCACTGAAGCGCCACTGACTCGCTATTGAGCCACAACTGTGGCAGATCAAAATATTAGCAGAGTGCCACTTTTACAGCCGAGACGCAGAAGTAACGCAGTTGTGTGGCTGTCAAAGTTAATTAGTGGCCCTGAAGCCTTAGTCCACTAATGCTTCTTGCAAAATAACTGTTCAATATCAGATCAGTAATAGCGTGAAGTTGGTAGTGGATGACCAAAAGTGACATTTCGCCATTTTCATTTGCTAAGTACATTTAAGACTCGTGTTAAGGGTACTAGGCAACGTAAATTTAAGTAATGTGTAGGTACTTGTAGTAATTAAAGTACATAGTACCGTGCTAGCTGGGATATAAAAAGAATGCTAACTAGCTGCCGTTCTTCCCGGCATGACATAGGAGGCGACTAAGGGACTAGGGGTAAATGGAATCTATTGGCCGTTGCCTAGCAACCTGTCAACAATGTTCCATATGACATCACAACCCCAATATTCATGCTAAGAAGTAACCTTGGAGATAGTATCGTCTCCAAGGTTCTGTCCACTCCGTAAGGGATTAAAGGACGTGAATGTATATATACCTTAAGCAACACATCCGAAGCGGAGCCGGCAGTGAGTCCAGTCTCACCCCAGCCAGCTATCACGTGCTCTGGTGATAAAGTCATGCCAGGCATCACCAGACAGGCTGGTCTGATGAACTCGTTGAAGGATACCCTGAAATATACATATAGTACTGTAAGATCATAATTGAAATCTTTGAAATGCACTGAATACTACAGGGTACTCAGATGTCCAGGTTTCCATCTCCACGATTGGAAAGGTAGTAATTCTATGTTAATACCTTAAACCCACGTGTTGACCAGATAGTCAGTACTCAATGTGACAAGTACCACGTCGCCATTTACAAGCACTATTACCTGTTAGCACTTACTGTTACCTGTTTGGGTAACAGTTAGGTTTTCTCACGATGTTTTCCCTCTCCGCAGTATACGGTGTATTTCGTAAATGTATTTTTATTACGAAAATGTACATAGAAATTCATTAAACTTCATTTCCATTGGTCATCTTCAAGCGAGAATTGATCCCTGTAGCCATTGCTACCGAGTCAAGCCCCAAACAACTAAGATACGTCAAATTCTACATACTATACTATAAATGTTATGCATTCACTACGGTGAGGGAAAACATCGTGAAGAAACCTACCTGTTCCCCGAACAGGTAATACTCAGTGCCTGTAAATGGCGACATGGCTTACCATCTGTCACATTTCCGACTATCTGGTCAACACGTGGGTTCGAGGTGGTAATTACTACCTCCGTGATAGCGGAGATGGATACCTGAACTGATCCTTTAAAGAAATATGTCTCAATAAGTTTCATCACTACATAGTATAAAACAAAGTCGCTTTCTCTGTCCATATATCCCTTTGTAAGATTAAATCTTTTAAACTACACAACAGATTTTGATGCGGTTTTTTTTAATAAATAGAGTGATTCAAGAGGAAGGTTTATATGTATAATAACATCCATTAAACAGTGGACTATACCTGTGCGAAGCCGAAACGGGTCGCTAGTATATACTATACTCACTTCAAATCCAACTCAAGTAGGGCTAAATCGTGATACTTCTGCGGTGCTTTATATTCAGGATAGGGAATTATTCTGGCCACATTGTACAGGAAACCCTCTTGAGCTTGCGACTTTGATAGGGCTCCTAAAAGAGCGTAGCGAACTCTGCCACTGTAAGAAAGACATACATACATACATACACATCACGCCTGATTCCCTGTAGAGGGGTAGGCAGAGATTGGATCCCCATTTGTCCCGATCCTGACAGACCACTTTTGCTTCATTGATACTCATGCATCTTCTCATACACTCTCGGAGATTATAGGTACACCTAACGTCACCTTTTTTCAATAAAGCGTCTATCTGACTGTTATATGTCTTATTAAAGGCATATAATAAGATATTTACATACATGACATACGTTTCACGTTTCAAATTCGACGTAGCTCAGTTGTTTGGGGCTTGACTTTGTATCAGTGGGTACAGGGTTCAAATCCCACTTGAGCATGTACCAATGGAAATGAAGTTTAATGAATTTCTATGTACATTTTCGTAATAAAACTACATTTACGAAATGTGTTGAATACTACGGTGAAGGAAAACATCGTGAGGAAACCAACCTGTTACCCGAACAGGTAATAGTTAGTTGTTTGTACATGGCGACATGGCTTACCACCTGTCACATTGAGTCTTGACTATCTGGTTAACACGTGGGTATGAGGTGGCCATAGAATTACTACCTTCGCAATTGCGGAGATGGAAAGCTGTACCTCTGACTACCCCGCAAGGGTTAATGCGTTTTGTCTATAATATTTTATGTGGTGGGGAAGTCAAGAGGCTTCAGTGTCCATCTTCGTAATTACGAACATGTTGCTAGATAACTCGCGTTCTACTAGATAAACAGTACCCAACGTGATAGGCAGTAGTGAACCTAGGACTTCTATTCAGTCATATTATATCTTACCCACTTGACTATAGTACTTTTTACGATAAAAAAGGTATATAATTAACATATACTCTACTCCTTTAATCGCTTTGAGGTGGACAGAACCTTGGAAATATAATGGAAAGAACCGAACTAGCTACCTTTTTTCCTGTTTGACTTAGGGATAAGAGGGAAATCTATTAGGCGATGGGCTAGCAACCTGTCACCATAGTTCCATATGACATCACAACCCCAATATTTATGCTAAAAAATTGACCGAGCAGATATTATCATGTCTCCGAGGTTCTGAATGTACATATATTAAAGACGTGAATGTACGTCTGTAACTCCTGATACGCATTTCAATGACCGCTTTTCAACGTCATTGATTGTATTTCCATGCTTCTTTTGCCATATAAACATACATACATATACGCTTCTACGTCCCCAACGGGATAAACAGAGACTATTAGGCCACCTGGAACGGATGACACATCTCTCGTTTCACTCACACCCATAGAGTAATTAATAAGAGAAGTGGTCCTCACGCAATATTTGTATGGAAACTAGCGTGCCATTACGCGGGGTGAAACGAGGTACGCGAGATAGAGGGGAGATATTACAACCAATCAAAACACGGCATCGGCCAATCAAATCAGGTATCTTCTTTCTACTACACATGTTTAGACTCCGCACCAATTAAAACACGCCATTTGGCCTCCGCACCGCGTAACGAGGACCGCTCCTTACGCCGGGTCCTCGTTATATTTGGTTCGTGCTCACACCCATTAACCTTCTTACATGCTCTTCCGTTCTTCACCAGTACACCTTTATTTGGAACCTGGGTTCTGACAAGAGACTGTATCCATAAAATACAGGTAGCATAGAGGGCATTAGAAAGGAAACTGGTGGGGGTTACATTGAGGGATCGCAACACCAATATAATATGGCTTAGAGAGCAAAGTAAAGTCGCAGACGCTATCCAGCGAATAGCAAATCTCAAGTGGCAGTGGGCGGGTCACGTCGCTCGGGAGCATGGGTCATGGTGCAAGAAAGTCTTGGAGTGGAGACCTTGGGGGGAAAAGCGGCCCAGAGAAAACCACAGATGAGATGGAAGGACGACATCCAAAAGATAGGAGGGTCAAACTGGATGCACGTGGCCCAGAACCGTGTTGAGTGGCGCAAACTGAAGGAGGCCTACACCACACTGGTCGAGAGTGACTGAGAAGAAGACACCTTTACTTACTGGTTCACATGTGAAGTGGCGTGTGCGGCTGTGAGTATGAATTTGTTGCTGATGAGAGATCCGCCGGCGACCCAGGCGATTCTGCCGTTGAAATCTGCGGTGTTCAGGCAACCTAACAGAGCCTGGAATGGTTAAAGGTGTAGTTAGTGCTTGTAAAATCAATGCCGTCGAAATGTGGTCACTGAGAAGCAGTGACTTGTGATGAATGAATGATAGAACTAAATAGTGTGATAAGGGAAGGTTGCGGTTTGAAAGAAAATGTAGTGACTAAGATTGAAAAGGGCACGCTTCGATGGTTTGGACATGTTATTCGGATGAGTGTTAGAAGAATGACAAAAGGAATTTATGTGAGTGAAGTGGAAGGGCAGTTACGTAAGGGCCGGTCCAATAAGATATGATAGTCAGATAGACGCTATATTGAAAAAGGGTGACGCTAGGAGTACCCATAACCGCCGAGTGTGTATGAGAAGATGTATAAGTGTCAATGAAGCTAACGTGATCGGACAAATGGGGATCCGTGATCTCTGCCCACCCCTCTACTGGGAATCAGGCGTGATGTGTATGTATGTATGTTAGTGCTTGTATAAGTGTTAAGGTCAATTTATAAGGTAAGGTCAAATATACATATGTGTTAAGTCTATTTCTGAACTATTTCAAGAGAGATTTGTCACGTTCCATGTGGCGATTGATACTTTTTATCTTTCCCGTTGGGAACGTAGAGGCGTGAATATATATATAAATATATATGTTCTTGGCATTTCTTCTCTGCAGGATTATCATATACGAAATGCCAATAGATTAATTGGATTTTTTAATCAGATTTTTTTAAGATTATCCAATTTAAGGACAAATTTTCTTGTGAAAATATTTTATTTTTCCTTTCAATAAGTGATTTAACGATCCTTATGTTTCATCAAAGCATTCCATTTCGTTTCATAATGTATGTACGTAGACAAAAGAATTGATGTTACGATGTATAGGTGTGTTGTATACGTTTTAATACTATGTTATTTATTCCTTGTAATTAGTACGTCATCGAAAGGTTTCCTGTTAGGGTGACGTACATGTTAGAATTAAATAAATAAATGAGAATAAGCTCGCGCTCCGTACATTCCCGCCGAGCTGGACGCCATTTGGGATCTCCACAGCGCGCTTAATGTAACTGACATTAAATTGTAATTTTGAATTTTATTGTAATTGTTAATTTTATGTCTTTTTTTTTAATTTTTGTATAATGTGGAATCTCAATAAAGAATTATTATTATTATTATTATTAAATGTCCTTTGAAAGGGTGAAGTGTCTTCTTACCATATGAGGAAACTCCTTAGCCATAGCCGGGGTACCACCAGCGATCTTCTTGCTGAAGGACGACATGACACAAGTGTCACGTCTCCGGAACACTTGCTGGTCAGGATCCGAGACACACACGTTGACGTAGCGCTGGAACTCTACGCATTCTGAACAGGGAAAAGGGATTGAATATACGTATACTAGGGACCCGCTCCGGCTTCGCACGGGTATAAAATATATAGCCTACTCCTTTATTTAGTGGATGTTATTATACATATAAACCTTCTTCTTGAGTCATTCTATCTATTAAAAAAAACCGCATCAAAATCCGATGCGTGGTTTCAAAGATTTAAGCATACAAACGGACATAGGGACAGAGAAAGCGACTTTGTTTTAGGTATACTATATAGTGATAGTGATATAGTCAACGCTTTAAGTGCAGTCCCAGTAACTTTTTATAAGGTTTACGTTTATAAGAACAAATGACAATGTTTTTCATTTCGAAGCACGCCAACGTATAGTGGCCATGACAATGCATAGTGGCGCCAGTTTTAAAATGTATTAAAGTAAATATTGTCTTTTGTTCTTATAAACGTTAACCTTATAATAAAGGACTGCACTTTAAGCGTTGACTGTACATACATACACATTCAAGTCCTTAAATCCCTTTCGGGGTGAACAGAACCTTGGAGACGATAATATTTACAAGGTCCCTTTTTAGCATTAATATTGGGGTTCAGATGTTATATGGAACATTGGTGACAGTTTGCTAGTCCATCGCACAATAGATTCAATTTACCCCTAGTCCCTTAGTCGCCTCCTACTACATGCCGGGAAGAACGGCAGCTAGTTAACATTCTTTTTACATCCAAGTCTAGCACGGAAATATATGTATAGATATTGTATAATGATATAATCAATGATCAGACTGGAAAGCAGAAGAAAAGCCGTAGTTCTTAACTCCATATCCTCCGGGTATCAAACCAGTCGGCTTTCATGTTTATATGTTTATATCCATGTATTATAAGTATATATTTCATAAATATACGTTAACTAGTACCCTTAACACAAGTCTTAAATACTTACCAAGGGCCTACTTCAATTGGTATAATACTGTCCTACAATATTTTTATTATTACGTACATAATTAACGTAGCGTACTTCACAACCATAACCCACACAGATGACCGAAAATATCACCGGCCATTGCAGACTAAACGGGCACCTATTCAAGCTCGGAATCACGGATAGCCCTCGGTGCAGGGGCTGCATTGACTCCACTGAAACCATTGGCCACGTTGTCCTGGAGTGCGGGGCCGTGGCTGAAGAACGGGCTAAAATCCGGGAAACCGGGGTCGCTTCGGGAAGCCTGTGAAGACACTAGGCGTCTTCTGCGCTTCTGGCGGGTGCTGGGCTTACGCAAAATGGTCCCAGTGGGGACTAATTGCGGAAATCACGGAGCCCAATAAACTAAACTAAACCATAACCCACACAGGGTAAACAGACTTACTGGTCCACGCTTTCATCTCTATGTGCTTGTCTGGCTGTGGCAGTGCTGGGCATCCTGCAGGCTCCACTTCATCCACTTCTGGCTGGTCTTCGCAGCAGTTGAATGGCATGTCTCCAGTGTAGCGACAGGTCTGTGAGATACTTATATGGTTATAAATCTATTTCGAGATGCACAAAATTTTGGAGTTACAATTATATTCTTTGATTATTTATAATATAATAATAATATTGTAAGACTAGCCCCTTGGTAAGTACATTTAAGACTTGTGTTAAGGGTACTAGTCAACGTATATTTAAGAAATATATACTTATTATATATAGATAAATATTTACATATATAGCATATATAATCAACGACCAGACTGGAAAGTAGAAGAAAAGCGTAGTTCTCAACTCTGCCTCCACCGGGAATCGAACCCGGGACCTCACGATTAGCGTTAAGGCGTCTAACCGATCGCGCCACGGAGGTCGTCAATTTCTAGCATTTATATTTGTTTTGTAATGGCATTGATATCGAATATTAATCATAGGTAACTAGCTCATCGCCCATTGTATCTCATTATTAGTATCGCCGAATAGATTCCATGAACCGTTTTGTGACACGCCGGGCTGAATGGCAGTTAGTTGGCATTCTATTTCCGTCCCAACTAGCACTGGACAATACAATGATAAGTAATAAAAAGACAGGCTAACATTAATTGTATTGTGACTGCTCCCTTAACGTGAACTGTATAAATAAATACTAGCATATTATCCGAAACACTTACGACTCCCAGATTCCTGAGTACGCCATCTTGTGTATCGCCGAAGGCACTTCTCAGCTCTCCCGTGGTATGAGGTTTTTCTTTAAGGGGACAGCATACGACCTCTTCTTTGCCTTTCCAGGCACAGTGCTTTGAATAAACATAAAACATACGCTTCACGACTTGTGCATACACACTCCCTTTTTTATGGCGGGTTAGTCAGAATCTTGAAAGCCCATCTCCGAAATTTCGAAGGCATGTTAGGTATGGGTCATTCGAAGCCCGCGTATCACTAGATAGACAGCGCCCAACGTGATAGGTAGTGAACCGTATCGCCGTATATAAGCACTGACTATTATCTATCCTGAGGAATAGGCAGGTTTCCTCACGATGTTTTCCCTCACCGTTAATAAGAGCAAGTATATAGAAATTCATTGTAACTCAGTTGTTTGGGGATTGACTCTGTATCAGTGGGTTCAAATCCCACTTGAGCATGCACTAATGGAAATGAAGTATAATGAAGAATAATATTATGTACATTTTCGTAATAAAAATACATTTACGTAATGCGTCAAATACTAAATGCGTTGAGGGAAAACATCGTGAGGTAACCGACCTGTAAACCGAACAGGTACCAGTAAGTGCTTGGCTTAAAAGATGTACTAGAATATAATGATATGAGGTCCCGGTTTCGATTGACGGTGGAGACAGAGTTTGGAGCTACGCGTTTCTTCTGAATATCAGTGGTAGCTCAGTTGTTTGGGGATAGACTCTGTATCAGTGGGTACAGGGTTCAAATCCTGCTAGAGCATGTACCAATGGAAATGAAGTTTAATGAAATTCTGTGTACATTTTCGTAATAAAAATACATTTACGCAATGCGTTGGATACTACGGTAAGGGAAAACATCGTGAGGAAACCTACCTGGGCCCCGAAAAAGTAATAGTTAGTGCTTGTAAATGGCACCATGGCTGACCACCTGTCACGTTGAGTACGAACTATATGGTCGACACGTGGGTTCGAGGTGGCCATAGAATTACTACCTTCGCAATTACGGGTATGGACACCTAAACCTCTGACTTCAATGAATAGTCATGAAGTTTATGTTACTTTAGCTTGTTTAACATATTAACATATCCCTCTAATGATACATCTATCTTCAGAAATAGTTCGTTACTCCATTATAAATATATATATATATATAACTAGTGACCTGCTATGGCTTCGCACGGTATAAAATATATAGCCTACTCCACTATTTGCTGGATGTTATTATACATATAAACCTTCCTCTTGAATCACTCTATCTATTAAAAAAAACCGCATGAAAATCCGTTGCGTAGTTTCAAAGATTTAAGCTTACAAAGGGACATAGGGACAAGGAAAGTGACTTTGTTTTATACTATGTAGTGATATAACTTGGTTCATCTTACCCCTATTCCCTTACTCATCTCTTACTCACCACGGGCCGTGTTCTGTCAAATCTCACTTGTCTATCTGTCACGGGACAGTCTGATAAGGTCTTGCACGTGCCAGGCTCCGGAGTTTTGCCTTCTATCACACAGGGGTCGCCTATGAAGTAATTACAAGGTTAGTAAACGACAAAACGAATATATAAAAAAATAATATTTGGACATTATTACATCAATTGAACTAGCCCCTTGGTAAGTTCATTTAAGACTTGTGTTAAGGGTACTAGTCAATGTATATTTAACAAATATATACGTATTATATATAGATAAATACATATATAGGATATATAATCAACGACCAGACTGGAAAGCAGAAGAAAAGCAATAAAAAATTACAAGCGAGAAAGAATTACAAGGTTAGTAAAACCCCCGGCAAGGTAGGAAGACGACCTGCGCAGGTTGGCCGGCATCGAATGGATGCGAACGGCCACTGACAGGGAGAAGTGGCGTCATTTGGGGAGGCCTATGTCCAACAGTGGATTACTATAGGCTGATGATGATGAAATGACAAAACGAATATATGTGGTTGAAGTGGAAGGGCGGTTACGTAGGGTCCGGTCCAATAAGACATTTTATGATATGATAGATATAAGATAAGTGCCATATTGGAAAAGGGTGACGTTAGAAGCACCTATAACCGCCGAGTGTGTATGAGGAGGTGTATGAGCGTCAATGAAGCGAAAGTGGTTTGTCAGGATCAACATATGAAGATCTGTGATCTCAGTCTACCCTTCTACAGGGAATCGTGCGTGATGTATATGTATGTATGTAAGATTGGTGTTTATGATGTTGTATTGAATATTGGCGACAGGTTGCTAGCCCATCTTCCAATAGATTCCATTTACCCCTAGTCCCTTAGTTGCTTCCTACGTCATGCCGGGAAGAACGGCAGCTAGTTAGCATTCTTTTTACGTCCCAAACTAGCACCAGACAATAAAGGATATGGAAAATACTTGTATGTAAGGTAAAGTTGGTATGTATCATCATCATCATCATCAGCCTGTATCAATCCACTGTTGGACATAGGTATGTATGTTTATGTGTAATATACATATGTATGTATTGCTTATAATATTCATATATTACCTTCTCGCTTACAATACACCTGAGCGATGAATATAAATATTAATATCACTTTTTTCATTTTTACTAACACTTTTTTAATGTATAAAGTAAAAGTTGTTTTATACGGATGATAAATTTAAGTTCATATTGAAATTGAAAATTTGTTACTAATTTAGATATTATACAATATATTTTAGCACTTTATATTTATATAAAACACTTAATTATATTATCCATTTACACAAAAACACACACGTTTACACAAAACAATAATAACACTTCACTTTCTTATACAAAAACATAAATTTCCTACATACATTTCATTTATCTTACAGTAATAATTAAAATGATATCTTGAATAAGCACAGCTATATCTCATTCAATTGACCTTTTCAATCTTACTGATTACGTAAAATGCAGTGCCGTACTAATCTTATATACATAAATACATACATTTACACCTCTACGTCCCTAAGGGGATAGGCAGAGACTATTAAGCCACCTGGAACGGGTGACAAATCTCTCTTGCTTCACTCACACCCATTAACCTTCTCATACATTCTCTTCTGTTATGATAATAATTATATTATATGCTAATCTTAGAATGCAATATTGTAAACAGTGTATCCTAAATGTAAAAAGTGACTAAGAGACAAATGTTAAAACAAACGCTTTCACGATCATTAACCTTTGCGGGGTTGTCAGAGGGTGCCCTATACATCTCCGCATTTGCGAAGGTTGAAATTATAAGACGTGGGTTCACGTGTTGACCAGATAGTCAATACTCAATGTGACAGGTGGTCGCTACTTACAAGCACTGACAATTACCTGTTAGGGGAACAGGTAGGTTTCTTCAAAAAGGGAGATACAAACGCGTTCACTACCCTTGCGGGGTAGTCAAGAGGTTCAGGTTTCCATCTCCGCAATTGCGAAGATAGTAAATAGTAGGTTTCTTCACGAATTTTATAAGAATACTGTTCAAAATGTGTATAACGTAAGTATACATATATGTAACGATGTTTTACCTCACTATAGTATACAGTGCAAATCGGAAACATTATAGGAAGAAGATTAAAGAAATGAAATGTATATCAAATATACTTTAGTTCATCTCTGTAATACATACATACACATTACAGGGAATCAGACGTGATGTATTAAAGAAATGAATACTTCAATAACATTAAAAAGAGTAATATTAGAAGTACCTATAACCGCCGAGTGTATGAGTTGTATGAATGTCGATGAAGCGAAAGTGTTTTGTCAGGATCAGGACAAAAGGGGTACCATAATCTCCACCTATCCCCGTAAGGAGATAGGCGTGATGTGTTTGAATGAAGTTTTTCTATTGATCAAATTGGAGACAATCTTCTCAAGGGTGTAAACTAGTGAAGAACAGAAGAGCATGTATGAGAAGGTTAATGGGTGTGAGTGAAGCAAGAGAGATTTGTCATCCGTTCTAAGTGGCTTAATAGTTTCTGCCTATCCCGTTGTGGACGTAAAGGCGTGAATGTATGTATGTATGAAGTTTTCCTACAAAAGTATAGTTGTTTTACTAGTGACATTTTGAATTGTTAAAAAATAGAATGCTTGAAAAAAGATGTCTAACCAGTTTCATTAAATACATATATATTTATTCTATTAATTTGTATAGTCTAGGACTATTATTTGTTTATGATAGTTAGACTAAGTTCTGTGTAGTTCAGTTGTTTGGGGCTTGACTCTGTATCAGTGAGTACAGGGTTCTAACCCCGGAGCATGTATCAATGGAAATAACATTCATTGATTTTCTACGTACATTTTTCGCAATAATCATATAATTAAAAAATGCACCAATTACGGTGAGAGAAACATCGTAAGGTAACTTACTTATTCCTGGAACAGGTAATAGTTAGGTTCGAGGTGGCCATAGAATCACTAACTTCGCAATTGCAGAGATCCACACGCGAAACCCCTGACTACCCGGTAAGAGTTAAAAGATCGTGAAGTATATATAATGGTTGATAGCCAATCGCTTAAAAATACTCAAGGACTGTTAATAACAGCTACATGTACATATATACATATAAATTCACGTCCTTTAATTCCTTTCAGGATGTACAGAACCTCGGATATATAATATCTCCTAGGTCACTTTTCAGCATAAATTTAGAGGTTGTGATGTCATATGGAACATTGGTGACAGGTTGCTAGGCAACGCCCAATAGATTCCAATTACACCTAGTCCTTTAGTCGCCTCCTACAACATGCAAAAGAACGGCAGCTAGTTAGTTAATATTACGTCCCAAACTACAACGAGACAAACAAGTTGTAAACTTGTTTTTATTATTAAGTTTTGAAGTTATATATAAAAGTGCATGATATTTTTTTAGTCATTGTGAATTTAGATAATTAGTGTCTAATAAACCTATAAGTCTATAAAGTGTAAAAGTATATAAAGTGTGTATCTGATAGTCAATAGGCAAAATATTATATGTCTAAATGTAGTATTCTTTAACCTTTTAAATAGTTGATGGTGACTGTCAAAAATGTTTAAAAAATGTGTGTTGTTACTTATGTGTGTAGATATTATACTATGTGGAAATCTAAACTCAGGTATGTATACATATTATATCCTTGTAATTGTCTATATTCACGTCGTTATAAGGTAAACAGAAACTCGAAAACCCAATTTTTCTCGGTCAAATTTTAGCTATTAGAGTTATGTGCAATAAATGACAGTTCATCGTCCAATAGATTCCATTTACCACTAGTCCCTTAGTCGCCTCCTACAATATAGTATTTGATTTCTTCCTGACTTGTAATAAGCGGTTAATGGACTAGGGTAAGTGGAATCTATTGGGCGATGGTCTAGCAACCTGTCACCAATGTTCCATTTCAACGCCATGGCAATCTAATGGTCGATGAGAAGAAACTTCGCGAGGAAACCTACCTGTTACCCGAACAGGTATTAATCAGTGCTCGTAAACAGCGACATGGCTTACCACCTGTTACATTGAGTAGGTACTGACTATCAGGTCAACTCGTGGGTTCGAGGTGGCCATAGAATTACTACCTTCGCAATTGAAAAGATGGACACCCGAACCTCTGACTTCGCCACAAGGGTTAATGGTTGTGATTATTCACATACATATATTCACGCCTCTACGTGCCCAACGGGATAGGCACAGACTATTGATCGTCACCTGTAACGGGTGACAAATCTCTTGCTTCACTCACACCCATTAACCTTCTCATACATGCTTATCTGTTCTTCATTACATACAGCCGCCCTGAGAAGAAAGTTACGAATTACGTTTTATTTTTTTAGGTGTTTACGATGAATATTGCAGAGAAATCCTATTATGCACTCCAGGGGTTAGTACTATTTACATACATACACAAAAAGGATGACATTAGATGTACCTATAACCGCCGAGTGTGTGAGTCTTAAAGTGACTAAGAATGATATGTTTATAAGGTTCTGTCCACCCCGAAATGTTTAAAGGACGTGACTGTACATGAGAATTAATGAATGAAAAATTAGTGTGATAAGGAAAGGTTGCGGTTGGAAAGAAGATGTAGTGACTAAGATTGAAAAGGGCACGCTTCGATGGTTTGGCCATGTTATGCGGATAATTGACAAAAGGAAAATATGAGTGAAGTGGAAGAGCGGTTACGTTGAGGCCGGCCCAATAAGACATATGACAAATAAATATATAGCTATATTGAAAAAGGGTGACTTTAGAAGTACCTATTACTGCCGAGTGTGTTAGACGTGTATGAATCTCAATGAAGCGAAAGTGGTCTGTCAGGATCGGGACAAATGCGGATCCGTAATCTCTGCCTACCCCTCTACAGGGAATCAGGAGTGGTATGTATGTATTCCGTAAGGCCCACTCCTCTTATTAATTTCTCCATGATCAGGACAGATGGGGATCCGAGATCTCTCCTTATAATAATACAGGGAAATTAGTCTATATGTATGTTTACATAAATAAATATATATATATATATATATATATATATGTGTTTTAGGTACAGAAAAATTGTCCTGATAATCCAATAGAACAATTCATGAAAGATTGTCTTAATAAGAACACGACTGAAGATTCTTTAAGAAATACCAGGTGAGCTATTTAAAAGATTGGGACATACATAGATTAATTCGGCGTAGCTCAGTTGTTTGGGGCTTGATTCTGTATCAGTGGGTACAGTGTTCAAATCACGCTTGAGCATATACCAATGGAAATGAAGTTTAATGAATTTTTTTGTACATTTTCGTAATAAAAATACATTTACGAAATGCATCGAATACTACGGTGAGGGAAAACATCGTGAGTAAACTTATCTGTTCCCCGAACAGATATTAAGTTAGTGCGTGTAAATGGTGATATGGCTTACCACCTGTCACATTGAGTACTGAATTGGCAACACGTGGGTTCGAGGTGACCATAGAATTACTACCTTCGCAATTACGGAAATAGAAACCTGAACCTATAACTACCGCAAGGGTTAATGGTCGTGAACGCGTTTGTCTTTTATGTTATACGAGTGACCCGCTCCGGCTTTGCACGGGTATAAAATATATAGCCTATTCCACTATTTAATGAATGTTATTATACATATAAACCTTCCTCTTGAATCACTCTATCTATTAAGAAAAACCGCATCAAAATCCGTTGTGTAGTTTCAGATTTAAGCATACAAAGGGTCATAGGGACAGAGAAAGCGACTTTGTTTTATACTATGTAGTGATAACGTTACTTTCCTTTTTAGATCCTATACACCGTCAGAGCAAACAGAAGATGACTCAGATAGCTGTCCACCCTTAGAAGAAACTACGGCTAAAACTGGCATGAAGGCATGGGATAGTAAGTATAAGTATCTAAATCCACACTGTGAGACTTTAAGAACTACTTTTTTCGTTTATCATTTATTTTGACGATCTTCGTGGCGCGATTGGTTAACCACCTGCACGCTAATCGTGAGGTCGCGATTCCCGGTGGAGGCAGAGTTAAGAACTACGCTTTTCTACTGCTTTCCAGTCAGGTTGCAGATTATATATGCTATATATGTATTAATCTATATATAATATGTAAAAATTTCTTAAATATACGTTGACTAGTACCCTTAACACAAGACTTAAATGAACTTATTAAGTGGCTAGTTCAATTGGTGTAATAGTGTCCCAAATATTATTATTATCTAAGCCATGCGCCATATTGCAGTCAACAGAGCATGCCTCTTTGACTGTGGAAAGTATAGTGCGCGCTACAAAATACTCTTTCTGGCGGATTTGTATGCCTCAAACCGATACGATACCGATACCGTACCGATATCGATACATTGAATTGCGGAGATGGATACCTGAACCTCCCTCTACCCCGCAAGGGTTAATGGTCGCGATCGCGTTTGTCTTTTTGATCTTCTGCAAATAGGCAGGTTTAGTTCACATTATTTCTCTGTTACAGACTGCATCGCCTATCAAGAGACCCATATATATCCGTGCGTAGAAACGGCGTCCGTTTCGCGTGAGCTCTCTCGGGCTAACTACTGCGGTCATACAACGGATCAACTTATACTGGGTGGACGAGAAGCCGAGATGGGAGAGTTTCCTCATATGGTGAGAATAATAATAATATTTGGAAACTATTACACCAATTGAACTAGCCCCTCGGTAAGTACATTTAAGACTTGTGTTAAGGGTACTAGTCAACGTATATTTAAAAAATGTATAAACATTATATATATATAAATACATATATAGCATATATAATCAACAACCAGACTGGAAAGCAGTAGAAAAGCGTTGTTCTTAACTCTGCCACCACCGGGAATCGAACCCGGGACCTCACGATTGGCGTTCAGGTGTCTAACGGATCGCGCCACGGAGGTCGTCAAATAGTTAAAGAAGACATGATAATTCGACGTAGCTCAGTTGTTTGGGGTTTGACTCTGTATCAGTGGGTACAGGGTTCAAATCCCAAGAGCTTGTACCAATGGAAATTAAGTTTAATGAATTTCAAACATTGACATTTGACAATGTTTGTATTTAGATGAATATCAAAGAACGGACTTACTTGTTATACTATAGGATTTATGAATAAAATAATAATAATAAAATAAATAAAATATATGAGCCAAATCACTGCCAGAAGTATGTACGGTTTTGTACAAAAATATATTTGCGAAATGCACCGAATACTACGGTGGGGGAAAACATCGTGAGGAAACCTGTCTGTTCCCCGAACAAATAGTGCTTGTAAATGGCGACATGGCTTACCACCTGTCACATTGAGTACTGGTTATCTGGTCAACACGTGGGTTCGAAGTGGTCATAGAACACATATATTTAAATTTTATTCCGTTCTAGAGCCGGGATTTGAACCTTTTTCAAGAAGTCTTACCCACTTGGCTACAGCCACTATTATTGTATGCACAATGTATCTTAAGAAATCATTTTAATATAATACATTTTAACGATGAAATCTTTACAATAAATTAACAAACCTAAAACTAAGTAAAATAATAAAACTATAAATACATAGTTTTTTGTATGCTCTAATTAGTTTATTCTATGTCCTAGGTCCTCCTAGGTTACGGAGAGATATCTTACCAGAAAGCCTGGCAGTGTGGAGGGGCCATTATAAGCGAAAATTACATTTTAACGGCAGCCCACTGTGGGAAAAGTAGAGAATTGTAAGTAAAAAAGTATTACGAATATGTACATAGATATTCATTAAACTTCATTTCCATTGGTACATGCTCAAGCGGGATTTGAACCCTGTACCCACTGATACAGAGTCAAGCCACAAACAACTGATCTATAACAAATTCTTAGTACAAAAACTTGTAATAATCAGATAAATACTTATAAAGCTGTATCCGTGGGAATAGGTTAAAATCCCGCCTGAGCATGTACCAAATGAAATGAAGTATTCCGATTTTCTATGTACAGTCAACGCTTAAAGTGCAGTCTCAGTAACTTTTTATAAGGTTTAAGTTTATAAGAACAAAAAACAATATTTACATTTTAAAACTGGCGCCACCATGCATTGTCATGGTCACTATACGTTCGCGTGCTTTGAAATGAAAAATATTGTCTTTGGTTCTTATAAACTAAAACCTTATTAAAAGTTACTGGGACTGCACATTTAGCGTTGAGTGTACATATTCGCAATAAAAACACATTTGCGAAACACACCAACTACGGCGAGGAAAAACATTGTGAGGAAACCTACCTAAAAAATTCGACGTAGTTCAGTTGTTTGGGGCTTGACTCTGTATCAGTGGGTACAGGGTTCAAATCCCGCTTGAGCATGTACTAATGGAAATGAAGTGTAATGAATTTCTATGTACATTTTCGTAATAAAAAACACATTTACGAAATGCATCGAATTATACGGTGAGGGAAAACATCGTGAAGAAACCTACCTGTACGTCGAACAGGTAATAGTTAGTGCTTGTAAATGGCGACATGGCTGACCACCTGTCACATTGAGTACTGACTATCTGGTTAACACGTGGGTTCGAGGTGGCAATAGAATTACTACCTTCGCAATTGCGGGGATGGAAACCTGAACCTCTGACTACCCCGGAAGGGTTAATGGTCGTGAATGCATTGGTTTTTGTTTTGAAACCTACCTATTCTAACTTTTAATATATATGCCATTTGATTCACAGTGGCTCCAATGTAACTCACGCCTTAGTTGGACAACACAGCAGATCTGCCTATATAGAGATGTCAAACTTGTACCCAATTGCAAAGATCATCAAGCATCCTAACTACAAGATCAATGAGAATTACTATGACATCGCTTTGTTAAAGACTGATAGAGCGTAAGTATAAATACATACGCTTCACGACTTGTGTATGTAACTCCGAAATTTCGAAGGCTTGTTTGGTATGAGCCACTAAAAGCCCGCGTTTTACTAGATAGACGGCACCCAACGTGATAGGTAGAAGACCGTATTGCCGTATACAGGCACTGGCTATTACCTATCCTGAAGAATAAGTAAGTATCCTCACGACGTTTTCCCTCACCGTTAGCGACTATAAACTATGTAAAAATGCCAGACCCGGGATTCGAACCTAGTACCTGTAATAAGAACTCAAAGGTGCATACTAGATTACAACTACTTAAGAATCTTATACCTATGTATATGCCCTTACGTGAATACGTAATTTCGTAAATTCACTCAGTTGTTTGGGGCTTCACTGTGAGTTATACTTAACATGCCTTCGAAATTCCGGAGATGGGAACTCAAGCCTCTGAATAGCATGCCACAATAAAAAAGGGGTATACACAAGTCGTGAAGTATATCTTATGACTTGAGTTTTTCATTGTACTTTGACCACCTCGCAAGGGATATATGTAGGTAAAGAGTAATTAATAAGAGAAGCGGGTCTTACGCAATATTTGTACGGAAAAAGCGTGGCATTACGCGGGGTGAAACGAGGTACTTACGCGAGATGGAGGGGAGATATTACAACCAATCAAAACACGGCATCGGCCAATAAAATCAGGTATCTTCTTTCTACTACACATTTTGAGACTGCGTACCAATTAAAACACGCTATTTGGACACCGCACCGCGTAACGGGGACCACTCCTTACGCCGGGTCCTCTTTATATTTGGTTCGTGGTAGGTACTGTATGTATTTATATGTATGTTTGCAGGATAAAATTCAACCGCCACATAGTACCTGCGTGCTTAGACGTTGGTTTGGGTGTGAACTATGACAAAGCCTTAGTCGCCGGATGGGGTGTCACAGAAACCCAGACGGAATTGTCTGACACGCTTCTTAAGGTAAGTAAAATGGTGGAACTGATTGAGTGATTACAAATGTGTATTCATGCCTCTAGGTTCCTAAGGGAATAAACAGTAACTATTTGGCTATTTTGAATGGGTGACAAATCTCTTACATATTTCATATCAATTACATGTTCTTCTGGACTGCCCTGAATTTTTTTACTTTTTTTTATTCTTTATTAAGCCATTCACCACTAAGGTTATGTCGGCGAAAGTACAAACACTGATGCCATGGCGTTTGCACTTCTTGTTATTTCGTCGCCATGGTTATGCCAACGCCGCCAGCCCCTATAACCGAAGAAAAACGAGGTTGAAGCTCTAATTCTTCACTTCCTTGTTCTTCGGTTCGTTCCAGTTGAGGATCCAAATAAAATCTCAAAGCATACATATTTAGCCAATTTTGCATCACAACTGACTAAATATTCAACCGAAAATAATTATTTGTACTTTCAACTTTCACTGAGCTGCTGACTTTGTTGACGCACCATAGACGACTGATAATACAATTGATATCGGTAAATCTAATATTCTGAAATGTATTTCAATATTGAATACTATCGCACAACAAAGATTAGGTTAACGATATTTTGTGTAGATACAATTCAGTATTATTAATTAGCAATTCCTATTTTTTATGTTCGAACTAGCAAAAAAAACCAACACGTTCACGACCCTTGCGGTATTCAGAGGTTCAGGTGTCAATCTCCACAAAAGCGAAGGTAGTAATTCTATGCCACCTCGAACCCACATGTTGACTAGATAGTCAGTACTCAATGTGACATATATACTAGCCTTACTAAAGTGGTTTTCTTGTAGGTAATAGTGACCCGGTTCAGCCAAGAGGAATGCGAAGGCATATACACCCCTGGGGTGCACAGGAACCTGCCCAAGGGCTTCGATAAGGAAAGGCAGCTATGCTACGGTGATAGAGCGGGGAACAAGGATTCTTGTTATGTAAGTTTTATTTCTATACTAGCGACTCGCTCCGGCTTCGCACGGGTATAAAATATATATCCTACTCCACTATTTAATGGATGTTATTATACATATAAAGCTTCCTCTTGAATCACTCTATTAAAAAAAACCGCATCAAAATCCGTTGCGTAGTTTCAAAGATTTAAGTATACAAAGGGACATTGGGACAGAGAAAGCGACTTTGTTTTATACTATGTAGTGATGAAAACTACGGTGAGGGAAAACATCGTGATTTAAACATGAATGCATAGATGAATTATCATGTAGGTATGAATTGTGTTTATGATTTAAATAAAATTATTATTATCTACATATACGATCTATGTACACGAGGTTATTTGCTATCTTTAGCAAAGGGACGCAAAAAGAATGCTAACTTGTTGCCGTTCTTCACTACACTAAATAAAATTTATTGGACCATGGGCAACCTGTCATCAATGCTTTATTATGACCTCGGACCCCAATATTCATGCTAATAAGTGACATAGGAGATATTTATTACATCTTCGAAGTTTTCTCCACCCTGAAAGAGATTAAAGGACGTGAATGTATATATTATCTATATTACCTCGTATGTATATTATTATTTATATTTAGGGTGACAGCGGATCGCCGCTTCAAGTGAAAAATGAGAACATAAAGTGCATGTACACGATCATTGGTGTTACGTCAGGAGGCAAAAGGTGTGGATTGGCGGAATATCCTGGTGTGTATACCATGGTGAAACCCTTTATACCGTGGATCGAGAGTGTAGTGTGGGCTAAATAATGTAAATTATCAATAAAGTATTTAGAAACGTCAGCTTTTTAAATGGTGAACTGTTCATTTTACCAGATAATAGATAATATATTCTAAATAAATGTTGTTAAAATATAAAAATATAGACGATTATCTTATAATAAAGTTGTTGAATTTATTGTCTTTTTTTTTAAATTAAAAGCATAAACCCTTAACACTACTTATGTATACACACTTCCTTTTTCTTGTGGTAAAGTAGTCTGAAGCTTGAGTGCCCATCTCCGAAATTTCGATGGCATGTTAGGTATTGGTCACTCGAAGGCCGTATCTCTCTAGATAGACATCACCCAACGTGATAGGTACTGTCTATTACCTATCCCGAAGGATCGAGACGTTTCCTCACAATGTTTGCTTCAGCGCTAAACCTTGAAATGGATAATAAAGTATTTAAAGATGAAAACAATATATATGTTGCAATTAATGTAACTTATCTGAGCAGAAAACACAAAAAAAAGATTTTTTAATTAAATATATTTTAAATTATTCGTCAACAAAAAAGTTAATATTATATTTTTGGAATGACTCAGTTATAGCTTAATGTTCAAATTGTAATCATACAGATACAGTCTAACTTTTAAGCAAAACCATTATCGTTTAGACTTATCATGTGTACGCCGCTTTATCATTAGTGTAATATCAGCTTTATACAGAACTAGGTCCAGTGACAGTAACTGTCAGTTTTATAGTGCCTGTATACCGTATTAATTAGTAAATAAAAACAAATGTAACAAAGGCATATTTGTTACAGTAGTTTGTTACCTAGTTTTGAATTGTAATTTAAAGATTATTAAATAATTAATAAAAAAAGCCACGTTACTATTATTTTTAATAAAGAAACTTTAATTTATAAAGTTTTTATCAGTTACTGAAATTATATAGGATGTCTGAATCTCAAAAACGAAAAGAAAATTCGAAAGGTTAGTCTTTATTTACACATATTAGATTCGAAAGTTTCAGACTATACTTCTAGTTGCTTTTCTTCCCAGTATGTCGAAAGAAGCAGCAAACATACTAAGAGTAAAAGTACAGCAAACATAGGAGTAAAAGTATCTAGTAAGTGATGATCTAGCACTTTATCACTGATAATTACTTACATATCAATGTTATTATCATACTGATAAGTATTTTGAGGTGTCAGTTCCTAGATCCTAGTTAGCGATTCTATTGGGTGATGAGCTAGCGACCTTTCACCCATATTCCATATCAAATATTGGGGTAATTCTCAAATTGACAAAAGTAATTTTGTCACCAATTTTTCTTTCTTCTTTAATTGTTTTAAAATGTGAAAATATACATCAATACACATGCCGTAATCATGTAATAAAAATAAACAGAAGCTAAAAGATAATTCTATCTTATCAACTCATCACATCATATCAAATTACATACATACACATCAAGCCTGATTCCCTGTAGAGAGGTAGAACTCAATCCATATTGATCCTGGCAAACTACTTACACTTCCCGCTAACTAGATAGCGGGAAGTGTAAGTAGTTAACTAGATAGCGAACTAGATAGTCTTCCCGCGACCACAGCCTATGCAACTGGGTTGAAACGTCGGGCAAAAATAAAGGTAATCAGATATCTTTATTAATTTATCGTGATATGACCCGTTCTCTCATAGTAAATAAAATGCTAACACTTCATTCACCTCCTCATACACACTGAGTGGTTATAGGTACTTCACCATTTTCCTAACATCAAATTAGTTTATACTTAACCCTTTCCAGATAATCAACCAGTGAAGCGAGTGAAGAAGGAATGCAGTTACGGTGAAGACTGCTTCAGGAAGAACCCTGTCCACTTCCGGGAATACAGCCATGCTCACTGTGAGTTCACTTTCTTAATATAATAAAGCTTAAAGGATCCTTCTCCCTTGCTTGCTGGGATGTAAATACAATTCTTACTAACTATCATTCTTCCCGGGTCCCAAGTCTATGAATGCGCTAATTCATTTTATACAATCACTAGTGACCCGCTCCGGCTTTGCACGGGTATAAAATATATAGCCTACTCCACTATTTAATGGATGTTATTATACATATAAACCTTCCTCTTGAATCACTCTATTAAAACAAAGCGCATCAAAATCTCTTGTGTACTTTCAAAGATTTAATCATACTAAGGGACAAAGAAAGCGACTTTGTTTTATACTATGTAGTGATAGTGCAATTTCAACTCAGTAATGATGTGAAATGCTATTGAACTACAATTTTGTTAAGACTAGAACCCCTAGCATGTACTGGTTGTAGGAGGCAGCTAGCGGACCAGGTGTGAATGGACCTTATTTATTTGTGTACCAATGTTTCATATGACTAGCCCAATATCTTTGCTAAAATGTAAATAAAACCTTTTTTCATAAAATATGTCAATAATTAGCATAAAATAAATCTTAAAAATGAATTTAATAACACTTATTTAACACATTCGTCGCCATGGTGGGTCAAAATGACCGGCACCACATATACTTTTTCGAACCATGGCGATGAAAGTGTTAACTATAGGCAATTTGTAAAGAAAAACCAGCTGAGAAGAAAAGCGGAGAAATTTTGTTGTCTGCATTTACATTAAATTTAATAATCATTACAGAGCTTCCAGCACATCCAACAATGAAATTCCTTAACAATCCCATTATTTTTCATAAAAGTGTTCTGCCCTCTCTTTAAAGGAATATTAACATATTTATCTGTGTATATTGTAAATAATCTTTACTTATTTTCAGTAGAAAGTATCCTAGATAATTCTGAAGGCACAAATTTCACAATACCAGAAAAGTACAGATTGAAACGAGTTATGTACACAGAGCAATTAGAAGTGATATTGGAAAAGCAACTCTATCTACCTAAGAATAAGAAAGAAAATACCATGGCTGAAAGTCCTCAACCCAATACGGAGAAAAGACTGAAAGAAACAACAGAAATGTCATCTGACAAAACAGGAACTGTCAAAGAGGTGACAAATATTAAAATAGTGTCAAAAGATAAAGTGACAGATGTCAGTCAAAATAAACCTGTCACAGAGTCAGTACAGAGTTCAAGTAGTCAAGTTGAAATTCAAAATAAAACTAGTAGTTTAGAAAGAAAAAGTTTGGGTACCAAAAAGGATTATAAAAAAGGTAAATTATCCGAAGTTCCGTCCATCCTGAAAGGTATTAAAGGACGTGGATGTATATGTATGTATATAAATTATTCCACGGTAGTTTTGGACGTAAATGTAATGATAACTAGCTGCTTTTCTTTTTGGCATGTTGTAAAAAGAGACTAGGGGAAATTGGAATCTATTAGGCGATATTCCATCATTCAAATATTCTCAATACGAATGATAAAAGTGACTAATTAGATATTATGTCTCCGAGGTTCTGTCCATCTTGAAAGGCATTAGAAAACGTAAGCCAATAGCAATGAGTATAAGTGCATTGCCGTTCTTCCCGGCATGTCGTAGGAGCTTAAGGGACTAGGGGTAAATGGAGTCTATTGGGCGTTGCCTAGCAACCTGTCAACAATGTTCCATATGACATCACAATCCCCATATTCATGCTATAAAGTGATGTAGGATATATTATCCAGTCTCCAAGGTTTTCTCTAGCCCGAAAGGGATTAAAAGGTGTGAATGTATATGTATGTATGGCTTTATCTGCTTCGATAGCGATAATTTTTCCAAAATCAGGCATTGGACTAGTGAAGCCAGTTTGTCATGTAATACTACATTTTCATCCAAAGTGGAAGGTAGAGTTGGACGGGATAGGCCGCGTAGAACTTATACAGATCAAATTGGAGACGTTCTTAAGGCGGGTGTAGCGTGAAGAACAGAAGAGCATGTATAAGAAGGTTAATGGGTGTGAGTGAAGCAAGAGAGATTAGTCACCCGTTCCAGGTGGCTTCAGTCTCTGGCTATCTCATTGAGTACTTAGAGGCGTTAATATATGTATGTATTAAAATGTGTTTTTCATTTACGTACATAATTTACAGTCGCTAACGGTGAGGGAAAACATCGTGAGGAAACCTGCCTATCCCTCAGGATAGGTAATAGTCAGTGCCTATATACGGCGATACGGTTCACTACCTATCACGTTGGGTGCTTTCTATCTAGTGATACGCTTCGAATGACCCATACCTAACATGCCTTCGAAATTCCGGAGATGGGCATTCAAGCCTCTGACTACCCCGCCATAATAAAAAAGGGAGTGTGTATACACAAGACGTGAAACGTATGTTTTATGTATAATACAGTGCTAACTAGCTGCCGTTCTCACAAGTCATGAAGCGTATGTTTATGTTATGTATGTATTTACAGATCCAAACTATCGTCCTATAGCACCCCCGGCACGAAAGATAGAAGATTTCCTAAAAGTGGTGCTGCCTAAAGGAAATATGGCTGCCAAGCATGTTGCTAATAGTCCTTTCTACATATTCTATACCACTATCACAGATTCTAAGGAGACTCACTATCAACCTAACTCTGTTACTTTTCAAGGTAAGTAGTCTGTGTTAGTCTTCACTACATAGTATAAAACAAAGACGCTTTCTCTGTCCCTATGTCCCTTTGTATGCTTAAATCTTTGAAACTACGCAACGGATTTTGATGCGCTTTTTTTAATAGATAGAGTGATTCAAGAGGAAGGTTTATATGTATAATAACATCCATTAAATAGCCAGAAGTGCGAAGCCGGAGCGGGTCGCTAGTGGGCTATATAGTAATAATAATATTTCGGACACTTACACCGATTGAACTAGCCCCTTGGTAAGTTCATTTAAGACTTGTGGTAAGGGTACTCACCAGGTTATATTTTTAAAAAGATAAACGTCTTCACGGCCATTAAGCCTTGCGGGGTAGTCAAAGGTTCAGGTGTCTATCTCCGCAATTGCGAAGGTAGTAATTCTATGGCCACCTCGAACCCACATGTTGATCAGATAGTCATTATTCAATGTGACAGGTGGTCAGCCATGTCGTCATTTACAAGCACTAACTATTACCTGTTCGTCGAACAGGTAGGTGTCCTCACTATGTTTCCCCTCACCGTAGTATCCAACGCATTTTTGTAAATGTATTTTTATTACGAAAATGTACATAGAAATTCATTAAACTTCATTTCCATTGATACATGCTCTAGCAGAATTTGAACCCTGTACCCATTGATACAGAGTCTAGCCCCAAACAACTGAACTACGTCGATGCCTATAGAGAATATATAATGCACAACCAGACTGGAAAGCAGAAAAAAACGCGTAGCTCCTAACTGCCTCCACCGGGAATCGAACCCGACACCTCATGATAATCTAGTACATCTTTTTCAGAACTTTTAGACCCGAGCCTTGGTGAACTAAAGCAGTCCCTCCAAATCAGTTTCATGGTAGAACCTGGCTGGTTGCTAGCCCAATACTACTTCGCTGGATACAGGTACATTAGCGTGCTAGTCTGGGACGTAAAAAGAATGCTAACTAGCTGCCGTTCTTCCCGGCATGTTAAGGTGACTGAGGATAGAGGTTAATGCAATCTATTGGGTGAAGGGTTACTAATTAATATTTATTTATGTGTATGGATTTCAATGAAGGGAAAGTGGTTTGGATTGGGGCAAATACCGATCCGTGATCTCCGCCTACCTCTCTACAGGGAATCAGGCGTGTATGTAGATATTTGTGATACCATCACGACCCAAAAAAATATGTTGTAGTTTATCAATCGTATATACGAAGCTGTGTCCATTCCGAAAGGGTTAAACTTCTGGAACGATACTGAGAGATATGATTTCTTCTTGCTTCACTAACACAACCAACTTGTAATTTGTTTGTTGTCATACACGCTCTTCTGTTCTTCACACTTCGTACACCCGTACGTATATATATATTTATATAATAAAAAGTTTATTTCACAACTACAAGACACATACGAAGACATAATACAACTTATATGTATACATAGCACAGATTTTAATACAAACACACAAGTAGTTCTTGTATGTGTCATTGCGGTGTAAAAAAGGTTCCGTCTCAGCTTGGTGTCACGAATGGACAATCGTAACGCTGATATTATGACGGAACCGCTTAAGGGCAATGTATGTATGTATACTTAATTTATACATATTTAATTTCCAGTAACAAAAAGTTAACAATATTATACGGTGAAGATAGTGAAGACATGAGAACCCTAAGCCAGAAGAAACCTAACGTTGAAGCCATCAAAGTACAAATGGGTAGTCCCTTTGGCAAACACCACAGGTATGTAGATTCACGTCTCTTAATATTGAAAATTATGTTTGAATTTCATTCATTGGTACTTGCCTGAATCGGGATTCGAACCTACCTCTACGAATAATTTATTTAGGAAAACAAACAGTTCTACAATTATAGAAAATAAGAAATACTTTACATTCATAATAACCTACAGTTTCCATTACATCGACAGACGACCTCCGTGGCGCGATCGGTTAGACACCTGAACGCTAATTCGTGGGGTCACGGGTTCGATTCCCGGTGGAGGCAGAGTTAAGAACTACGCTTTTCTACTGCTTTCCAGCTTGGTCGTTGATTATATATTTTATATGTATTTATCCATATATAATATGTATACATTTCTTAAATATACGTTGACTAGTACCCTTAACACAAGTCTTAAATGTACTTACCAAGGGGCTAGTTCAATTGGTGTAATAATGTCCAAATATTATTATTATTACATTATACGATACAATTTATAAGCACAATTTTGACAATAACATATACATAAACATTTTACAACAGTACATAACAATCAACAATCAGCCTGTAATAGTCCACTGCTGGACGTAGGCCTCCCCAAAGGTACGCCACAAAAGACGATCTTTCGTGGCCCTCATACAGCCACTACCAGCAACCTTCTTGAGGTCTTCGGTCCACCTAACAGGGGGCGTCCTACACTACGTTTGCCGAGACATCAGTACATATTCAAAACTAACTATTATGAAGCAACATATTTCTGCTTATAGTTATCTGCTTTGCTTTATAGGTTTTCTCCACTAGGCTACAGTTACTAACTCGCTTACAAATTTATTACATAGTAATTCTATGGCCACCTCGAACCCACGTGTTGACCTGATAGTAAGTACTTAATGTGACAGGTGGCAAGCCATGTCGCCATTTACAAGCAGTAACTATTTGTTCAAGGAACAAGTAGGTTTTCTCACGATGTTTTCCTTCATTATAATATATTCTTATAAATATTCACATAGCACAACTAGCTGTGTGATATCATATTTGAAATGTAAATTATTTTAATGAAATGTAATTTTATGTGTTGTGTATTATGTAATCTAATTATTGTCTTTGAATTCTATTGTATGTTGAATATTGTATGTAATTGATGTGGATGTCTCAATAAAGGTATTACATACATACATACGCTTCACGACTTGTGTATACACACTCCCTTTTTTATTATGGCGGGGTAGTCAGAGACTTGAGTGCCCATCTCCGAAATTTCGAAGGCATGTAAGGAATGGCTCATTCGAAGTCCGCGTATCACTAGATAGACAGCACCCAACGTGATAGGTAGTAAACCGTATCACCATATCATATCATATCACGTAGGCACTAGCTATAACCTATCCCGAGAGATAGGCAGGTTTCCTCACGATGTTTTCCCTCACTGTAAATTATGTACGTAAATGAGAAACACGTATTTTTAATTTCATTCATTGGTACATGTCATGTGGTTAACAGATCGCGCCACGGAGGTTGTCATACACAGTGTATGTGAATAAATGTACTAATAGTCATTGTTTTTCCAGCAAAATAATGCTACTATGTTACGAAGATGGATCTCTAAGGGTTGTGGTCTCCACCGCCAACCTCTATATTGACGATTGGGAGAATAGGACCCAGGGGTAAGTATATAGATAGATCTATTAGACACTTTTATATCTCTCTTCATTATCACTACATAGTATAAAACAAAGTCGCTTTCCCTGTCCCCATGTCCCTTTGTATGCTTAAATCTTTGAAACTACACAACGGATTTTGATGCGGTTTTTTTTAATAGATAGAGTGATTTAAGAGGAAGGTTTATATGTATAATAACATCCATTAAATAGTGGAGTAGGCTATATATTTTATACCCGTGCGAAGCCGGAGCGGGTCACTAGTACATACATAAATACGCTTATAGACTTATGTATGCACACTCCCTTTTATTGTGGCGTAGTCTTGAGTCCTGATACTGCGGTGGGGGATAACATCATGAGGAACCCTACTTGTTTCCCCAAGAGATAATAGTGAGTGCTTGTAAATAGTGACATGGCTTGTTCACCTGTCATCTGTCACGTTGAGTACTTACTATCTGGTCAACACGTGGGTTTGAGGTGGCCATAGAATTACTACCTTCGCAATTGCGGAGATGGACACCTGAACCTCTGACTATGTCACAATTAATAATAATTATTAACTATATTAATGGTTCCATATACATTTACGACCTTTAATCCCTTTCGGGATGATAGAACCTTTCTGACACGATAATATCGCCTAGACAATATTTAACTTACATATGTGGGTGTACATTAACATGTGAACTCTGGTCACAGGTTTCTAGACCATTGCCCCATGGATTCCATTTACCCTAAGTCCCTTGGTCACCTCCTACGACATGCCGGGAAGAACGGTAGCTAGTTAGGTTTCTTTACGCCCGAGACTAGAACATCAATGACCAATGTATACGAAGATATGTATATCATGTATATATCTCATTTCCATTTAACATCACAACCCCAATATTCACGCTAAAGTTCACTTAGTAGTCTGGGACGTAAAAGAATGCAAACTAGCTGCCGTTCTTCCCGATATGTCGTAGAAGGACTAAGGTATTAGGTTAGCAACTTGTCACCAATGTTCCATATGACATCACAACCCCAATATTCATGCTGAAAAGTGACCTAGGAGATATTATATCACCATTGTTCTGTCTATCTAAAGGGATTAAAGGACGTGAATATATACGTGTGTATGTTTCAGACTCTGGCTAAGTCCGAATTGTCCGGAATTGCCCGAAAACGCGATGCCGTATGAAGGAGATTCAGTGACCGAATTCAAGAAAAGTTTGCTTCAGTATCTCAACCAATATCATTTGCCGAGTCTACTGCCATATATAGAACGGGTGAAGAGATGCGATTTTAGTGCTATTAAGTGAGTATTATTCGACGTAGCTCAGTTGTTTGGGGCTTGGCTCTGTATCAGTGGGTATAGAGTTCAAATCCGGCTTGAGCATGTACCAATGGAAATGAAGTTAAATGAATTTCTATGTTCATTTTCGTAATAAAAATACATTCACTAAATGCATTGAATACCACGGTTAGAGAAAACATCGTGAGGAAACCTACCTGTTCTCAGAACAGGTAATAGTTAGTGCTTGTTAATGGCGACATGGCTCACCACCTGTCACATTGAGTACTGACTATCTGGTTAACACGTGGGTTCGAGGTGTCCATAGAATTACTAACTTCGCAATTGCGGAGATGGAGACTTGGACCTCCGAGATCACTACAAGGGTTAATTGTCGTGACGGCGTTTGTCTTTTATATTTGTTGTATAATAATAGTTATAATATAAGGTATATAACCGCCGAGTGTGTATAAGGAGGTGTATGAACTTTAATGAAGCGAAAGTGGTTTCTCAGGATCGGGATAAATGGGGATCCGTGATCTCTGCCTACTATCTGGCGTGATGTGCATGAATGTATGTAATATAAGGTAGGCCAACCCCTAATTAACCGCCTAATTTTAAACATATATTATTATAATATTTGGGACACAATTACACAAATTCAACTAGCCTCTTGTTAAGTAATTTAAGACTTATGTTAAGGGTACTAGTCAACGTATATTAAACAAATACCTATATACTTATCATACATAAATAAAAACATAAATAGTTTATATATATAATCAACGAACCAAAACCAACTGGAAAGCAGAAGAAGAGCGTAGTTAACTCTGCCTCCACCGGGAATCGAACCCGGGACCTCACGATTATATTAGTGGTCAAGTGGAAGTGGTATTACGTAGGGGTCGGGTTAATAAGACATGACTGTCAGATAGACGCCATATTGAAAAAGGGTGAAGTTAGAAGTACATACAAACGCCAAGTGTGTATTAGGAAGAAAACTTAGAGAAATCTCTTTTTTGTAGTAAAATTAATATAGCGGGGTCATATTTTTGAACATACCTAAACTATCTTTGAGATATTGCCGATCAAAAACCACGGATCCCCATCTAACGAACAACTTTCGCTTCATTGACACACATACACGCTAGGTAGGTATAGATACTTTTAACGTCACACTTTTTCAATACGTTTTTCCCTGTGAGGGAAAACATCGTGATGAAACCTGCCTATGCCTTAGGATACGTAATAGCCAGTGAGTATATACGATGATACGGTTCACTACCTATCACGTTGGGTGCTGTGTTTAGTGAAACGCGGGTTTTGAGTGACATGCCTTCGAAATTTCGGAGATGGCCTTAGGCAATGAAACCTCTGACTACTCCGCCACAATACAAAAGAGAGTGTATACACAATGGCAGCATTCCTCACTTTTTTATCCCGCTAGGGGCGCTAGTGAGAATGGAGACCTGTCAAGGGTCAATTTCTAATCAGTTTCTAATAATCTATTTGTTTATCAATAGTTCAACGTTGTTTATGATAAAAATGTCGGAAAAATATGTATGTTTAATTTATTATTTATATAAAATAATTTAATAATACGTATGTTTAATTAAATTATTTAACAAATAGATGTTCGTTTACATTATGAAAACCGACCGGTTGGCATTTGACAGGTCTCCGTTGACTACAGCGCCACTAATTTGGAACTAAAAATATGTGGCCATTCGTAAAGCCTATGTATGTATATATTTCCAGCGTGTTCTTCGTAGCATCAGTCCCGGGTTCTCACTGGGGGTCGGAGTGGGGCATGCGGCGTGTGGGCGCTCTGTTAGGGGCTCACTGCTCGGTCACGAAATGGCCACTGGTAGCGCAGGCCAGTAGTTTAGGAAGCTATGGGGCACAGGCTAATGTAAGTACTATATTTAATAATAATAATAAAAAGCGTTTATTTACTGCCACAAAAAACAGACACAATACAAAACGTTTACAATAAAAAAAACTTACAAACTAAGGGGTATAACTTGTGCATGTTATTGTTGCAGCAAAAGGGTTCTAACTCAGCTGGATTTGAATATTATAATTGGATTTGGATATTTGAATATTACAGGTTTATTTAATTCTTTATTAAGCCATTCACCACTAAGGTATTGTCGGCTGAAGTACAAACACTGATGCCAAGGCGGTTGCACTTCTTGTTATTCCGTCGCCATGGTCACACCAACGCCAGTCCCTATAACCGAAGAAAAATGAAGTCGAAGCTGCAATTCTTCTCTTCCTTGTTCTTCGGTTCGTTTCAGTTGAGGATCTAAATATAATCCCAAAGCGAACATATTTAGCCAGTTTGGCATCACAATTGACTAAATATTCTGCCGAAAATAATATTATTTGTATTTTCAACTTTCACTGAGCTGCTGACTTTGTTGACGAACCATAGACTAGAATAATAATAATAGACCATACGTATTTATCTATCTAACATACATATATATATTTCTTGGTCTATTCTTAACTAGGTCTTAATTGTACTAACCAAGAGGCTAGTTAAGTTAATTAGTTAGCTAATTCGACGTAGCTCAGTTGTTTGGGGCTTGACTCTGTATCAGTGGGTACAGGGTCCAAATCCCGCTTGAGCATATACTAGTAAAGAAAAATTAAGATACATTTACGAAATGCATCGAATTATACGGTAAGGGAAAACGTCGTCAGGAAACCTAATTATTCCCGGAACAAGTCAGTGCTTCTAAATGGCGACACGGCTCACCACCTATCACATTGAGTACTGACTATCTGGTCAACACGTGGGTTCGAGGTGGCCATAGAATTACTACCTCCGCGATTGCGGAGATGGACCTGAACCACTGACTACTCAGCAAGGGATAATATAAACTGTATGTTATATATGTCGATTTATTACTTACTTCCACCTATTCTATACCTATTTAACAGTGAGGGAAAACATCGTGAGGAAACCTGCCTATCCCTCAGGATAGGTAATAGTCAGTGCCTATATACGGCGATATGGTTCACTACCTATCACGTTGGGTGCTGTCTATCTAGTGATACGCCGGCTTCGAATGAGCCATACCTAACATGCCTTCGAAATTTTGGAGATGGGCAT
The DNA here is from genome assembly GCA_030578115.1 of Leucoptera coffeella. Classification (NCBI taxonomy): domain Eukaryota; kingdom Metazoa; phylum Arthropoda; class Insecta; order Lepidoptera; family Lyonetiidae; genus Leucoptera; species Leucoptera coffeella. Next base: position 14,754 of record JAMBLF010000074.1, on the reverse strand, counting down.
TCAAGCCTCTGACTATCCCGCTATAATAAAAAAGGGAGTGTGTATACACAAGTCGTGAAGCGTATGTTATGTTATTTTTTATGTTATTTCCACCTATTCCTTTCGGGGTGGATAGAACGTCGAAGTTTAAAGTATGTATGTATGTTTCAGTTATGGTTAACCGGCGATTTTCTTCACTACTTCACGCGGTCTGTAGATAAACCCAAAACTCTGGTCACCCCGCCCGAATTGAAGCTCATATATCCATCTCTACGTAAGTACATACAAAAAAACATACATACGTTGCCATCTAGTGGTTCTGACATAGTAGCAGCGCTGCGTTAATATTTTAATATCACGCCCGATTCCCTTTCAAGGGATATGAAGAGATCACGGATCCCCTTGTATCCCGATCCTGACAAACCACTTTTGCTTCATTGACACTCATACACACTCGGCGGTTATAGGTACTTCTAACGTCACCCTTTTTCAATATAGCGTCTATCTGACTGTCATATGTCCCATATGTATATACTCGTATATATATGTGTGTGTTCTGTCCCGTATTAGCCGGGGACGCAAAGATTTGGTAATTAGCTGCAGATCTTTCTGGGATATCATAGGAGGTGACTAAGGGACTAGGGATGAATGGAATCTATTGGACGTTGCCTAACAGCCTGTCAACAATGTTCCATATGAAATCACAACGCGAAAGGGATGAAAGGACGTGAATGTATATGTATTTGACGATCTCCGTGGCGTAGTCGGTTAGCCGCTGAAACGTTAATCGTGAGGCCCCGGTAAAAATTGCGCTTTTCTACTGCTTTCCAGTCTGGTCGTTGATTATATATGCAATATATGTATTTATCTATATATAACTAGCGACCCGCTCCGGCTTCGCACGGGTATAAAATATATAGCCTACTCCACTATTTAATGGATGTTATTATACATATAAACCTTCCTATTTAATCACTATGTCTATTAAAAAAACCCGCATCAAAATCCGTTACGTAGTTTCAAAGATTTAAGCATACAAAGGGACATAGGGACAGAGAAAGCGACTTTGTTTTATACTATGTAGTGGTACGTTGACTAGTACCCTTAACACAAGTCTTACCAAGGGGCTAGTTCAATTAATGTAATAATGTCCCAATATTAATATTATTATATGTATGTATGTTCACAGAGAACGTGCAGCAATCTCACGACGGTTTACTCGGAGGGGGTTGCCTGCCTTACAGTGCCGATGTGAATAGCAAACAACCCTGGCTTAAGGACTATTTGTAGTAAGTATAATTTATATCTATGAATCGCTCCATTGAGACTCATACACACTCGGCGGTTATAGGTACATCTAAGGTTATCCTTTTTCAATGTGGCGTCTATCTGACTGTTTATATGTCATATTGGGCCAGCCCCTACATAACCGCCCTTCCACTTCACCCACATATATTTCTTAATCCTTATTCATTATAATAATAATCCAGTTTAGCTCAATCGGCTTATCAAAGATTTGCCTAGTGGGTAAGACCTCTGAATTCTTATTGGGATTAAAGTACGTGAATTCATGTATGTATGGTAACATTGTTAGCCCATCGTCCAGTAAATTCCATGTACCCCTAGTCACTTAGTCGCCTTTTACGACATTCTGGGATGAACGAATATTATTAGCATTCTTTTTATGTTAAATTAATTCGACGTATCTTAGTTGTTTTGGGGCTTGACTCTACCAGTGGGTACAGGGTTCAAAACATGAGAAAACCTACCTGTTCCCTGAAAAGTAATAATAAGTGCTTGTAAATGGCCACATGGCTTACTCTGTCACATTGAGTACTGACTATCTGGTCAACATGTTCGATGTTCTGTCTCTGGTCAGCATTACTACCTCCGCGTTTGTGAAGATGGACTCCTGTACCTAGTTTTAGAAACTCATAATTCATTTCCATTGGTACATGCTCAAGCGATTCTCGAATGGCGACCGCGTCTCGGTAAACGTAGAGTAGGACGCCCCCTGCTAGATGGACCGATGACCTGAAAAAGGTCGCTTGTAGTGGTTGGCTGAGGGCCACGAGTGATAGTGTTTTAAGGCGTAAACTTGGGAGGCCTACGTCCAGCAGTGGACTGACATAGGCTGATTGATTGATGCTCAAGCAGGATTTGAACCCTGATACTGATACAGAATCAAGCCCCAAACAACTGAACTACACCGAATGAATATAATTTGTTAAATTTTAATCTATCAATCAATCAATCAGCCTGTCAGTCCACTACTGGACGTAGGCCTCCCCAAATTTACGCCACAAAACACGATCACTCGTGGCCCTCAGCCAACCACTACCAGCGACCTTTCTCAGGTCATCGGTCCATCTAGCAGGAGGGCGTCCTACCCTACGTTTACTGAGACGTGGCTGCCATTCGAGAACCGCTTTGCTCCAACGGTCGTCGGTTCTGCGACAGACGTGGCCGGCCCACTGCCACTTCAGCTTGCAACATCGATAGACAATGTCTACGACTTTAATAAACATAAACATAGCACTCCCTTTTTTATTATGGCAGGGTAGTCAGAGGCTTGAATGCCCATTTTCGAAATTTCGAAGGCATGTTAGGTATGGGTCATTCGTAGCCCGCGTATCACTAGATAGACAGCACCCAACGTGATAGGTAGTGAACCGTATCGCCGTATATAGGCACTGACTATTACCTACCCTGAGGGATAGGCAGGTTTCCTCACGATGTTTTCCCTCACCGTTAGCGACTGTAAATTATGTACGTAAATGAAAAACACAAATTTAAATTTCATTCATTGGTACATGCGAGAGTCCCAATGTATATATACAAAATTTTACTAAATACTAAATTTTAATGTATATATTTATTTTATTCCAGCCAATGGCAAGCCAAACACTCCTATCGAAACAAAGCCATGCCCCATTTGAAAAGCTATGTCAGGCCATCGCCCACTGATAAACGGGCTGCCTACTACCTACTTACATCTGGGAACATTAGCAAAGCTGCCTGGGGGACTGTCAATAAGGTAAGGCATATAGTTGGATGATTAATAACATAAACAATAAACGCATTCACGACCATTAACCCTTGCGGGGTAGTCAGAGGTTCAGCAATTGCGCAATTGCGAAGGTTGTAATTCTATGGACACCTCGAACCCACGTGTTAACCAGATAGTCAGTACTCAATGTGACAGGTGGTCAGCCATGTCGCCATTTACAAGCACTAACTATTACCTGTTCGACGAACAACTAATAACGAACGGGACTTATCGCGTAAGTTTTTATATAATAAAGTTACCTTTATTAACTCGACGTTTAAGAACTTACGCGATAAGTCCCGTTAGTTATTAATCATGAGTGTAAATCGCGAATCTCTTAAGACTATGTGGCGACCTCTAGAGCACCACACACAGAGTGAAACCTAAGTCAACCTAAGTCGCAATTAGTTAAACATAATTACCACAAATGGACGCCGCCAAGAATAAAATAATAATTACACCAGTCAATTTCCTAGAACGCGCAATTGAAATATTTATTGGAAACAATATATATAGAAATTTCCAAGTCAGGCCATTAGCCTGGACGAACACCTGCCCAGGTAGGAAGCTTCCTCTTATCCTGTAGGACACAGTGGATCCTACAAGGTAGGATAGGCATATAGTTGGATGATTAATAACAAACGGGACTTTTGTTGTTTGGGGCTTGACTCTGTATCGAGGGTACAGGGTTCAAATCCCACTTGAGCTTGTACCAATGGAAATTAAGTTTAATGAATTTCTATGTACATTTTCATTATAAAAATACATTTACGAAATGCGTCGAATACTATGGCGAGGGAAAAAGATGAGGAAACCTACCTGTTACCAGAACAGATAATAGTTAGTGCTTGTAAATGACGACATGGCTGACCACCTGTCACATTGAGTACTGACTATCTGGTTAACACGTGGGTTCGAGGTGGCCATAGAATTACTACCTCCGCAATTGTGGAGATGGACACCTGAACCTCTGACTACCCCGCAAGGGTTAATGTTCGTGAACGCGTACGTTTTTATATAACAAAGTTACCTTTATTAACCCGACGTTTAAAAACCTACACTATAAGGCCCGTTAGTTATTAATCATGAGTGTAAATCGCGAATCTCTTAAAACTATATAGTTGGATTTTGTATACTTAAGAGAAAAGATCAGTCGTCTATGGATTGTCAGCTTAGAAAAAGTTGGAAATATATTATATACATATATTCGGTAGGATATTTAGTCAATTGTGATGCCAAACTGGCTAAATATGTTCGCTTTGGAGTAAGATTTGGATCCTCAACTGGAACGAACCGAAGAACAAGAAAAAGAAGACATTGGTACTTCGTTATTGTTCGGTTGCATGCACGTGTTGCGGCGTTTGCACTTCTTGTTATTCCATCGCCATGGTTACACCTACGCCGCCAGCCGCTACAACCGAAGAAAAACGAAGCTCCAATTCTTCTTTTCCTTGTTCTTCGGATCGTTCCAGTTGAGGATTCAAATATAATCAAAGCAAATATATTTAGCCAATTTGGCATCACAACTGACTAAATATTCAGCCGAAAATAATTATTTGTATTTTCAACTTTCACTGAGCTGCTGACTTTGTTGATGAACCATAGACGACTGATATGTGTATGTATTATAACATAACACACGCTTCACGACTCGTGTATACACACTCTCTTTTTTATTATGGTGGGGTAGTCAGAGGCTTGAATGCCCGTCTCCGAAATTTCGAAGGCATGTTAGGTATAGGTCAGGTTATGTATGTATTGTTAGGATAAATAAGTAAAAGAAATTTTATTATTTTTACAGGGCAATGGTGCTTTGAGAATAATGAGTTATGAAGCCGGAGTATTATTCCTGCCTAAGTTTGTGGTAAGATATATATATATATATATATATATATATATATTCATGTATAATAATCCCCTTTGGGGTGAACAGAACCTTGGAGACATTATTTGGTCATCATTGTTTTAACTAATCGTGTGACTATAATTTAAATTACAAATGTAGTATTACATAAATTTTTGTTCTTGATTCGGGCTAGGAATAGTCATAGAATTTGTGTGATTTATAAATATATAATAGAACTAACCGTTTGTTTATGTTTTCTTGTAAAATGAATATAAATTGCATTTCTCTCAAAAATATCATTTTCTTTGTATACATTTACGAAATGCGACGCATACTACGGTGAGGAAAAATATCATGAGGAAACCTACCTGTTCCCCGAACAGGTAATAGTCAGTACTTCTAAATGGCGACATGGCTTACCACCTGTCACATTGAGTACTGACTTGTTCAACACATGGGTTCGAGGTGGCCATAGAATTACTACCTCTGCGATTGCGGAGATGGACACCCAAACCTCTTATTACACTGTAAGTATGTATGTAATCTTTAATGATACCTGCTATGCCGGGGACCGAACCCGGAACCTTTGATACTAAATCGTGAATTAAGTTACATGTCTCTCTTACGTTACAGGTAAACGAAGATTACTTCTCCTTAGACCCAAACAACAGCAACTATCTGGACATCCCCTACGACATTCCACCCGTGAAGTATACAAGTGAAATGACACCTTGGGTTTCCGACTACCTCTTCTGAAAATTTTAGCTTAGTCGTACATATACTCACGGCTTTATATCCCTTTCGCGGTGGACAGAACCTTGGAGATATAATATCTCCTAGGTCACTTTTTAGCATGAATATTGGGGTTGTGATGTCATATGGAACATTGTTGACAGGTTGCTAGGCAACGCCCAATAGATTCCATTTACCCCTAGTCCCTTAGACGCCTTTTACGACATGCCGGGAAGAACGGCAGCTAATTAGCTTATTTTCGTACTTTAATTTAATCGTGTAATAAAATATTTGTTTTGTTATGAATTTTCGTTTTTATTTAATGATTAAAATATCATATGTATGTAATGTAAGATTGTGTGATAGGGTACGGAATAATGTGATTCGTGAACGTTGTGGTATGAAGGAAGATGTAGTGACGAGAATATAGAAAGGTATGTTAAGGTGGTTTGGGCACATGGAGCGGATGGATGAAAGGAGGGTTACGAAAGGAATCTATAAAGCCAAAGTGGAAGGTAGAGTTGGACGGGGTAGGCGTAGAACTTATACAGATCAAATTGGAGACATTCTTCTCAAGGGTGTACAGACCATTCCATTCCATTGACCCCTAGTCCCTTACTCGTTAGCATTCTTTTGAAGTTCACGAGTTGCTGTATTTAAATAAAACAAAACAAACAAACGCATTCACGACCATTAACCCTTGCGGGGTAGTCAGAGGTTCAGGTGTCCATCTCCGCAATTGCGAAGGTAGTAATTCTATGGACACCTCAAACCCACGTGTTAACCAGATAGTTAGTACTCAATGTGACAGGTGGTCAGCCATGTCGCCATTTACAAGCACTAATTATTATCTGTTCGACGAACAGGTAGGTTTCCTCACGATGTTTTCCCTCACCGTATAATTCGATTTATTTCGTAAATGTGTTTTTATTACGAAAATGTACATAAAAATTTATTAAAATTCATTTCCATTGGTACATGCTCAAGCGGGATTTGAACCCTGTACCCACTGATACAGAGCCAAGCCCCAAACAACTGAGCTACGTCGAATTACTGAGCTACGTCGAATAAAACAATACAAATATACAATATCATAATTTAATAACAATCGTTACAAAAAAACTGACAATACAGTACAATACAATTCAGTTAAAATTCAATTCAATGCATACAGTGTAGGCAGCCAAATAACACATAATATGATAGTCAGATAAGCGCCATATTGAAAAAGGGTGAAGTTAGAAGTACCCATAATTGCCAAATGTATTAGAAGTATGGATGTCAATGTAGCGAAAGTAGTTTCTCAAGATCGGGACAGATGGGAATCCGTCCTACCCTATTCAGGTAAATTTCGTGATAATCTGTTACGTGATGTGTATTTATGTTCAAAGCATTTCAAAAAATATTGTTGATTCATGTATCATGGACTTATGAGTATAAGTTGTTTATTTCATAATTAGTTCCAACAATTTCCTTAAAAAAAAGCAAAACAGAAAAGACTCTTCATTATTTATGTTACACCTGCGAACAGCCCATTATGACGTTATTTAATTATAATTATACAAAACATTCAAACAGATTATGCAAAACCACAATCAATTATTCAAACTTATTATGAATAATCGATTTATCATTGTCATCTAGAGGTTATATGCAATAAAATTACTACATTCAATTATCATTTACCTCAACGCATACATGTAATGTTCAATTCAATGCATTCAATTCAATTCAATTTGAGGTCTTTAATACATAGAGATCGCGCCACATAAATTGGCAGTAGGCAAACTTGGAACTAAATTTGACGTTTCCGCCATTGCGTGTTATTTTGTATGAAAGGTAAATTTAGTATTACCAGCGTTGTTTTTTGCTCACTCTTTGTAATTTTTATGTTTGTTAAAGGTGATTATAATAAATTGATTTCCGGAGTTTCTTGTTAGTTCTTCTCCAAGCTAGGGTCTCCGCTGAACTAACCTCGGTAAAAAATATGTAAAGACAATGCTCAGTGCCATGTTTGAAATAATAGTTTTAAGAGATTCGCGATTTATACTCATGATATAAGATATAAGGGTGTGTATAAGATTGATTGCAGCTGTGGGAAATCCTACATCAGACAGACTAAACGGTCTATTGCGGACAGAGTGAAGGAACACATAATATATGTAATATATAATAAGAAGGATAAGTCCCGTTAATTATTAATCATGTTTGAAATAGTTTTATAAACATATTTTGACTTTGATATATTAATATTTTGTTTTATTTGAGTTTATAGCTCTGCAACCCGTATGGCACAGTGAGTGCTAGTTTTGGCGTGTTTACTGGTAACACTGAATTACGCGACTGTGGCGACGCCTCCAACTGCCAATTTATGTGGCGCGTTCTCTATAATATTGTGCGTTTACTGAGTGAATGCGACCTTTTAATCGACATATATGTCAAAATGACATATTTGTCACAGATAATAAGAACCAGTAACGTCACTAAATAAATAATAATTATTAACGTATAAAATTAGAATATGTTTAATCGAATACTACGCTGAGGAAAAACATTGAGATGAAACCAAATGAACAGGTAATAGACTATCTATTACTTGTTGTGAATGGCGACATGGTTACCTCTAGTCATATTAAGTACTGACTATCTGGTCATCACGTGGGTGCGAGGTGGCCATAGAATTACGAACGATGGAAACCTGAACCTATGACAACTCCACAAGGGTTAATGGTTGTATTAAAGAACGTGTTTGTCTTTGTAAATTGTGTTTTTTAAGTTTTCTTGATCTTTTCAACAATTCAAGTTCAATTCACTTTTTCTTTTCATCCACGAAATGAACCCAAATCACAATTTCCTTAGCGCGGCTTTTTGAAACACGCGACTCTTTTTTTAGGTTAAAAAAATACAATCAACACGTGCTTTGCAAACCGTTTTCAATGACGTCAATAAGTGCTTTAACTCACTCAGTGAACGGATTATTGTTGAGGCGATGACGTAACGATGCATTCATCTCCGAATGAGAACTTCTTAGTTGGTGAGATCGATGATAACACATACAGGACACTATTATACCTAGCAAGGTTCCCACTATGACATCTGAAAGGTAAAAAGTGCAAGTTAAGGATTTCAATTAGTAGCAACTATATCAACGTTTGAAAGGCGAATCTTCATAAGCGCTGCGATGAGTTTTATAACATAACATACGCTTCACGACTTGTGTATACACACTCCCTTTTTTATTATGGCGGGGTAGTCAGAGGCTTGAATGCCCATCTCCGAAATTTCGAAGGCATGTTAGGTATGGGTCATTCGAAGCCCGTGTATCACTAGATAGACAGCACCCAACGTGATAGGTAGTGAACCTTATCGCCGTATATAGGCACTGACTATTACCTATCCTGAGGGATAGGCAGGTTTCCTCACGATTTTTTCCCTCACCGTTATATAGAGTTAATAAATACGAGATTCGCTAATGATCGATTAAATTTTACCCACTGAGTTACAAACAAATACGCATTTTATTATAATCAGTTGCTTAGTTACAAATACAAGGTGTGAGATCAGTAATATCTGCATGATAACCCGTAAGTTTTAAAAAACGTGGATATAATATTAAGCCGACATAATCTATAAGATTGTATGGCAGATAGAATATAAATAAAAACTTAAAATATAGTTTTCTTTTACTATGGCTTTTCTCATATGAAATCAGAGTTCTTACCCACTTGGCTACAGCCACTTTAGTATCAATAATGATGGCCTAATACGTACTACTTACATAACACTTACACACTTTATTATTTATTACACTTATTATAAATTGTTAATTTAAAATGTTTTCGCCCTTGTTGGTTCTAACATAATATCAACGTTGCGTTTGGCACCAAACGTAACATACCCAGCTGAGTTACAACCTTTTTGCTGCGACAATAACATGCACAACTTATACGCCCTAGTTTGTAAGTTGTAGATTTGTAAAATTTTTGAATTGTTTATGTTGTTGGGACTGTAAATTGAACTTCTACGTACAATGAAGAAAGATCTTCCTTCCTTCCTTACCTTCCGCATGGTGATGATAGTCCAGCACCCTGGATCCGGCAGTGGCAGCGGCCAGCACCATGGGTAGGCTGCAGGCCACAACCGGCACGACGCCACCATCCGTGAACAGATTCAGACGGCCACTTAGCCATAGAGCCAGGAAGGTGTATGACGAGAATATTACTGGAAAGAATAAGAAGATATATGTAAAGTAAAATAGACTAGCTAAATGCACCGAATACTACGGTGAGGGTAAACATAGTGAGGAAACCTATCTCACAGATAATATAATACTACAGTACAGATACCCCATCCCATACTGATTTTTTGGTAAGAGCTAACTTCTTATTTTACTCCGCTTATTTTTAAAGCCAAATTGGAAAAACAGATGGCGTGACATAAATCGTGCATCTTCTCAATAATAGAAGTCACTTTTTTATTTGTCAATACTAGAGTGATTAGCTAGCTAAATTAAGTGAAATAGCTCCATCTATGTTTGAGTAGGGTATATTATACTCGCCGATACTTTTTTCATTATTTTTTAGCTCTGTTTTAATTGGTCCCACCTAACACGTTTTACGGCTAAGACGGACCAGAGTGTGGACGCCTATCTGATCCCTCAACAGGTAATAGATAGTGCTTGTGAATAGCGATATGGCTTACCACCTGTCACATTGAGTATCGAATATCTGGTCAACACGTGGGTTCGAGGTGGCCATAGAATTACTGCCTTCGCAATTGCGGAGATGGACACCTGAACCTTTGACTACCCCGCAAGGGTTAATTGTCGTAAAGGCGTTAGTTTTTTTTTGGTTGTAGTAGTGGAAAGGCTTTATTGCTTTGCCATTTCGCAACTACACAGGAAAGCGATTCAAAGTTTAAAAAAGTTGAATAAAAATAGTACAAAATCCAATTTTTGTACTATTTTTATTCAACTTTTTTAAACTTTGAATCGCTACATTTTCTACACCTTTTTAAGACTTTAAAGAAATTGTGAATAGCCTTTCCACAGTCGATATAATAATATTATTATCACGTTGGGTGCTGTCTATCTAGTGAAGCGCGGGCTTTGAGTGGTTCATACCTAACATGTTTTCGAAATTTCGAAGAATGGCAATTACGCCTTTGACTACCTCACCACGATAAAAAAGGGAGTGTTTATGCACAAGTCGAGAAACGTATGTTATGTTATAGGACATGTATACCAATTGAACTAGCCTTTGGTAAGTTCAGTTAAAACTTGTGTTAAGTGTACATCGAACGTATATTTAAGAAATATATACTCATTCTTTTGTCCCGTTCTAGCTGGGACGTAAAAGAATGCTAACTAGCTGCTTTTTCTCCCGGTTTATCGCAGGAGGCGACTAAGGGACTAGAATCTGGAATCTATTGGGCGATGCGTTAGCAACCTGTCACCAATTATCCACATGAACATCACAACCCCAATATTCATCAAAAAACGACCTATGAAATATCAAATCCTAAGATTCCGTCTACCCTAAAAGAGATTAAACTACTTATTAAACTAATTACTTCTTATATGTACGAGTATTGTTGTTTTATCAAAGTGTGTATAAATAGTGTTATGTCAAAATATGTATGTATCATCATCATCATCATCAGCCTGTATCAATCCACTGTTGGACATAGGCCTCCCCCAAATGACGCCACTTCTCCCTGTCAGTGGCCGTTCGCATCCATTCGATGCCAGCCAACCTGCGCAGGTCGTCTTCCCACCTTGCCGGGGGGCGCCCCACACTACGTTTTATGTATGTATAGCAGTGAATAAATGATTTTTATTTTTTTAGTGTGGGACGCCCCCCGGCAAGGTGGGAAGACGACCTGCGCAGGTTGGCCGGCATCAAATGGATGCGAACGGCCACTGACAGGGAGAAGTGGCGTCATTTGGGGGAGGCCTATGTCCAACAGTGGATTCAGACAGGCTGATGATGATGATGATGAAATGATTTTCTTTCTTTCTCTTTTCTTTAAAGGACATAATATACTCACAAGAAGAATGCCCACTTGGAAAGGACTTGAGGCCCTCCATCACCTTTTCCAGGTTCCCTTCGCAGCTATTTGGTTCCATCACATCGACCAGAAAATCTGGCACCCCACAGGGGAAACAGCGTGACAGGAAATCCGGTCTTGGTCGACCTACAAAAAGATTCATATTAACATACATAGACATTTTTTTACGACCTCCGTGGCGCGATCGGTTAGACACCTGAACGCTAATCGAGAGGTCCCGGGTTCGATTCCCGGTGGTGGCAGAGTTGAGAATAACGCTTTTTTACTGCTTTCCAGTCTGGTCGTTGATTATATTTGCTATATATGTATTTATCTATATATAATATGTATACATTTCTTAAATATACGTTGACTAGTACCCTTAACACATGTCTTAAATGAACTTACCAAGGGGCTAGTTCAATTGGTGTAATAATGTCCAAATATTATTATTACATTGACGTCCTTTAATCCCGTCAGACTGAAAATGGGAGATATAATAACTCCTATGTCACTTTATAGCATTAATATTGGGGTTGTGATGTCGTATGGAAAATTGCTGACTGGTTGCTAGTCCATCGCCCAAGAGGCTACTAGTCCCTTAGCAGCCTCTTACGACATGCCGATAAGAACGGCAGCTAGTTAGCATTCTTTTTACGTCCCAGACTAGCACGGGACTTCCCAGCTGGCACGGGACAATTAATAGATACATACATAAAGGTTCAGTGAATGAATGATAGCAGATTGACAAAAGGAATATATATGAGTGAAGTGGAAGGGCGGTTACGTAGGGGCCTGCTTAATAAGACATATAACAGTCAGATAGACGCTATATTGAAAAAAGGTGACGTTAGGTGTACCTATAACCGCCGAGAGTGTATAAGAGGATGTATGAATGTCAATGAAGCGAAAGTGGTCTGTCAGGATCGGGACAAATGGGGATCCGTGATCTCTACCTACCCCTCTACAGGGAATCAGGCGTGATGTGTATGTATGTATAAAGGTTCAGTGTCACTGTCACATTAAGTACCGACTATCTGGTCAACACGTGGGTTCGAGGTGGCCATAGAATTACTTCCTTTGCAATTGCGGAGATGGATATCTGAACCTTTCACTACCCCGCAAGGGTTAATAGTCGTGAACGCGTTTGTCTCTTTTTTGTCTTTCTTATGAACGTAATTTTAGAAAGTAAGAAATAAAATTTATTTGTAAAACATGTGTTGTTACAATGACACATATGTCCTCTGGTTGCTGATATAAAGTTAATGAAATTCCAACATATTTTAAAGCTTAGGTAAAGGGAGACATGGCTTACCATCTGTCACATTAAGTGCTGACTATCTGGTCAACACGTGGGTTCGAGGAGGCCATAGAATGCTTACCTTTGCAATTACGTAGATTGACATTTGAACTACTTAACCCCGCAAGGGATAATGGTAAAAAAATGATTGATTTGATGATAGAATACTGACCTATGATTACTTTCAGTACATTCGTAATTATTCCAGTAGTTAATACCGCTTTGCTTACTGAAATGAAGGTCTGAAAGAGAATGAAAAACAAGTTTAATTTGACGACTTCCGTGGAGCAATCGGTTAGCCGCCTGAATGCTAATCGTGAAGTCCCAGGTTCGGTTCCCGTCGAAGGCTCATTTAAATACTACGCTTTCCTCCTGCTTTCCAATACGTGCCCTTACTCCACTAATTCATTTTAACCACAATATTACTTCAGTATCGATACTGTAATACTCAGGAGCCGTAATTTGACAACAAATTTTGGCCACTGAAGCGCTATCGAACTACATCTGAAGTACTTCTGCGACTGACGTACAAAAAAAGCTTCTCCACTAACCATACGTCCGTCAATGTCAGTTCACTATTGACATTTCTATACTTTAGTTGCCACTGAAGCGCCACTGACTCGCTATTGAGGCAATCAAAATATTAGCAGAGTGCTACTTTTACAGCCGAGACGCAGAAATAACGCAGTAGCGACGCAGTTGTGTGGCTGTCAAAATTAATTAGTGGATTTCGTAAAAAACCTAAGCATATTTCTAAAACACGGATAATTGCAAATGTTGCAAATCACTCTTTATCCTTATGTTACCTAACAGAAATCTTAGTATGTTAGGTTAGGTTAGCTAAGCTTCATACCGGTGACAAGCATCCTCAACATCCTCGTAAAAGACAACAGGCATCACAACCAGAAGCACCATGGCTGCTGCTACCCGCCGTGTACAGCTCGATATTATTCACATACTCCCACTGAACCCTGGTGGTAACATCGCTCCCGCAGTCGCTTCGTATCCATGCGCCATTGGAACGGGTGGCAGTTGTCTGTCAGGCTGTGGGAATACATATCACTACATAGTATAAAACAAAGTCGCTTTCTCTGTCCCTATGGCCCTTTGTATGCTTAAATCTTTGAAACTACGCAACGGATTTTGATGCGGTTTTTTTTAATAGATAGAGTGATTCAAGAGGAAGGTTTATATGTATAATAACATCCATTAAATAATGGAGTAGGCTATATATTGCAAAACCGGAGAAAGGAAAATAAAGACAAAACAGTCAGGTTCCAGTGGCCACCTCAAACCCACGTGTTGACCAAATAGTTAGTACTCAATGTGACAGATGGTTAGATGTGTTGCCATTTACATACATACATACAGATTACCCATATATCAATAACGGCTGTAGCCCAGTGGGTAAGACCTCTGACTTCTTATGAGAAAGGTCTTTGGTTCGAATCCAGGCTCTGGCGTGTACCAATAAATGAAATTTAAATAGGTGGTTTTCATTCACCAACTTAATTTACAGTCGCTATGGCTGAGGGCAAAACATCGTGAGGAAACCTGCCTATCCCTCAGGATTGGTAATAATTAACCAGTGCTTGTATACGGCGATACGGTTCGCTACCTACCATTTTGAGTGCTGTCTGTATAGTGAAACGCGGACTTGGGGTGGCTGATACCTATCACGCAGGCGAACGCGAGTGAAAAACCGCTTCGTGAGTCCTTAGCCTTATTGTGATTCTGGTGATTCTGATAATGTTTCTAAGGAAGATAGTGTCAGATTGCTAACCCAACCCCCTACATATT